>NCVS01000543.1:334876-351663 GCA_003055095.1 Goniozus legneri | reverse complement strand
CAGTACTAAACCAGTACTCGACCAGTTGTGCATTTTTTCTAGGGATCTCATGAATTTGTCTACGAATGTCTGTCAATTCCACATCAAAATTTCATTTATGAAATTGGAAAAGTAATTATTTTAGAACTAAGACTGTTTTCAACAGAACTTCTTGCCTTTGCTAAAGTAAGTAAAATTAACGTTACTCGATCCCGGTCGGTAATCGAAACCCGAAAAAATTTCTAGTCAGGGCGTTCCCGATTTCGACGATTCTCTCCCCTCGATAGTTCCACCCTCCTCGGAAAACTCGATCCGCCGGCGGTCACATAAATAAAACCGGAGGAATATTTCCTGTCCGAGAGATTTAATTAAAAATATTTTCCCCGTTATCCTTTTCTTTTTGGGAGGAGATGTTTTATTTACGAGCGGCCCCGTATTAATTGAATTTCCTTTCGAGAGAAGGGGATATATATTTCACCGGTGAGACGATAAGTTTATCGGAGAAGCTTGAACCGCACCGATAAACTCGACTCCGGGGGTAGCGAACGGTAACGAAGACGAATCGCGCGCACTGTTTCCCTCTTCCTCTCTCCCTCTCGCTCCCTCGAGGCGAATTTTTGCACAAAACTCGCGCTCATTTGCAAACGACGATAATTCTCGCGCTGAGGGACCGACTCGATTGAGTTTCCAGCTTGACGAATAAATCCGATTCTCTTCCTTTTTATTTCTCGCAATTCTCTCGACCTTGAGGATCGAGCCGCGATCGGTGGCCAAAGTCGGCTGGCTCGTAAAGCCGTCCGCGTGCGCGCAACCCGAGGACGATATTTCGCCTCTCCTCTCGAGGAGCGCGTTTGACGATATCGTCCTCGGGCCTCTCCGGTTTCACTTTTTGCCAGAGAGGCGTGGGCGTCCGCGATGGCCGAGCCGAGCGTCGATACCAGCCTCGCGAAATTGCCGGCAGTTTTCGATAAAAAAAAAAATCAACCCGAATCCGGATTTTTCCCGATAATTTTCATCCAATGATTCATTTTTTTTTTGTACACGACTACTCAAGTGCAGCTGTATAATATTACTTCAGAAAACCGAGTCGTACTTCATCTATCACGCAGCCAAAAATTTCTCGTTGCTTCGGAATTATAATTTCAGTGTGGGATGTCGCGTGAGTACATCGAGAAATTAATTTCCTGGGAGTCCTCTAAAAGTTTGTGTTAATTCGTGCCGATCAAAAGTCATGAAATACTCCGAGCAAACGATGTTTAAACAGATTTTGGTGCTGCGTCACGCTCGTCGCACGATAGTTTGTCAATCGTTTCGTCGACTATCGGAAGGATCCTGCGGTTTAATATGACGCGACGATTTATTCGCCGATCGTTGCCGGCTTACGCCGAGCTATTCTTAGCCCGGGTGAATTATTCGCGCGAGTATTCTTTCTCCGAGATTCCGAAAAGGTCGAAAACGCGAGGAACAAGGGGGGCTCACGTTTCGATCCTCCGTCCCGGTCTCTCTCGCGAGCGCAAACGTCAGCGATCCATAATTTACCGCGCTCTCGCTAACTCGCTCGTGCGCGTGCGACCGTTTGCCTCTAATTTATGTGTTTTTAAGAGATCGGGGAGAACGCGCCTGTATCACCCACGGGGGATTCAATTTTCGTAGGATCGTCCTTTGCGGAATTTGTCCGGAATTTGCGAATTTCTTCCAGTCTACTCTATTTTACAGCGAGAGTGACTCGTACTTATTTTTTTCAACCCAGATTTCAAACCAACGTCCCCGAAATTCGAGTCGATCGATTAAAACCGTCGGAAAGGAGACGTCGTCGCGCACAATGGCTCGCGAAAGTAAGATTAATTTTATCGGATTTGGCAAATTACGATCTCTCCCGACATCAATCACCCCGGGTGGCTCTTTCTCGCGGTTGCGTCAAGCGGGGAGTAGTAAAGAGAAAGAGGAGAGGACGAGGGTAAAGGCGCAAAACTCGAGCGCGAATAATCGAAACGAATCGCGCGCGGTCGATTTGCATGGCAAAGGACGAGCCGAAAAGGCGATCATGTGGTCCATGCGGTGATAGAGAGAACTCTCTCTCTCTCTCTCTCTCTCTCTCCCACTCTCGGGAGAGGAGCGAGAGATAAAACGCGAGACAATGCGTTCGCGGGAGGCCACGCCCACGGGCGACTCGCGCGCGCCATTGTCATTGTCGCGCGGCCGTCGCGCATTCGTCGGATCTCATGAATAAAACGACGTATCGCCTCGTACACGAATTACAGAAACAAATACGCGAGGCCTACGAATCGATCGGCCGTGACTCGTGATTCCTCCCCTCCTTCAGCATTGACCGACTGAAAATTTATCTATTTTTGTCCCTCCGCGGGCTCCCCGAAAAGAGTACCGTGGGAAAGGATATCTCTCTTTTTATATATCGTTTAGCGATTAGTATGATCGGCTCGATAGCGGGGCGTGATCGCGAACGATCCGAGGGAGCGAGAGGGACGCGAGGCTGGCGCCATTTTGTATTGTACGACTCCGGAGCGCGATCGAGTCCAGGAAGCCAACTCGACGCGCCTACCGATCGGCTATAAATACCCGTGAAACTCGAACATTGTGCGCGGCCGACGGAAATAAAAATTTCGAACCAGTATGGTAGCAATTATCCGATTCTTTTCTCGCATCCCGGCCGTTAAAAGTTCGTTTCACGTATGCGTATACAAATATATTAAGAGCGCGAGTGTGTGCGAGTTTGGAACCGCAGGGCTACGCACGGAATGCCTCCCCCTTAATTAAGGGGACCCGTGTTACCGGGATCTATCTATCTCTCTCTCTCTCTCTCGCACGTTCGCGAGGGGATATATATCGCGCGAGTTGCGGCGAAACTTTTAAGCGGTATTTAATAACGTAACAATTATATGGTAGGTCTTTCGAAAGAGCGCGACGAGGGCCCTTCCTCCCCTTTCTTTCCGTCTTCCCAGAAAACGGCTTTTATTTATAAGGGTACTCTATCCCTTTCTCTCCAATCTCGTCCACCATTCGTTTATGCACATATATTTCCTCGCGGGTCGCATCGAGCACCCTCCCCGTCTGCGAGTCCACCTTGAGGATGGACTTGGGAAACTCCGTAGCCGAGGGGGGAAAAGGGCCCGGCAATTTTCGGGCACGAGACCGAAAAGGGCGTGTATAATTGGGGGTTGACTACGAAACTCTCGACTTCTCCTTCCCTCTTTGGCCAACTAGCGGAACGTCGTTATGTAAGCACCCTGTAAAAATGGATATCGCTTATAATTAAGGGGTGATTAATTTTTTGGACTTGTTGTTACGCGTCTCTGTCTCGAGAATTCACAATGTGTGTATATTCTACTCCACGAGTTGGACGACCAAGGGCTCGGAATACAATTATCGATATTTCGGGAATATATGTATGTTCTCCCGGTTCTCTCGTAGGGCACTCGTCGATCATAGTTTTATGGCTGGTCCCCGAAAAACGGGAAAATCTCCTGGGAACGGAATTTCCATTCTTTCTTAAGGGAAAACTATAAGAGAGCATTGTAAAACTGTAAAAATACGAGAGCTGGTGGCGTTTACAGCGGCACAAAGAGCATAACCGCTTAACGACCGGGTATCAGCCGCTCGACATGGACCGGCCAATTAAAAGTAGAAACCGTCCAATTACGTAGCTCGCGCCGGGTCCCACCCCCTTGAGAGAAAAAAAACACACCTCGGGCGATTCTCGCACTCGGAGCGCAGAAAACATGACGTCTTTTTCTATTTCTGTTTCTGCGATCTGGGTCAAGCCTGTCCCGGGCAGCCAACGAATCGCGAGTGATTCATCGTCGAGTCGTAATTCACCGGACGGATAGTTCGCGGGAATTGACTGGATAATAATGGGACCCGCGAGGAATCCTCTCGGCCGAAATTTTTCTCGCTCGACGCGCTGCTCCCGTTGGTCACGTGAACGCGAAAAAAAAAATATATACCCACGACCGCGAGATTCGTGAGACGCGGTCGGAGCGAAGGGCCACGGAAGCGCACCGGCGATTCCCTCCGGACTCTTTTTTCTCTCTCTCTCTCTCTCTCTCGAGTGAATTAAATCCCGACGTGAAATTCGGGTACCGATCGGACCCGCCATAAATCGATTTCGAATTCCGATTCGTCCTGAGCCCGCGAAATTGCCGTCAATTTGGCAATTAGCGTTTTTGAGACCGAACGGAGGTTTCGGATTCTCTAATGGAGGGGTAGCTAGACGCGCTTGAGTGACAGCTCTGAACTCTCCCACAAGTCTCTCTCGGCGCGCGAGTTTATTCGCTGAACGCCTACGCCGGCTCCTCCGACCGATAGAACCGTAATTACAACTCGGGCCAATCACGACAAACCTCCTTGTCAACGAGCGCGGCTCGGTGAAACAATTTCCACGGCTCTCGCCGGGGGTACTACTTTCTTCGCTTTGAATTCGATTTTATTAGTTGGGAATAATAATAAGAGTTAGAGATGATTAACAAAGTCTCTGTGATCAAACAATTAAGGGGGCACATGTTATTTTCAAACGGTTATGATTTATAACCGTTTATTATTGTTATCGTTTATGATTATTATAATAAATCATTTTCTATAAGACTAGTCGAGATAAAAACTTTAGGACAGATGTAACCCGTCCATTCAAAGAACTCTGATACTCTCTCCTCACAGGAGGGTCTAGTTTGTCCCACTTGCGGTTGCAGTGGTAAATACCCGTAGGGTTCTCGAGAAAATGGAAAGATGGCGAATCCACGAAAATCCTGGATAATGCCACGCGTATTAGGATTTTTTGGTCATCGGTGCGAGTCAAACGGTACATTTTTTCTAGGACCACCGAGAGTTGGCTGTGCCTAGAAACGAGCGAGAGAGAGAGAGAGAGAGAGAGAGAGGGTGGGGAATGACACGGAACAGTGGCCGCAAATTGTCCTTTAACGAGAACACAAAGTGACGGGGGCGACTGGTGCGACACAATGGAAGTCGAGTGCAACGATGGTGGGGAAGGAAATATATAGAATGATCGGTTACGGTCTCGCATTCTTCGTTTCACGCTCGATGGAGCTCCGGGCTCGCGATGAGCATCGAAAGATGGCGGGGGGTGCGAGAACGGAACCGTGAAAAAAAGACAGGTAGGCCCCGTGGTAGCCGACACACACGCTGGATCCCGTTTTGCGACAATAAGCCGCTCGAGTGGCTTCTTCTTCCACATTCTCCTCCCACTTGTATTTTTTCCTATTCTAGGCCGCGCACGAATCGAAACGAAGTGGCGCCCCGCCGTGATTTTGTCACAGCGGAGCCGGCTCGCGCGACACGCCATTCTATCCTCGTCTCCCGGGACAAATCAAGGGAACATCGCGCGAAATTCGTCACAAAGAGCCGAACAACTTCATAACTGCGGTTATGGCTTATAAATTTCATCCCCCGGGACTGGACCGGGGCCCGCTCTTGACTTTTCGAGACGAAAAATTTCTCCTAGAGGAGCAAAAGGAGACAAAAAAAGCGAACGACGCGAGAGGTAGGAGTATTCCTCTCGGTTTCCAGGGATCGTCGGAGTTCGAGAGAGGATAAATTTCTACGACGAAACGCGCGAGCGTAGGTGGTCCGGTGTCGAGAGTCGTGAGACGGCGGGGGAGGAAGGGGTGAAGTTTGCGGGGACAGACTCGAGCTACCGTGCGGTTTTATCGACGGGGGGTCCTAACCCTCTCGTGGCTCTCGAAGGAAGAAAGAAAGCGTACGCGAACCAGCGGTTTTTAGAAATTGACCAGCGTAATGGCGGTTGCGCGCTATTTTCCTGCTTTCTCTTCTCCGCCAAGGGAGACGAATTCTCGGCTACCGTGAAACTCGAGTTAGTTGCGGTACTACGCGCTATTTACATAGCACTTGTAATACCAAGCCCGATCTCACCGGTAGTCGCCCGCTTCGCCCGAAGATCGAGCGATTTTTTTCGAAAACCGCATGAAACGCGCGCTGATTGGACCCACGGATTTCCGTCTTCCACCGAGACCGGTCATTGTCGCGGCCAAATTACGCGCAATTATGTACGAGGCGACGTGTGCGGCTCGACCTTTCGGCGAGTTTGCGAAACGTCATCCTCTCTTCTTCGGCGAATTCGCGCTGACAAAGGCGACTGTCTCCCTCGCTCTCTCTCTCTCTCTCTCTCTCTCTCTCTCTCTCTCTCCCTCTCCTGCATCGTCTTCGAGAGGTTTTTCCGCGCGAGTATATACAATCGCCGGGGATAAATACACCTTGTGTGTCGGTAAACTTAACACAGAGGTCGCGTTATACGTGGTGGAAAAGAAGGAAGAAGAAGAAGAGCCGTATGTGTGTCTCGAGTAGGGCCCCCATCGGAGAATAAAAGTCCCCCTTCAGGGGGCTGGGCTCCGCGAGCGGAAGAGAGACGCATAAGAAGGAGAAGAATACGAAGAGGAAGATCCCCGCCATTGCCAGCGAGAGGGACAGAGAGGGAGAGAGAGAGAGCAGCTCGTACCAGCTCATCTCCACGGCACCGAGATATCCCGCCATAATAGGCGGCGCTCTTTACGATTAGCATTGTCAAGTCCCACTCCTCGTATTATAGGTATTTATACACGGGGCCAGCGGATGAATGTGATTGTTGTCTAACGCCGTATAGAAAAGAGAGAGAGAGAGAGAGAGAGAGTCGGTGACTCTGAAAGTGCCGCGCGGATGAAGAAGAATATAAGAGGACGAGGTTGGGGACCTATTGGGAGCCCTCGTGCTGGGCCCACAATGCGCCCAGCTATGCCAAGCACGCGTCCCTTGTGTTATGTTGCGTGAGCGTGCACGCGCCAGCGCACGGTCTCCGCGTGCCTATATTTATAATGCATTATTTACAACGACATAAGGTTCCAGCGAAGCTCTCTCTCTCTCTCTCACTCCCTCGACTTCTAAGGGCAAATGCGGTTGACCGACGCACCGCATTGTGTTTCGGCGTCACTTTTTTCCTCTCTCTCTCTCTCCTCCCCACTCTCGCGCGTATGTACTCTCTCATTTTTATTTCGATCTTTTTATTCCCTCTTCATCATCCACCCCGCACTTTTACGCGCTCGTATACGCGCATTTATCTCTCTTCTTATTTTCGTACCTTTGTCGGTCAACCCCCACGATTTGGCACAATGTTCTCGGGCCTCTCTCTCGTTTTTTTCTCTCTTTCTCCCTCCGAGAGACGCAATTTCGCGACTCCCCTCGGATTGAGAGACAAACCCGGACATTCGCGCCGCGTGATCGATCGATCCTCCACTTGTGGAATAGGTATAACGAAGAGAAAAGGAAGAGTCGAAGGTAAAGATCTGGAACTTATCTCGTCGAGCCGATCCAGCACCGCAACCCTAACACCTTCCCCTGGCCTCGTACAAGACGGGCGCGCGCGCCACCCTTTTTCGCCTATCCGAGGGCCCCGTCCGGGAAAATATTGTATTACCTGTGAAGGGAGCACGCGCGTCTACTGTGAGACGCGAGATCCGTGCCGATAGTCACCGGTTAATAGGCTTTTAAAATGTTTATATCCCAGTGCGTTCGTAAGGACTTCTGCTCCCAGGAGTTTTTCCCACTGTTTCCCAAAATATCGGCCAACGACCGCGGGAGGTTTTTACCTTTCCCTCGTTATCGCTCCCCGAATTGTTTTCCCTCCGCGTGTTTTGACGTGGACGACCCCACCGAAACGGGACGAGTCGCGCGAATAGAGAAAAACAGGACGATCGGCTCGGCCCCGATAGAGATCGACGCCTATCTCTTTCTCTTCTACCTTTTTTCTTCCCCTCTCGCCTGCCTTAACGAGGCTAATTATTCAGAGCCGCTAATTTCTCAGCACCGTCGAGGAGCCGGGCAGATTTCGCTGATTGAAAAAAAAAAGTCTCGACGAAAGTGAGAGAAGTTGGGCAACGAGCACGGACGCGTTGTATCTTGTCGTACGAAAACACAAGAAACGGTAGGAAAAAAAAAAGAAATCTGGGATTCGACGACCTTGGCATTTTCGAGCGCGGTTTCTCGATCGGAGTCACGGTGGGCCTCGCGCATATATTATTACACATATATTACACAGCCGAGATCGCCACACGGGTTATACGAATTTCCTTTTACGTTTGACGATCGACGGAATAATAATGATATAAAAAGAGGAAGAAAAAATCGAGAAGGTGGAACTCGTGGAGAGAGAGAGGGAGTGAGAGAGAGAGAGAGAGAGAGAAATTCGCGCGCGAGTTACACCGAAAAATCGCGTTCGCACGGGACTCGATATCGCGGGACCCCGCGTGGTAGACGAGAAAACCGTTCTCGCTCGCAAATCCCGTGAAATTATCGTCATGGACTTACGGAAAACGTTAGAGCGGTGGTATTACGTCCCCGCGCGCGGCGTATATCCATTTCGCACGGGCGCGAGAGCGAGCCTCGGCTATAGGCGGATAGAGAGGAGAAAGATATTAAATTATCCACGGTCTTGTCGTTTATAAGCGAATAAATAGGCCTGAAAGTCGACACTCTGTCTCTCGATTCACGACTCGTCCATAAAATTCACCGCTCGACTCCGCGCACGCTCACTTCCTCGAAACCCCGAGAATTCGCTCTCGACGCGTTTATCCGAAACGCAACCGGCTCGATTAATTACGCTTCTCGACTCTGCCCGAACGTAGACGGGGCCTGTCAGAATTTTCCGAGTCGAAACGACAGCTGTGAGAAATTCAACGGCGAAATATTAAATTGAAACTACTAAAATTTTGTTTACAACAGTAGACGTGCATCAATATCAAACGGTGTATCCTCAATTTTATTATTCACCGACCGAGTTCTTCCGGACTACGAAAAAGTAAATCGAACGACTAATTTCTAGCGGTGAGTGGAATAAAAACGAAATTCCTGAGAACTCTATTAAATCAGCCGAACAGATGACTGGGAGTGATAGCGATAGCCCGACGACAATAAAATACGGAAAAAGCGAGTCTATTTCTCTCGGTTCCGTTCACGTAGTCGATTTCCCACAGATGAAGAGCGGCGGCGCCCGTGTGACGGCTCGCGCGCCCGGGTGTCCGATTTCCATCGCGATCGTGAGTGGGCGTGGTCCCCGTGTGTGCCGGGCAATGCGCGCGCGGAAAGCGAAATAAATAAAAATAACCGAGAGCGAGAGAGAGAGAGAGAGAGAGAGAGAGAGAGAGACGAGCGTCGGGACGTTTTACGGTTAATTGTCGTCGCGCGGAGGCAGTCTCGCGTGTTCCAGGGCCCCTCCTCGGTGCGCGCGAGGCGCGCGGAGAGGGGCGAGGAAAATACGGACGGAAGTTGAAACGAGAGAGGAATACCAGCCGAGTGGGTGGCCGTCGTCTCCAGATCCTAATCTCCTGGTTTACGAGGTCTTGCCCGTCCTTACATCGACGCGCGACATCATCCCTCGTATTCGAGAACTCACCCCCTCGACCTCGAGAGAAATTTCTTTTGTCGCTACCGAAAATCGGCGAGTAAACTTTTCCCCGAAGGCAGCGGAGCCGGGGTGGGCTCGAGAAGGGAATGAAAAATTCAATCCGGCGCGCATCGCCGGGTGACGAAATCCAACGGAGAAAGAAAGCACAGAGAAGGTAGAGCGCGCGTGCAGTATATCCTGAATATTTGCGCCGAACGGTGCGCTCGCGTCGTGAGCAGCAGATTGACGGGCGACCACCCGGTCCACGATTCCCTTCTTTCCTTATACTTCGGACGTCTTATTTTTTTATCCTCCTTCTCTCCCCGCTCGTTCTCTTATCCTTTTCGTCCCTCGCGCGCGCTTACTCGCGCCACCAGAGAGAACCGAAGCGACGGAACTTTACGCTTCGCGTATTTTATCCGCCGATGGAGGGAAGAGTTTGGTCGACGCGCGCGACGCGACGAATTTCGCCGTACCACGGGTATTCCTTCTCGTATGTAATGATTCTCGGAGAAAACTTCCGGCTGGCTACTGATAACGATAAAAGGTATACCACGAGCAATAAACGTCCCGGAGTGCCGGTTCTCTCTTCTGGTGGCTCCGTCGTGTTTATATCGAGAGCTCGTTCGACGCGCGGATGTCCCGTCGAAGGTGTGTGAGAACAAAACCACTCGTATTCTCCTGTGTGGTCCCGAGGCGAATCTAGTCACGGGACCTCTCTCCTTCTCTCTTTCTCACTCGCTTCGGCCCGCAACGCTCGACATTCGGTATTTTCTTCCTCGACGCACTTCCACGCCAGGCTTATCTCGGCTGGCTCGCGATTGCGCGTATACCACCGCGGTGGTTCATCCAGTACCCCATCGGCACCTCGAGGGAAAAGACGAGAGGCCGAATCGCGTGGGCGGGTGTAATCGAGCGTAGAGAGGGAGAGAGAGAGAGAGAGAGAGAGAGAGAGAGAGTGCGCTGTGAATTTAAGACCGTCGTATAAACCCCGGCGTCTTAACGCCTCGGACCTCGTACACCTCTCAACCCCTCTCGCTAACCTCGCCACACCTTTCGTCGGTACACTTTAAAATTTCTCTACGCATTCTGACTAATAACATGGAAAACAGTGGTCGCAAAAATTTAATCGTAAATCGTATTTTTTTGTATCGCTGAATTAATTATCGACCGAGTATGAATTTAACTTGAGTAGACTGTTATAATTCAGAAATATTGAGTTTCATTTCCAGAGTCATTACAAGTGAGATCAATACCGTTTCTCGCGCTCTGTAGAGCCAACTGCGCGGCAAGATCGGTTGGGATTGATTTAACGATAGGGAGCAGCAAGGACGAGGAAAAATGATAATTACATCGTTTTTTAATTGCCCAATAGATCGAAGTGGGCAGTCGGCTCGATCGGCCACCTACGCGCGTAAAATCACCTCCGTGGGTAAAGGCAATTAATGTTCCGGCGATACAGCGGTGGCCGGAGAGATAGGAAGTCGTGAAACCGTTCGATTATTTATGCACTGTGGCATAAATTTTTCGTTCCGCTCGTTTTTTTCTTCGCTCCCCCCTACTCTCACTCGCTCTGCCTGGAATTCGGATTAGATTCACGGTTCTCTCTCTCTCTCTTATTTTTTTTTATACCGAAACCCACGTACTAAATTCCACGGTCGTGTCGAGCTCGCTCGCTCGCGTGCGCGTTTATATACGCAGTCACCGTTATTTCGACAGACTGCTGACAAGCCGACGGCGGAGGAACGTTACCGGACTCCCTCATGAATCGTATGCAAAATAACTTCATAAGAACGGAGACCTTCCACCTCGGCGAGCGTGCGGGGCTCGGCGTTACACGCTCGAGTCACCGAGAGCTCTCGCGGAGAAAAATCGAGGGTATATCGAGTTTTCCCGAGCTAATTGGCTCGCTCGCTTCTTCGTTGGGAGCCCACCGCGTTACCCACGCATCATCGGGCAACACGCGCCTTCCCATCTTTACGGCTCGTTTGCCTCTGGAAAACCCGAGTTAGATTAATTTCACCGTCGCGTATCCGGAGTGGTCGAGCGAGAATTGGAGGAGACAAAAAGAAGTGACTTCGTCGATAGGGATTTTCCATGTTGAAGGGGACGAGGCTTATCTCGATGAAGCTCTCCGTCGCGACGAAAAACGTCACTTTCCGTCTGCTCGAGTCCGCTTGCAAAAAAGACTGAGAGAGAGAGAGAGAGAGAGAGAGAGAGAGAGAGGTTAGAGTGACACGTGGTGGGAATGCAACTTGGCTCTCACGCGTCTATAGAGAGAGAGAGAGAGAGAGAGAGAGAGAGAGCCACCCCCGCGCTTCTCTTCTTTACCCTGATCCACCTTGCGGATGACCAATACTTCGAAGAGGGGGATGGAGAGGTGAGGTCTGATGGGGGCCGTTCTTCGCGTTAGAGGATTACAGGTTTGCGGAGAGATCGAGATCTGAGCCCTCTCTCTCTCTCTCGCTCTCTTGATCGGATGGACGGACGGACGGATACTCCGGTGAACCGTTCACGGACGGTTCCCACACGGCGCTTAATTGATCGATTCGAAAATCTCGCTGATCGGCGGAGTCTCTCTCTCTCTCTCTCTCTCTCTCTCTCGTCGTGTGTTCGTTCACTCTCCTTTTTACACAGATCTTCAACCGCCCGAGCGTTTACCGTAGATCGTGTCCAGATCCGGACCCCATCTCTCTCTCTCTCTCTCTCTCTCTCTCTCGCTCGATCTCTTTCTTCCTGTCCCTGTCTAACGTTTCAGGAATTTCGTGCGCTCGACTCTTCCGATCGTTTCCTTCCAGAGATCGATACCGATAAGAGCAGTTGACAAATTTCTTAATCTAAGGAATTCCTTCATTCGTCTGTTCATCTTCGGACAGTTGATCAACCAATTTGGTCGGAACGTGAGTGTACATTCGATGTTGTATCTACATGAACTTTTACAAGATTTTAATTTAATACGAGTTGAACTTGAAATTTAATTCTCTCCTCCAACTTGTCTTAATTTAACGAGGAATTTTAATTTTAAACAAGCACGAATTTTCGAAATAGCTATACTATACGAAACCTGAATGAAGTACTTCATCTCATTCCCAAAGGCATTACGAACTGATCGATTTCACGGTTAATAAAATGAACATTCCTCGGGTAGATAAAAATGAAAAATAGTGGCAAATTGAGCCGTACGAGAGGAGATTGAATTCGAGACAAAAGGGATGCAGGGGTCGGCCGAATATTTCTCAAGATTATGACGTCAGGCTGCCAGTTAGCCCCGGCTTACCGGTGTAATCCCTCGTAATGCCCCGCTCGCTGGCTGGCCTCGTTCCCCGCAGGGGCGGCGCGCGAAAAAACTATCGACTCGTCGTCACCGAAATTCCGCCATTGTGTCCCCCCGACGTTCCACCTCCGCGCTTTTCATCGAGGCGAAATAATCCGTGAGGTTTTTATTCGCCACCGAGGAGCCCGTATCGATCGAATTTATCGCCCCCTGAGAAACTCGATTTCGCCGGATCGGCCGAGCGTTTCCCGACCGCGAAATACCGAAACGTATCGGAATGAAACATCGAGTAGTTCGGCCGGATCGAGTGCTCGAAAATTACTAAAGGGTTATAATTTTCGCCGGCACCTGACGTTTATAAGTCTCGAGCGGTTTCGTACGGAGCGTATTTGCGGTACTCCGAGCGGTTCGTAAAAGTTCGCTCATAGTTCGCGGAGAGTCTCGCTCGCGGGGAGGGGACCGGGAGGAATAATCACCGATTCGCGAGCTCCGAGGCTCGCGTGGGACGCGCGAATACGCTCGGCGCCTTCTTTTTTTTTCATCGCGAGGCGAAAAAGGACGAGGGGCGCGAAGGCGGGGGTCCTTTAACGTCCCAATTAGCGACGTTGAAAAATTTCTCGATGATCCGTGCGCGCGCGCCGCCGAGTGTATTTTACGTCCCGCCGTCGCATTACATGTTTTACGATATTAACTGATTCATCGGGAACGAGCCGCGACCATCGAGCCACGTTATATCGATCGTAAACGAAAATTTAAGCTCGCTCGTGCGCGCACCGAGGCCTGGGTCACTCGAAAAACCGGGGGACTCGATAAATTTCGTTTCCTTTGTCGTCGCTAACGACCGCGAGACAGTTAACTGCCCTGCGAAAAAATATTAGCGATAAATTCCTCCTTTTTTTTTCCGCGCGCGCTGTCTTCTTTTTCTCTCATCATCCACTTCATTCGTGTCTCCTCGTTGCCGCGCTTGATTTACCGCAGCGTTTCTATCTTGTCAGAGAGCTCGTAACTTCGAAATTCGCGAACGTCGTCGATCGACAAATTTTGCGGCCTTATCGATTCGTCTCGCTTCGACTCCGAACAATGCAATTTCGATTGCGTACACGGAAAAAATCCCCGTCGTCGTTCCCCGACAATGTGTCTAACGAAACTCGCTAACGGCCGCAAAAACGTGACTCTCATATTGGCTCCCATGGTTAAAGAATCTCTCCTCCCCTCCCCGCCTCCCCCTCGTTCTCTAGCGATAATAAACCAAGCTCGAGAGCGCGAGTACACGCCTATTTATCGGTAACGTCGCGATAATTCACGCTCACTCGCAATATAAACGGGCGGCGCACGCACGCGCCTGGAAATTGGCATATAAATCGGGCTTTCTCGCCCCAAAAATTCGCTTGCCCACGTATCGCCCCCGGCGTGACGAGCGATTAACGGTCTCCCGGCGTACACACCACCGCGCCGCGCGATGATTTTCAAGCGCGTGTGCGAAACGTCGTGATGGGCATTCGCACCGGGAGAATGAAGAAGAAGAAGAAGAAGAAGAAGAAGAAGAAGAAGAAGAAGGAAGAAGAAGAGGAGGAAGAAGAAGTGGAAGAGGATGAGGAGGAGAAGATTTTCGCGTGGGTGTCGCTCGGTGGGCGTCGCGCCTGCCTCGTCGAGCTCGGCTGACCTCTGACCCCTCGCGCTGCCCTCTCTTTTTTCCGAGAGAGTCTCCTTTCCGCTCGAGCGGCGGGGGAGGTGGTACCCGAGACTCGAAGAACGGAAGGAACGGCCGAGAGAAGGGGAGGATTTCTCTCGAGTCCGCGAGTGCGCTTGCAATTATCCTACGACCGCGTGGGCGACTCTTTTCTCCCATCCTCCTCGTCTTTTTTCCCCCCGCGATTTTTCACGGATCGCATTACGCAATCGAGTTTTCCTCCTCGGCACCCTGACCTTCGACTCGCGCGTTTATCGCGTCAATCTTCACCGAGGGTCCTTGAACGCGCGAGGCCCACTTTCCAACGAAAAGCGCTCCTCAGAAAAATTCGAGCCGAGCTGTCTTTGTTACGAACGCTCGCTGCAAAAGTTAACGAAACCTTTAAAATCGTCGTTTTTTTTCCCCCTCGACGCAGATTCGATCTTCGCGTAAACGAATTATAATGAAGTTCGCGAATAAGGGAACGCGTCAGTTCGCGAAACGTATACGGTGCATTGTGCGGAGCAGGAAGATCGCAGCGAGATAACGCCGTACGTATTTATTATTGGCGCGGGCGGGGGAGGAGGTGAAATTTCGCGACCCTCCGATGTATCCCATCCTCATGGGTCCGGTCCCACGCGAGCGCAAAAATAATAACGGGTGTCCCGCGGTGGTGAGCTCGAGCGTATGCGTAGATATCCTCGGCGTTCGTGCGCCGGTGTGCGTGAGGGCACGAGATCGCGACAGACGCGGCGACAAAACTCCAGCCTCGGTAGGCGGTACCGAAATTCTCCCTTCCTCCTCGCCTTCTAAGACCCTCGCGATCATCGCGGACCGTTCTGTCTCTCCCTCCCCCGTAATTAACGTGTCGGCGCACCCACGTCCGCATTCGTATGTATACACACGCCGCTCGACCTCACCAGCCTAGACGGCGCACGCGGTGGCCAATTTTCCCCGCAAATTGCGATTTATACCTCCGTCGTTTCAGGAACTGAATATCCACCGTGATCCTCGAACGCTTAATATGCGCGGCTGTAAACTGTCGTGAGGGAAATGCCGAGTCGAGGCTTTTCTTACCGGAGACGTGTCTAATTGGAGAGTAGCTATCGAGACGATTTCCCGTCATTTTTTTCTGTTTGTTTTTCCGTTATTTGTAATAACAAGATCGCGAGGTGTACAGGAATCTCGTGAAGTTGTGGATTCAATTTACGACGGTTCATTAACAGATTTATAATTTCACACGAGATTTATGGCTTAGTTTTTCTAGGAAACTTAGGGTACCCTCTAATCTGTCCTACTGTTCTTAGATTAGTAGTTTTACAATGTTTGAATGGGAAACGCAACTTCAGAGAACAAAATAGTTCATGTAGCACAGTATTTTTTAAACAAAGGAATCACAATATAAAGCAGTATAACGATAATATTGAAATATTCCGAGATAGATTAAAAATGTCCTTCTAAGCTATTAGCGCATTACGACTTTCCTTTGTAAGGTAAATATGCCAGAAATCTGTGAGATTTCCATAATTTTTCTCCGAGCGGTCCACTAGGATTACGTGGAACCGTCTTGGCGTCAGCACCTCCACGAGGTGTCGAGATCCGTGGAGGGGAAGGGGTGAGAGAACTCGAGTCAATTAACCAAGCCCGGGAGATATATTAGACGGTCGAGTCGGGTCCCCGGTGACTACGTGGCACTTTATTTACGGCTTTCGGGGGGTTGAATAGGCGTGGGGAGAAAAACTAGCCGGGGACAATTTGTGGGACAAGGAGACTCGCGCGCGCGCGCGCGCGCGCCGACGCGGCAATCTCAGCCGTCGGATCTCGGACGCTTCCGGAAGCTGTCCGTCTCGTTCTCTCTCTTTTTCTCTCCCTCCCCTCCCCCTCGGCCCACCGGCACCTGACCGAAAATCTACGTCGGCCATACCGATAGGACCCTCAAAATCACCTTTCGTGAATTCAAAATTTATCACCCTCGCGTGAATCTCGCGCCCGCATCTCCTTCCCCTCTCGGTCGTCCTCGTTCGTATAAATTCGCCAAAAATTTCGCGCTCGTTCTTTTCCATCTCCCTCCCATCTCTCCGGGAGTTTTGAAACAAGAGAAAGAGTGTAGAATGTAAAAAGATCGATCCTCCCAAGTTCCCAGGGGGATTAAAAAAAAAGAAAATCGAAAAAGTGTATCGGGCCGGGGACTCAGAAATTCGTCAAACGAGGGGGAGGGTGGGAGGGGAGCAGAAACGAGCATCGGACTCAACAACCGGAAGAGCGCGGGTCCCCCTCCCTCGCCCCCGCTACGTCACCCCGACGGGGAGATCCGGGTTGACAAGCCGGAGCTCGATGAAGAGGATCGAGCCGTGGAACGGAGAGAGACGGGAGAGCCCGGGCGTTATCTGTCCGCCTGTCTTCACGAAATCTCCGTGGACTCGTGCTGTTCGACGATGGTGGGGATCGAGCCAGGGGGGGGGGGG
>NCVS01000543.1:319435-334864 GCA_003055095.1 Goniozus legneri | reverse complement strand
GGGGGGGGAGGGATAAAAAGGAGAAGAAAAATTAGTAGGGACGACGAAAGGATTCCCTTAAGAAGGGTGAGAAGTGTCACCGGGGTCCGAGGTGAAAAAAAGAGAAATCGATCGGAATCTCGAGCGAGTAGCCAGCTGGACGTACCCTCTACACCCATTCCCTCTTTATCGATCTCGCGAATCGCGCAGTCTTAGATCGAGCGATTTTTCCCATTCTGTCCTCGATGTTTTCGGTGTATATTTTCGAAAACGGGAGCGTGGAGAACGCGCATCGCGACATAAGCCCGAGAGAGATAGAAAATGCGAGGAGGTGAAAAAGATCGGGAGAGGGAGATAAAAATCTCAGGTGAAAAGACAAAAAAGCGAGGGTTGTCGAAAAGTGGAGAAGGAGTGGATATCTTCGATTCCTCTTTTTTTCCTCGCCTTTAGGATACCCGGACGAAGCGTCGAGTAATTTGTCGTGCGACCACCTCAGGGAATGTTCAAATGAATTGCTCGTCGGTGGTGGTGGGACAAACTTTTCTCTCTTTCTCTCTCTCTCTCTCTCTCTCTCTCTCTCGCTCGCTCTCCCTCAATGCACACCTCCTTCTTTTTTTTATCGGCGCGACATCTTGTACGGGAATGCGGGCTCACGGAAAGCCGAACACCTCTCTCTCTCTCTCTCTCTTTTTCTCTCCTCTCGCTATCTCGCGGAGAGTCGACTTACCTCCCAGTTGGTTTATTGCTCAATCCGCGCTCGCGGCTAATGGATTCGTCGTCCGATGAAAAAGGGGGGAGGGAGTGATTCTTCTACGACACGCATCGCACCTGCGTCCCTCTCTTCTCTTATTTTTAATCGATCGGCGTATTCACTCGACGGTAATCCACCCGATCCGTCAACGTGCCACGGAATATTTGACGACATAATTGATTTTTTTCCACCGTTGAAATTTCGGTAGATTTAGAAGCGAGTAAATAACGAGAAACAGAGAATGCAACTATGTATTCGAAAATTTTTTCACTGTAGAGTAGTTCACCTTCGTCAACATCGAACACCGCGAATTCTATCGCCTGCGCAGATTCGCTAGAGATAAAATCGCGAGAGTAATTCGACGAAACCGATCGATCGCTGTTGTCGTCGATTCTCTCGCAAGAGCTACCGTATTCGATTCGAGTCTCTTTTTTTTTACTACTCGTCTATAGCGGATCGCCTATAATTGGATTAGTTCGATCTGGTCTATTAACGATTCGGATTAGCCGATCTCGTCACGGTTCCCTCACTTACGTTCGGGGGATCGTTTTTTTTTCCTCGGCTATCTTTATCGGGCCTCTCGTATACACGATTGGGTTATACGTGGAAACCGAGTCTTACCTGTTCGGGACGTCGAGGGGGGAAAAAAAAGTGGGAAGAGGTGGGCTGGGAGGTGGGGAAACTTATCTCGCGACCACCGCGACCACCGTAGCGGTTTTTTTACCTGGCGTGCGCGCGACCTCACCGATATTATACCTGCCGTGTGTCCCGTGTGTGTTTATACTGCCGGAGATAAAGAAAGGAACGTTTTTTGGGAGGTTTCGAACGTTTCGAGCCACCACGCGCACGCGTTTAGAGGAGGAGGACGTGAAATATGGACGGACGTTCGATTACTCACGGTGTGCTGACTTGTACGCGCTGCTTCCTCGATCCGGGAGGTGTGGTGGGGATCCTGTAAACTAATAGAAATACAAGAATGTTCAATTTCGGTTGCAGACGAGTCGGGGAATTTTGGGTCTTGGCCAGTCGGTAGATTTTTTCACCGGGTGTTTCATTTTTCAGAGATTTTTATATATCTGGACATGTCATAACTAGTTGAACAGCCCGGACCCCGTACGGAGCGGGGTCAGCCGTCAATGGCCGGGGATATTAAAAATACCGAACCAAATACGAAGAAGCATTCGATTCATAAAGTCGAAATACATAATTTGACCATCTGCGCGGTGTGAGGATCGGGAAAAGTTTGAAAATTCAATTAGATCGAACCGGATGTGGCGTTCGACTCGAATATAATAATAAGAAATTACACTGTATTTAACAGAATTGTCCTTAAAATTCTTTGATATCTCTTTAACTTCAAATTACTTTTGTCCTCGCCAGAACTCCCAACACTATACGAGATACGAAAAAAATTCCTTCACCTCCGTCCTCGTTATTTCGGTGACCCAATAGACGGGTCGTTACAAAAAGAGGTAAAACGATCGCGATGATCGGGCCGTTCTCCCGTGCGTGGATATCTCTCTTTCCGTTGAAAAACGGTGATTCGTATGCCGAAAAAGAGAGACGAGGAGGGAGGAGAGCGAGGGGGGTGAATTTTGACGACGGGCTAGCACATCGCGCGTGTCCGGCCGCGTGCCCAGGGGCCAGGATCTTCACGGGGGGCCCAACGGGGTGGACGAAAACTCGGCTATATATACGACGACGTTACCGTCTCTCGGATATGCCGAGGAGCGCGCGCGCGCGCGAGAGAGAGAGAGAGAGAGAGAGAGAGAGAGAGATAAGGCCTCCCGTTGCGAGCCGACGACGCGCGACCGACAACCATGTCACATTATTGCCGTGCGGGTACCGCTTCGCGTCGTCACAACACGCGGAGAGTCTGCCTCTTTGACGAGACGAGCTCGGGAGATCCCGTGAGGTCGTTTCGAATTTAATCCGCGTAAATTCGTGCCCGTGAGAGACGTGCGCGAAAATACGGCGTATAAAGAGTTCGAGAATCGGCGTCGTCTGACTTCGCTTTATGCCCAATAAAAAACAAAAACCCGAGGAGAGAGAGAGAAGGAGAAAAATACTTCATAACGCGCGGTAGTGAATCTTTTACGATCCTTAATAAAATTGTACTTTCGTATTGGATTTTATTATTCCGCGGTTGTAAAAAATCGTCCCCTCTCTCCTCACGTCTCTCTTTGAAGTCTCTCTTCATTTTTTTCCCCGATCCGATTAACAGGCGCTGTCGTCGCGCGATAACCGATTGCCGGTGGAATTCCGGGAATCGGGCGTTATTGGGCTTGAATCGGCGGATTATATCGCGCGTATATCGAGACGGTTATTTATTCGCGCTGTTTTACGAAGTGACGACGCGAGCGCGCGCCGCGTCCACCCTCGATTACTATATAAACGTGAATTTATCGCCGGTGGACGAGCGTTAGGTCGGCTGCTTTACGTTTATTAATCTTCGCTAATCCGATCGTCCGAGTCGTGAATTTCGCGAAAGGAATTCTCGTGAGGCGACACCCACTCGGTGTCGCGGAGCTGGAGGGGGGACCCGAGGGATGGAATTTCACGCGGAACGGTTCCAATTCGTCCGAGGCGGGATAACGATGATACCCCCGACGCGAAGCCAAATATTTGCCCCCGCAATCTTCGTTCCACCCCGGTCCTCCTCGTTTTCTTTCTGTTATTTTTTTTTTTTTTCGTCACCTCTCGCGGAGGAAACGGGCGCGCGACACCTCTTTTATTATCGTTCGACTCTTTCTACGAAAACAGCGGGCGACTTCAAAGGCGGCACCAATCGACTCCTCTCTTTTATCTAATCCAGGTTTGCGCGCATAACCCCGCTGTTTTCTCTGACTTACGGAGGTCGTTACGACGGCGTATTTCGCGCGAACGAATTTCCACGCGCGATTGACGCACGAGTTTTTGACGTCTGTTTGCTCTACGGTAAAAAAAGAGCGCCTTATCGTACGAGGTGAGAACAAGAGGATGGAACGTTCTTATCTCGAGCTTTACTGACATTCTGGCGTTAAATCATTTAAATGTTAAAATTGTTGCTTTGAGAGTCACCCTGGAGGGTTGAAAAAATTTTTAACAAAATAGTATAGAACGTAGAGTATTTATTACACTAGTAGATTAGATGCTTTCAAGTAATTAATAGAATACATGTTACCACCAATAATAAAAAATAGTAGACACAAAAATCATTATCACTTCCCAGTACTATAAAATTTTCTATTATTTATCGCTGGAGTTCTTCTCCAACTATTAAACCGGGCTATTAATTCCCAAGAGTGAGCAATACGCTGTTTCTGGACAACACGGTTTATTCCAGGGTCTCGTCGCGTCATCAGGGAGCGTACGTTGCTCAATGAACGACGAAACATCGGAAACTCGACCGCAGAGTGTCGTAGGATCTCGCGGTGTACCGCAGCGGCTAAACGACGATCGGTAACTCATACGCGAGACGTCTCGCCTCGAAAACTCGAGAAAGAGAGCGAGAGAGAGAGAGAGAGAGAGAGAGAGAGAGAGAGAGAGAGCGAGGATCTCGGCCGAATTAATTTTTATCCGCGAGCGTACGGGGAGTGGTCAGGCTCGAAAAACGCGTGGGCGATATCTCTCTCGCACTTTCTTGGCGTGTGTCGCTCGTCGCCCGGGGCGTTCTCGCCCGTACCTCATCCTGTCCGCCCGTATTCGCGCGCGTTCTCTCAACATCGTCACGCCAATCACGAAATTCTTTCTCCGTCTCTGTCTCTTCGGTGTGTACCGATCGGTAATCGAGATACGAGCGAATTTTTACGATTATCGAGAACGGGAGGAAATCGCGTGAAGACGTTACGTCCCGGGGAGGTATGCGTACGTAGTTATATATATATAGGATCGTTATGAATACTCGCGGCTCGGCCGTTAAGCGGATACACGGACGCGGTATCGCGGGTGGCCACTTTCCGCGCGTTCGTCCACCGATCGTATATCGGCAAGTACAACTTTGTTCCTCTCTCTCTCTCTCTCTCTCTCTCTCTCTCGCGTTTCTTTTCGTATATGGAGACGTTATGCGAGGCTTCCTTAGACACGCGATCACGATCCTATCTCTCTCTCTCTCTCTCGTTTTATCTGTCTCTCTCCTCACTTTCCCCCTCTCTATCTATCTCGCTCGGCACCATTCGGTACAAACAACTCCGCAGAATCCCGAGAATCTCTCGACTCGCGTGCTCTCGCACCCGCGTGAGATAATTGCGATTTAACGCCGTGGAAATACACAAGAGCGCGTAACGTGAGGTATCGCTTCTCTAATTGAATACGACCAGTCGCAAAATTGAATCGTTCGGCCCGCGCGAGGGAATGTTGCAATTTGATCCGGGTGGGTCGGGATCGTTGATTAACGGTAACCGAATCGCCGCCTTTTCCGCGGGGACGGGACATAAAGAGGCGAGCGAGGCGAGAATAAAGTGCCGTGGGTTTGCGGAGACGCGGAGAGCTAAAAGTGGAGAGAGAGAGAGAGAGAGAGGAGAAAGTTGAAACAAGAGAGAGAGAGGAGAGCTTTATCGACGCGAGGACCAACCCCTTAAATCAGGGAGGCAGTCTTCTCTCCTCTTTCTCGTTTTTCGCTCTTCGCGCGTTCTCTCTCTCTCTCTCTCTCTCGTTCTTTCGAGTTTTTTTCGCCTCGAAGCACCAGCGACGAAGAGGGACACGCGCATGCAGATCACGTCGAGTTGTAGCCAAGTGATAGCGTATCTGTGGGCGGTGCGCGCGTGTGGTCCCTCTATGTCCACCGTCAAACAACCCCCCTCGCCACCAGCCTCTCCTCACCGTCTTGTCGACTCTCTCGGATTCCCTCGGCTTCCCCACCTTCTCGCGAGAGATTCTCCTCTTTCCTCGCGCACTCAAAACACGAGCCCCGGATCGCAATAATCCTCACTTTCTCTACGAGCTTTTCTTTATTTTTATCGAGTCTATTTGCGGTGTACCGTCGATATCTCCTATACGGTAAATGCTGACTTACCGTAATGAGATTCTACTGTATTCAAATTCGTTCGTAGCTATTCTAAAATTTTCCCTTCCTCGTGTACAGAAATAAATTTGAACTAAGATTTTTTTTCTTCCAATTAAAAACGATTAGTAAGAACCAATTAATTAAAAATATTGTTTATAATGTTTTGTTTTTATTTAAAAAGCAAGGCATAGCGATTAAAATGTTTGGTCCAACTGTTTTAGCACTCAAATTTGTTCGAACGAAACAAAATTTGTTAAATCTCTCTAGTATATTTTTCCTTTTTTCGCACCTTTTCCTCCGCTCTGACGAGCCATTCGACTCGTTCGGGCAACACGGCGGAGATTACCCGCTGAATTAACGCTATCTCGCTCTCTCCCTCCCGCTTCGTCTCGGCTCCTCTCTCATTCTCCTCTTCTCGGCTCACGCCCACGCACCGATAATCGCCTCACGGAGCGCGCGCGCGATCACGACGCGGAAACGACCGCGGACGGTTCGACAATGTTAAGGAGCCTTTAATTCCGTCCGAAGGTCCTTATCCCGAGGACTTCTCATTTCTTTTTTCGTCGCCGCGCGAGCCTCGTAAAAACGTGATTTTTACACGCGGACGAGCTGAAAATTATCTTGGCTAGTCGATATTTCTCGAGACGATACAGCCCCGGTGAGTTATTTCGAATTTATCGAGCCGCGTAAAAAATATCGCTGTTTCGTCTCTGATTGGGATACGCCGGCGGAGGTTGATTTACTAGGAAGTCGATTTCACCCACGCGTCTCACGCAAGCCCCGTTCCACGAGTAAACGCGGAAACGCTTTCGCGAAACGGATTACGCTCGGTATTACGCGAAATTCCGATGGAGAGGCTCGGCTTTTGTCCGCTCGAGAGTGGACAAAATTTAACGCGATTACGGGGAGCCGGTCTCTCGAACTCGCGTACCGGTCGTGCAGGATTCTCCTTATCGACGACCACCCACCCCTCGTTGCCCTCTCGCTCCCTCTCGCTGCATCGCAGAAGAGAATCGTAACCCTAGACGTATCGCGGTGTCATGTCCCGCACACCTGGCGGCCCGCTTCTTTGTAACACGATATGTCGAGGATTCTCTCTCTCTCTCTCTCTCTCTCTCGGCCTCTCTCCTCCTTTTTCCCGCCAGTCGCGACGAAAGATCGCAACCCGCGAAACGACGCGAATAATCGCCCCGGCTCACCCGGAGGAGAGAGAGAACCCCGCGAAAATTCATCCGGAATGAAATTTCTTTCGGATGATTCACGATCGATTTTTTTGCGGTCGAGAATTTCGGAAGGATGGGGAGTGAAAAGAGAAGACTGTCGTTCTGAAAAATAATCCTGTATTTTACAAATTACACATAAGTGAGAATTTTTGCGATAATAATATCAAATAATAATAAAAAACAGTATGAACACGCAAGGCAGGCAACCTGTGGGACGGATTCGTGGTGTAATCGGGCCTCGCACGCCACCTGGGGACGTGGGGGTATTACGTATCGGTGAATGCCTGAAAAAGTACGTCGATGAGATATAATTACAAGGCTATTAACGAGCATCTCTCGGGTTATTCCTATTTTTAACATCCTTCCTCCTCTTCCTTTATCGATCGTTCCTTTTCTACCTGAACGCGAGGATGCGAAACCTTAACGAGCTAAATAACAATAGTTACTATATACTCTTAACGCGATTATACATTTCAAAAACCACGATGTGGATCGTTCGTCGACACGAGGCTGCACCGTTGAACTTTCACCCGAAACAATATACACTCTCACACACATACACAGTATACAGATGACAAAATTAATAATAAAGAACGTATAGAATGATCTACTGCGGAAGTTATCACAGTTATCGTATCGTTCACTTCCGCGGTACTTGTCATGATTCGATAGAGAGAAAAAAAAACTTAAAAACGAAAAGATCTACGAATGAGAGGATCCACGATACTAGGAGGTCTCCTGGAGGACGGCCGAGGTCGTCGGGGGTGGCGACGAGGGGGCCCCCAGGTTGTGCGTCAGCGAGTGCCTCCTCAGGTCGCAGTTCCGTCTGAAGACTTTGCCGCAGGAGGCGCAGTGATAGGGCTTGATGTCGGTGTGCGTCAGAAGATGAGTCTTGAGATTGCTCCGCTGATTGAAGCTCCTCGCGCAGACCGGACACTTGTGAGGCGACTCCTCCATGTGCAGGATTTTGTGAACCGCGAGGGTGCGGCTCTGGCAGAAACCCTTGCCGCACTCCGCGCACTTGAACGGCTTCTCTTTGCTATGGATGTACCTGGAATATGAATTTTTTTTATCGATTATTTTAAATGTTTTAAGAAATATCAAATGTCGAATATTCGACTATGTAACTGTTCATCTATATTTTACTAGTTTATTTGGTTCTGATCTTGTCTAGTTATTACGAATTCTTATACGTTGAGCGATGTAAATAAACACGAGACTATATAAGAATGGATCTATTTATACAGCGTTCCGATTCATATCTGTGTATAATTTTCTCACCTGTGATCCCTGAGATGATCCTGCCGGCGGAACGCTTTACCGCAGATGTCGCAGGAGTAGGGCCGCTCGTCGGTATGCGTTCTCTCGTGAATTAAAAGATTGTAGCTCTTGGTGAACTGGCGACTGCAGAACTTGCAGATGAACTGCTTCTTGGGTCTGGCGGCCCGACACGGCCTCGATTGGTCGGCATCCTGGGACGTCGAGCTGGCGACTTGGACGGTGGACGATGACGAGGACAGCGAGGACGTGGAGGACGACGAGCACGTCGAGGAGGGCGCCGACGTCACCGCGACTCTCGCTGAAATCGTCGAAGAAGTCCGATTGCCATCGCTGAGTCTGCGCAAAACGTTCTCGTCGTGGTGAGTTGGGGTTATCAAGGATGCGTCCCTCAGGAGAGAGTCCTCTTCTTCGAGGAGGGCCAGGTCCTCTTCCGGGTCAGTCACAAAGTCCAGTCTACCCTCGTCGTCCTCCTCTTCGACGCCGATCGGCTCGCATCTGGTGGCGTCCCTGACGACGGGGTTCTCCGACTGCTGGCCGCACGTCTGCCCGACGGACTGACGCTCCGCGACGGCACCGTTGCTTGCGTGCAGACGGTGAAGAGTCAAGTAGGTTTCTAGAGCTTGGAGATTGAACGCTGCCGCCGCGGCGTGTCCCGGTGGGAGTAGCGCGGCCCTCTGGAGGGCCGCGAGGAGGGCACCCTGGAGTCCCAGCGCGACGCTCTGCAACGTCAACGGCGGCAGGCCGTCGACGGAGGGGCCCAGGGTGTCCGGCTCTCGAGGCTCATCCCCGATCGGCGAGAGCGGCACCACGGTTACGTCATCGTCCTCGCCCTGACGCTGCTTCTGTTGCTGGTGGTGCTGCATCCTCCGCCGTCGCTGGTTTCGTCACCGTTTATCCTCGGCACGCGAGCACTTGTCGTCACCATTGGCGGGGTACGGTTAACGGGTCTCGCGCACTACCCAGTTTTCTCGATTGTTCGTCCTCGATTTTCCTCGGAAAAACGATTCTCGAGCTATCACAATTCCGATTCAGTGGTGGGCTCTAACCTCCACCGGCATGGCTGCCCTCCACCAAAGTCCGAGATCACCGAGATTCACTGAGCCCGCGGGAAAATCGATTCGGGGCCCCTCAACCGATTTTTTCTCGACCTTTCGGGCTCGCGAAAATTCACGCGTTTCCGCGAATCGTCGGGGTATTTTGGGAGCGAGCGCGCGCGAGATGCTGGCGTATCGGAGGCGTACCGGCGACTGTACCAGCTCGTTCAAGCTGGGCGCTGCTGGTGGAGACACCTGGCGGCAGGTATCCGAGTCGTTCCGGGACTCATCGTCGGGCCCGCGACGCGAGAAGGTGGGGACGATGCGAGCCGAGATAAATCGGAGAGAGACGGCGAGAGCGCGTCCCAACAGCTGGGCCCCGTGAACTCGGAAACCATCGACGAGGATGGGGAGTCACGAGATCGGCAACGAAGCGGGGGTGTGGACCGCGAGATACGCGCGCGAGCTGTAATTTAATTATTAACGTCCGAGAACGATCGGGACGGGTGATCGATGCCTCGGATTCGGCCCCGCGCAACGAGAATTCGCGAAATTCCACGAAAAGAAGGGGACTGCGAACTAAAATTTTGGTTTGGGGCGTAAATCGTTTGGTCGATTTTTATTCGGGTGGAATTTATGCGTCGGAAGGATTTCACCTGTTCGATAAACTAAAATTCGGTCTTTATCAAATAATAATATAAACAGCTGACGGGTAAAACAAATCTTTATTTTTATGTAGAATGAAATGTATAATATTTATTACATTATTGTGTATTATTGTGTATTTCGGAACATTATGATGAAGTTAATGAGTAAACAAACAGAAACTTGATATGAATAATATTTTAATTATTATATTGATTTGAAAATCAAAACAACAGTCAAACAAATGTTTGGCTATTCAAAAAAATTCTTTGAACGGAAAATTTATGGATTTGAAAATTTTTTTGCGCGGAGAGGAATAAAATTTCAATTCTCTCCACAGTTCGTTAAACTGCACGGTTTATTGTTCCGGTTAGTCTATCGATAATTCAGTTCTAGCGAACTAAAGTTGAAAATAATTTATCGTTCCCGCCGGTAGTCTCACCGGTTAACATAATAAATTTGCCCCGGAGAAATTTTCGAGACTACCGGGGTTACACGGAGTTCAGCCATGAGAAAAGCCAGTCGCGGATTCCCGCACGGGCATGGGAAAATAATTAACGATTCGCGTCACCGCGCGGCGGACTCTAACGGTAGGACGAGCGGCGAAAAATCCTCGGCGAAATTTATTAACGCGATCCTAACCGGCGAACGTCGGTAATAACGGCGAGTCTTTAAATGCCGCGGTGTACAACGCGCCGCGTACCGATACCGTTCTCGTGTACGACACGGATTCGCGAGCGCGTAATAACCGCGCTCTCCGAGCCTTGCTCAATCAATTTTGCAACCTCCGCCAGTCGTCGAAACAGTTCTTTTTTTTAATTGCTCAATAATCGCACTTTGTCTGACATTTGAGAGAACAAGAGGGGCCGGGGTGGAAAAATCGGCGGAGACGTACGAAATTCTAGAAGCGAGGTAGATAATCAATTTCACGAGAGACGTGGCGAGCGAAACGTGAAGTTTCTGTTAACGATACCTATGAATCTTGTCGAAATTGCCGATGGTAACGGAATTCTGCTCTCCTTCGCGAGGAGAAGAGACAGAAAGAGAGAGAGAGGGAGAGGTTAAGTACCGCGGATTCCGTTCGGGGGTTCTTCGTGGTATCGCGTCAACGGAGACGGTTGCGTATACACGCGAGATACGCGCGTACAAGACATCCTTCGCGAGAAGGGAGGACGACTCTCGGCAAAAGCCACAACAATTTACGACGGCAATTAATGCGCGCGCGAGAGAGTAAACCGCGTGTATAGCGCCTATGGTTAGTCCTCGCGAAGGGGGTACGAAATGCGGGGGAGGAGGAGGAAGTGGAGAAGGAGGTGAAGGAAAAACGAGAAGAGCCGAGGGAACGATGCGAGACAAAGACGTGTGGCGCTCCGTACTCGCGTTTGAGACTGCTGTACGTACACCGGGTACACACTCGCGGCGAGTCTCTGTGTAAGATACACAAACACACACGCACGAGGTGAGAAGGAGAGCGTAATCGCGAACCTCGGACCGAGCGAGAGAGAAATTTAAAAGGATGAGAGAAAGGCGAAGTCGAACGAAGCGAGATGGAAGAGCAAGAGAGAGAGAGAGAGAGAGAGAGAGAGACTAACCGAGTACCGGGCAGACTAAATAATATTATAGGTGGTGTTCTCACGGTCTCGGGACGCCCGCGGGCGAGCTCGTCACCCCCCCCCCCGTTCCCTCCCCTCTCCACCTCCCTCGGCACACTCGAGACTCGCCATCGCCCACGCCGGGGCCCCACTTCGCGCGAGCACGCGCTCAACCTCTTTCTCTCTCTTTATCGCGCTCGTTCAACGAGGACGAACTCTTACTCGCTTACTCTCTCCCTCTCTTGCGTGTGTGTTATATACATATAAGCTGGTCAGACGAGGCCGCGCGGGGTTAAAGGTCAGTTCGCTGCTCGCTGACCGTCAACGTCCGACGTTTTCCCCCTCCGTCGTCTTCTTTTTACAATACGTCCTCGTACGATTTTCGCTTTTTTCTCGATCTGACTGACTGACCGACTCTGAACTGGTTCCACCTTGCGAAATCGGATGGATATTTCGAGGACTTCTGCCGAGATGAAAGTACTTCGATCGCAGGGGTGAGAGGTCAAGTTGCCCGATCGATTCGGGAACACTGAATTTGTTGAACCAAATATGAACTCTTGTATCAACGAAACAAGGACGTTAATTTTCGTACAAAATTTCGAAAATGATTTTTATTGTTTTAAATAGAGATTACGGAAGTCTAAAAATTGAGTTAATTTTTTCAAGTTTCGAAATTTTTCTACCAAAGTAATATTTTGTAGAGGAAGCGGAGTGGAGTATCGGCGGTATCGAAATTTTGGACCGGAAGAGGCGATAGGGTCACGCGACCTCGGTGGTAATATCGCCACCTCGATACAAAACAGCGAACGCGGTTGTTTCGCTCTCGTTTTTCGCTTCCAACGCGCTCGTTCTCGCAGAGGGTGGCCGCGACTGCCCGCCGCGTAGATAATTAGATCGCTACTAAGACCCCATCGCGCCTCGTGTACACACCAACGCCTGGCCCATTTTTCTCTCCCCTCACACGCTCGGACTCCTTGTCTTGTACGCACACGTGTAACGCTTCACCTCGTAAACCTCGCGGTAAACGATATAAGCAGGTGGCGAGGCGAGATTGATTCGTTTACACGCTGCCGTTTCCGGAGCTCGCGTATCGCTCTTAGAGATCTGGGTGAACGAAAATTGGCGAATTTTTCGAATTCTTCGCTTGATGCACCTGTGAGATGCCGAAGAGGCGAATCGGGGGAATTGGCTGCTTGATATCTCGATTGAGTAGGGGAGACCGAGGGGTTTTGAAACAGAGGTGAGTTGAAACAATATTAATTTCGCGGGACTAAAAACGGTTGAAGAGTCACAAACGAATACTGTGGCGTCTTCTGACGGTGGAAAGCAATTGTTTTGCTACATTGCCGATTCTTCAACCGTTTTTAGCCCCGCGAAATTAATATTGTTCCAACTCACCTCTGTTTCAAAACCCCTCGGTCTCCCCTACACACAGCGAAGAATTTCGAACTCAACTGATTTCCTTTATACAAACGTTTAATCGTTAAAAAATGTATCAATTGTTTCACGCAGAATATAAATCAAATAAATATCAAAGTAACAAGATTCTCTTCGAGATAAAACACTCGAAACGAATCCGAACAAAAGGAGCTCAGAGAGACGAAATACCCATTTAGATAATCTCGCGGAGAGAATGTGGTGCAATTTTCACATTTTCTTCGGGATGTCGTGATGAAAGATCAAGGAGGGAATGAAAAGAGGAGGAATCGGTCGTCGAGCGTAGGCGAGCTCTCGCCTCCCACTGTTAAAAAGCCCCGTTGGCGACCGTATAAAGTGCTGCCTGTCGCGGCGCGATGGTATATTATTCGTCACGCGGAGGAGCGAGAGAGACGGAGCGAGGTAAAGAAAAGATCTCGCGCCATAACAAATGCGATACTTTCAGCGCTCGGTCTTCACCCCAGCGAACGTCTTTCGGTTATATCCTTCTTTTTCTCCCCTTTTGCGTTATATCGCGGCCGTCCGCGTGCGCATAAATAATCTCGCGGGACACCGAATTTTCGGCCGGTACGACGCGGTGCTCCTCACTCGACGGGTGGCGCGCGCGGGGGTGAGAGAGCGCGCGCGCACAAGAGAGAGAGAGAGTGTATCACCGGGAGGCGAGAGCGTGATTCCATTAGTCAGGACCTCACCACTGTTCTCCCCCCCCCCTCGAGAGCGAGAGAGACGAGGAGAGAGTTTCGACCGATTCATTACCCTCCCGATGAATCGAATCGCTAACGATGTTTGTAATCGAATTACCGTTAATCATCGACTGCCAGGCCGATTTACGAAAGTCGCCCGAGACGAGAGCCGAAAAGTTCATTTTTCATCCCGAAGTTACGGAATAGACGGACTGAGAAATTCATTACGCACGGTTAATACGGTCTCGACGTTAATCGTATCCTACAAATTATCGATGGGAGAGCCGTTTCAATTTTCGAGTTTATTCGAATCGAGCCGGTAGCCGGACGTTAACTCGGCAACGAATATCGCGAGATTATCGCGAGAAAATATCGTCGGGGGACCGTAACTCAGACTCGTGCGTGTGTATATACGCGCGTACATGAAGACGCTGTAAGACCAGCAGGAGTTGTACTCCCTCTCGCTCCACCTCGCGTGGCCTCTAACCGTTCGCCAGGCGTTAACCGCATGCGGCGTAAACTCCGCTGCACGTCCTCCGAGGGGTCGGAGTTACCCTCGAAACCCCTGGCGGGGGGTCCCTGCACCGGCTTCCCCATATACTCCGGACTCCGTCCTCCTCCTCCGCCACTCACTCCTCTCTCAAAAAGTAAGGATGCCCGTCACCGATAGTGATTTGTTGCGAGGTATTTGCATTTTAGATTTAGGCTGCCGCGCCTGACTTCTACTCGTGTGTATATCCTCTCTCTCTCTCTCGCTCTTATGAGGGAAAAGAGAACGCGTTAAAATATCCGATCTTCGAAACGAAAATTTGATGTTCTATGTGGAAATTTTGAACATTGTCGCAAATTAAGTAAAAATTTGGAATCTACGATTATAAAATCGTTATATTATTTAATTTTAACCACGAAATTGTGTTCAATCGTATATGAAAACGATTTTGTTGAATCCCTACGGACCGATTCATGTTAAATTCAACGAATCCTTTTCGACCGTGTAGGAAGAAGAGAGACAATATTAGCTCCTCATCCTCCGTAGTTCACCTCGTCATCGTCTTCGGCACCCCCCACTCGACACGTCCTCACCTCGATTATCTGACTTTTCGTGGTCATCGTACGCGCGCGGGGCCGCGAGTTGTGGAAGCGAGGGGGGGGGGCGGATTTTTGGGACTTTAGGAATGACATTAGTCATATAACATGGGCGAGTATAGTGCCGCATCGCGGGGACTTGTTTATGCACGTTTAAAGAATGATTAGGCGGCGGCTTCGCCGCGGGGGGCAACGCGCCCGTTCGCCAGGAACTCTCCTCGTTTCCACCCCCACTTACACCCATCATCCATCCTCCTAGACGTCCGATATACCGGCCTTCTTTTTTCTACTCTCGACTTTTTACCTCTCCTACGGAGCCGGAGAATCACGACGGCGCGCGGTGACCTCACGAAATTTTATCGACAGCTGCCGGTCTCTCTCCCTCTCTCTCTTTATCATTCTTCCTCTCTCTCTCTCTCTCTCTGGCCTCTGCCCAGTGAAATTCATTATTTATCGTCCCGGGATTGTTGAAAACGCCGAGGCTCGCGCGGCATTCGTTTATGGTAGCCTCGATGGGATCGATCGATCGATTCGTACGATCGGAATTTCGTTTCAACCCGATGTTTTGCCCACACGGTGGTTCGATATGGAATTTCTTTCTGCCGTTCTCTCCCTCTGTGTGCCCCCCACCCAGCTCGCCGTTCCCTCCGTCCGTCGAGAATTCTCGGCGAGATACGTCACTCCCGTGCGCGCACGACTCAATTTGGATCATCCGCGAGTTGCCTACACGACGG
>NCVS01000543.1:272724-311389 GCA_003055095.1 Goniozus legneri | reverse complement strand
GGGGGGGGGGGGGGGGGGAAGAAAGGGTAATTACCGGTGAATTCCCGAGGTCTCTAGGCTAGATGAGGCCATCAACACGCAGCGGGGCGTCGCGACACCCTCGTCGGGACCGAAACCAGTCGCGTCGTCAGCCCAACGGAACCCATATTACTCATTTCTCTCTCTCTCTCTCTCTCTCTCTCGCTCCCTTTTGCTCTCTTCATCGCCCACGTCTCCCTCCACCCACGCTTATTATCTATATTTCTTCCCTCCTCCCGCTTCTTTTTCTTGATTTCTCTCTTTTTTCTCATCTACACACGCTCACGAAAAATCGGAACTGGCCGACAGTTTTTTTTCCAACGCCACTGTCTTCGCGAATTTTGTCAACGAGACGATACTTTATAGTTCCGGCTACTCTCTCGCCCTCCACGCCTCTTGTGTACTTTAGAGTCCAACGATGAGCCATTAACGTCCTCCGCTCGCGAGAACGCACTCGCGAGAGGACGTCGCGCTATTCGAGATTCCATCTCTTTTCTTTTTTTATTTCTATACCTTTATATGTATATTACTTTCCTCGATTTTCTCTTTCTTTTTCATTTTCGTAAATAAAAATGTATATATAGTCGGTCGTATTTTCGTTACGCCCACCGCGTCTCCTCCTTCCCTATTTTTCTACTCCTCGATTTCGTTTTCTCGTGTGTTTTCCCATCCCTCATTCCTCCGAATTACGACCGGACCGGGAGGCACCACTCTCTTTCTCTCTCTCTTTGTCGTTTTGACGTCGAATTTTTTACGATACCGGCATAAAAAAATTCCGGGTTCCGCCACACGACACACGACCGACAGTCTCCCGCTCCTTAATTATAACGCGACTGGTTTCCACTCACCGCGGTGTGTTCGCGATATCGATCGTAACTCTCCGTCGGGAGTGGGTGAGCGAGAGAGAAAGAAAAATATATAAAGAAGCATAAAGAAGAGAAAAACGGTCAGAGGGTTCGGATGCTCGCTGGCGCCCGCCACTCGTCATCTGCCCACGTGATTGCGAATTTTGATAAAGAGAAATTTATTAAGGTGCTAAAACTGCAATTTTCTCCTCTCGTTTGTATTTTTTTTATTTTTCTTTGGCCTCTTTCCTCAACATCATCCTCACATTTCTTTCTTTTCTGTACAAATATCCTGAAATTCGAACATGGCGAATTCACCAGTTGCGTTCCCAAGAGATTCCCATTCTTTTTTTTTACCCTGTAGAGAAAGACAGATCGCTGCTACGTCATTTCCATATATCGCACTTTGTCGCTGGATTCATGGTACTGCCGGGAGGACAGTAGAACGCTTGAGAGAATTCGGGCAGATTAGCCAGCGAACCGATCACGCGATATTTTGCGGGACTGTGTTTGTCCGTGGCGAGCGCGATTTCCTGATAGGACGGTTTGGCGGCACCGCACCATGCCTGAGTGTGTAAGAGAGAGCGAGAAAATACACGCGATGTTTTTTTTTTTTATAAATAGTTCCGATGCTGCTTACGATATAAAAGTGCATGCGAGGGAAAAAAGTAAAAACTCACGCTTGCGAAGGCAATGAAAAACAGCTGATCGTGGGTGTAGCTCTCAAAGCCAGGTAACTTCTGACCCTTTCGGCCCTTCTCGCGCAGCTTGCGACGATAAGCAATCAGGCTCGACTTCACGCCCGCAGAATCGGCGATATTTTCGCGTTCGGTCAGGTCTCCGTTTATCTAAAATCGTACATTTTTTTTATTCTAGCTCGAATAAAAATGTCGATTCTCCATTTGTCCTATCAATACTTTACGCATTCTCTCATTATTATCTTATGTTTATAATCTGTCTTAATATTCATTTAGAACTAACTATATCCAACTTAGCCGCTACAATTCTCTTACATCCCTGATTCAATTTTGAATCTTTTCTAATTATCGACAAAATTGATTGTTTGAATGAGTAGCGATAAGATATTTAAGAATTAATGGAGAACAAAAACTGTGGCATAAAAGAGCTTTTTTGTTGAAACTCTGAACTTACAGGTTTGTATTTTACCGGTGTAGTATCGATCTTCACTTTGTATTCATTGAATTGATCGACGAAACAGTCGGCCTTCTTTTCGTAGGCCTCGAACATATCTTTAGACCACCAGTCGACGATGTTACCGTACTTGTCAAAATATTTACCGATGTTATCGAAACCGTGGGACATTTCGTGACCCACCAAAAATCCCAGGAATCCATAATTTACAGCTCTGCAACGAAAGATAACAAGTCAGTTCGATCACAAATATTTTTCCGAGATATTCCAACTTACATCGGCAAAGATGCTATGAAATACGGTTTTTGCACAATGCCCGCGGGAATAACTACAAAAAGAAACATTCATAAATATTTTATGTTCGTCTGTTCCTATTCACGTTTCAACTCACTTATCGAATTTGATTTGCGCACGTAAAATGCATTGACTGTCGTCGGGAAATCGTACCACCTATGTAATGAGAAAGAACTAATTATCATAAAAAAGACATAAGTTTGTTGCACAATAACTCACACGTCGGTTTGAACGCTTCGAAGGTTTTCCAAACTCTTCATGTATCCGCGTACACGCTGCCTCATAACGTTATCGAAATAAACAGGTCCTATAATCGTCTGAATAAAGAAAAATTTGTTAAAATTCATCTCATTAACATTTTTACTCTTAACTAACTTTATTGCAGTACAACTGAACAGCCGTTTCGTTTCTGTACCAATCCGGATATCCAATCAACTTCTTCATGAACTTCAGCTTCTCAATAGCCAGTTCTTTGGTCCCGTCGTCCATCCATCTCGATTCACGAATGCTATCTTCCGTCGCTTTCTGTACCGCATCGACCATTTCGTTGACCTTGATTCACACAATACAAATCGCCATTTTTCTCTAATCAACGGAGGTCAGCTGTTATTCATGAGATTCTACATTATCGATTTTTAATTTTCTAAACGAGTTTTTTCTCTCCGTCTACTAATAGATAAGATTTAATAAATCTTCCTCACCGCTTGAAGAGTAATATTCGGGAAATATTGTTGTACGTATTGATAAGATAGCGCATGTCTAACATGCATCTCTCGAAGACAGGTTTTCCACCTGGAAAAATTATCGCATTGTTTCAACATATATTATATTAAAACGCAATAACAAAGGAAATACTAACTGCGGTACGTGCTTAATGGCTTCCAGATTGTAAGCTTCCGCGAACAAATTCATCATCTTCTGGTTCGTGAATCTCATCATTTTTGCTATGAACGCCCAATGGATATAATTTACTGTAAAAATATGAGATGAAATTAATTTCAATTCGAATTATTTCTTCTCTATTCTCGTCCGTTTTTCTCTAAAATGAATCATTACCGATCACGCGGGCGGGAGTTTCGGCCAGGACGAGTGCCAATTTGTGAAAGCACATGACGTCGGTGATCATGATAGTCTCGTTCTCGTTTACTTTAACACCGGCTCTCCCAAATTTCGACTGGAAGATATCCAGCCAGTCCATCTAAAAGTTTCCGTCGTTATCATAAAAATTCAAGGTCTATTCAGAATTATACTCGCCTGAGTATCTGTAATTTGCTCCGTATAATTCTCTTCGGCTTTATTCGCCTGCCCATTGACTCCCATGAAAATATTAAAATCATCCGGCATTGGAGTAGTCGAATTATCGTCGTCCTCTTTATACATGCTGTTGTGCCACTCTTGAAACTCCTCGATCGTCAACTCGGATATCGTTTTGTGTTCTTCTCTCAAAAATTCTCTCGACAGTGCCTAGAGTTGTTTTTTTCTCCTTCAGTTCAACGATATTGAATTTTTATTATATCCCCGTGATATTAAAACCCCAGTACCTTGTTCAGGGCCTGCTGAAACTCGTAAATTTCCCCGGCCTCTCGCTCGATACTCTCGCGGGACACTCGGCTACTATTGGCCTCGGCGAACGCCAACGCCACTTCGATCAGCGTATTTATGTAAATCGGTCCGTGATTGACGTCGTTTTTCGTGAACGAGTTGGAGAACGGAAAAGTCCTCGTGGGTGACAACTACGGGTGAAACAGAAAATATGATAATTCCTAGAAAAGGTACATCGAAATTTCAAAGGACATAAATTCTCGTGCCCTTACCGAAATTATTTTTACGCTCGAATTTAAATTGTTCGGTATCACGGCGATGTCGTAAAACGACGTGTGTCCGTAAAACTTGGAGTAATTATTCTCGATGTCCTGCCAAGTGGCCGCTTCCGGATTCCAATCTCCGTCGAGTATGGGCCACCCACCGTTGGCATTCACCACGTCCACCAGCGGATTTATTCCCACCTCCTCGCGTGTATCTAACAAATTTTAATCGTACGTAGAGAGGAGAAAAATCCGTAGAAAATTCATTCCCATTCATCACTCACGCATATCCATACACGAGCGGTACCAAGATTTCGATAACTTGAGCATCTGGTGGTCGTCCTCTCTCGGCTCTTCCTCCACGATTTCTGTCACGGAATAGCGATTAGACAATCGAAAAATTCGAAATTCGCGATAACGCGTACCTTTCAGGGTGTCTTCTAAATTCCTGGCCATGAGAATGAGCGGTGACAGTTCGACGTCGTCTTCGGGGACCGGGTTTCTGTTCGGCCAGGAACCGCAGACGTACTCGTAGAAGTCCTCGCATGGCTGCACCGAGACGTTCATGCTGACAGAAATCGCTATGGCTTTGGAAAGATACAATTATTTTTGTCCTTACGAGCTGAAGAAAAATACGAGAGAACACACCAGCCTCCTTGCAGTCATTATCCCAACACGTGGCATCGCTACTCCGCAAAAGAGGACTCCCGTTTGAAAACTCGACAAGCAGGAGTATCGAACAGACAAACCTGAAACACGACAGTTTTATCAGACGTCAAATTTTTTCTCGGACACTCAATTATTACTAACGCGACTCGCGACATGATCGAACGTTAGGCGCGCGCAAGCCGAGAAGCTCGTCCGTCGATAGTCGAGATTCTACTCGTCCCACGGCTCTTCCTGCTCTCACTTTTTCCTACTCCTCGCTTCTGTGTATTTTTTTTCTGAATAGCAGACGGAAGCGGTGGACAAAAGCCGATAGATAAAAGTCTACACGGAGAAAATTTTCTGTCATTTCTTACTATAAAATTAATTTAAAAATTTGTTACGCCACAAAAAGAAAAAATAAAACCGATGCTAATCATTATCATGTACACGTTTTGAACAATGGAACTCTGAATTATCGCCACCTTAACCCATCACGCGCGATTCTTTACAAAGTTTCTACAAAATTAGCCGAAGGTTATTGAACAAAGCCGATTGGCAGTACAGTCGAGTGCAGTCGATTTTATCTTAAACACGTACTCAGCGTAGTTTTATATCTCAATTAGTTTTAATATACGCCTGAATATTCATGAGAAACTCGAGCGCTCTTCGCACCAAACTCGCGACTCAAAACCTCAACTTCGTCTTCCAACTCTCGTTTATTTATTCCACTCGAGACCGGGCCGTGACCTGATTGCCGGTAGCGGATTTTTCACAGAGAATTTTCTCCGCGACGAGAGTCGAGTCCGCCGGTAATTGCCGGTCAGCTTCTCGCGCCTGCCGTTCTCTCCGCGTCACTCTATTACGTGACCGATCGGTGAAAAACAATAAACATGTAATGAAATATCATCCTACTACGAGCCTCGTAACTCGTCAATTCCTTCGATGAATAATGGAATCATCTTCGGCCGTGAATCATTGACTATTAGTTTACGAAATTAACCAATACACACGAGGTTTGTTTTTTCGAAGTCGCTTCATCTCGCGAGTACGCGAGCGCGCGATACGCCAACGGTTTTTCCGTGAATCGTCGCGCGTAACGCCGCGGGATCGATTCTCGCGCGTCTCCGCGAAGGCCGCGCGATGCTAATGCATCAGCCTCGCGTATCCCGGTTATTTATATTGATTTTTTCTTCTCTATCGCGAACGATCGGGACGATAATGCGTTACGCCGCGATTCCATTAGAGCCGGCGAGGCGTTCGTTGCGTAACCGCGTATCGACGAATAGCGAACCAGCTGTGAATCTACCAACGAAAATAGAATAGGTGGATATTTCCGGGTACAAAAATTCTCGTTTATCGTTCTGATATGTGCCTTTCCGGTCCACTCTTTGCTCTTTCGAGACGCCAGAACTTTCAGCTCGCTGGCGGCAACAATTGGTCAATATTAATTTTAGCGAATCGCTGGAATGAATTTCGTTGTGTGCTTTTGCAACAAAAGCTGTCGACGTTTGTATACGCGATGACCGTAGAAGTCGACAGGAGACAGCGGTGAGTCGGGACTTTTCCCGATGCCGAGAATCGATAGATCGAAAATCGAATCGCGCGTGACGTTATCGCGCTGGTGTCTCGAGTACCGGTAAAAACAATCTTTCGTGTTTATTGGACGAGAGGTCTGCCACGATTTTTCACCGTGCATGAATAACGAGGTAGAAAAATCACATTCCGTTCGCGTTATCGGCTGTCTAGATTTTCCATCGACCGATTTTTCCTCGTTTGTTTTCCATTTTTCCGACAAATATTTTACTTTTCAGAAAAGACTCGTTTTTCGGTGCGTTATCGCTTATGTGCATAGCGATAAATGGCTTTTATACCCGCGAGGAATGTCGCTTCCGGCTTCTGTAGGTCAATTTTTTTTCGACCTGTGCGCGACGTCTCACGACGTATCGGCGCGAAATTGTACAACGGAATTCCCGAATAGATGCAGAATCCATAGATAAGAACTCTTGACACGTGATGAATGAATTTACGTGAAAGGTTCGTTATCGCTGGGTCGAGAATTTTCGTATTTTCAAGGAATGTAAAGCAGGAAAGAATGAGAAAAACAACGGAGACGTTGCGCACGCGCATGAATTAGACGACCGATGCATTAGTTAACGATAGTTGGAAAATATTTGCGATTACGGACAGGCCGTTGTTTATAAAAGAGGGATGGGTCGGTGGACACGAGACCATTAGGTAAAAAAGTTTACTAGCAAACTAGAACGATGGTGCGCGGTTTATGTGTTGCAATATTACTACTGGCGGTGGTGGGACCAATCATTGTAAATGGATCACCATTACATGGTGAGGAATAAAAAGAGAACGGTTCTTGTAAAGCTAACATTGATTCTCTGCTTTTGTTTCATCGGTTATCAAAAATTTAATTTAATAGCAATCATTTGAGACAAGTAAAAATTTGTTTTTCAGTGGAGCCTTTCATTCCGAATTTTTCCAAACGGGACACCACCGCGTTGATGAAACCAGCCAAAAATCAATTACTAGCCATGCTCGATAATTTTGCGAGGGCGCTTCTGAGAATACCATTCATTGGTCACTATATGTACAGCGGGTTGATATCGATGTCCTACGGAATCAGAGTTTTCGAAGCGGCAACGAACGGTTTTCTCGGACGCATTTTGGGCGGTACGCTGCCCTGCACAATCTCGATCGAATATGGAATCGTCTGCGAGGGCCTGGATAGGACTCAAGGTGGTTTAGTAGCCTTGACCAAAGCTGCAATCGGCGAAATACCGTTCATGCCTGATGTCGTCAAGCAGCTCGCCGGGGACTTTGTAGCCTTCACCGTTCAACCCTTAATCGACGTGATTTTCGGTGGAATTGATGAGCCTTAGATTTACTCAACTTTGTGTATTTCACTCAACAATAAAGATTTCGTGGAAACGTATGATCGGAGTTACTTTTTTGTGAATTGATAAAAAAAAATCTGAAAGATTATGGGGGCTTGAAAATTGAATAGAAGGGTATAAAAGCTCGACTTGATCGTCGATTCAAAAGAACAGCAAGAGAATGCATGAATTGATAGGACAAATGGAGAATAAAAATTTCGACTCGGACAAGTCTCAACCATATCGCGATCCGCGCGGCATGATTGACTCATTCGACCTACGCGTCGATAAATTTTCGATCGTCAGCGAGGGTTGCGTAACGTTAGATAACGCGAGTCTTCGCCGGTGAATGCGTAGAGTGGAGGGGGGTTACGATCGTCTTGTTCGGAAGGGAACCGTGTAAAGTGGGTGGATGGAATGAAAGAACGAAAGCTGAAAAAGAGAGGAGCAAATGAAGAGGAGGATGGAAAAAGGAACGAGTCAGTCGGGAGAGGGAGAGAGAGAGAGAGAGAGAGAGAGAGAGAGGAGAGTCGATACGGCGGGTGGGTCATCTTCAAAGAGACAATTAATGTGCCGCGGGTTCACAATGGCGAACCTTTTGTAAGCCGGTGAGCGTCGGAGGAGAGCGATGAGAATAAGACGGTGAAAGAACCGGCGAATGGGAGAAAGAGATAGGTGGATATAGATACGCGTGTCCCGCGGCGTATCCTGGACAAAGGTGAACGAGAGAGGACCTATCTGGTGGACCGTCCTCCGGGAGACCGTTGGGGGCCCCACTGGAATGCACATGGTTAACGACTCGACGAGATACGAGTCGCGGTTTTAATTATCCTGCGAGTAGGCAATCGAGTCGCGATTTCGGCAAAACTCGGCAATTGCGCGTAGATATTTCGCAGTCTCTAGCGTCTATTGTTGTCCCGCGGCGAGCCCCGGCCAATCTCTCTCCCGACCTTCTCTACACTCCTTCTCGACTATATAACGGCCCTCGAGACTCCACGGAGTCGCATCTAATAATTGGCTTCGTTGAAAACCGCACTCCGCGACGAATCCCTCCGCATCCACTCGATGTGGTCTTTTTCCCAGGGACCCCTCTCTCTCTCTCTCTCTCTCTCTCCCTCTCGCTCTTTCTCCGTTCTTATTTATCTCCCTCTCTGTCGCTCGGTGCCTCGTCGATCACTTTTCTCGCCTACTTTTTATCCCACCCGGTCGAAAACCGATATAACTCGTCGGGCGTTTACGATACCGACGACGATTATTGCGAATTTCGCAGACGAATTCTCGCCAAAATGGCAGAGTCGTTTTTCTCGTTCGCGTTATTCGCAATTCCCATTGAGCAACCCGGCACGTGGGAACTCGGGGGGTATTTTTACGTTTCGCCATTCATGCGCGGGCCACTCTGTAACAGATTATTTCCGAGAAGCCGAGCGCGTAAGAGGGAGAGGGGGACAAGGGAGGCGGGGTGGGGATGCCACACGCGAACGTTAAACGCGAGACCATCAACCTAATGACGGCGGTGTGACGGAACGAGAGTGAGCGAGGGCCCCGCGGGGACTCGTAAAAGTCTCTCTCTCTGCTTCGTTCTGTCACCAGCCACTCGAGATCTATCCGACTCTCGATTGTGCCCCGAAGAAAGAACAACAATCGCGAAATCCTCGCATTCTCCGACAAAAAATGTGACTCGACTAAAATGGGTAGTAGAATGGCTACTGACCAGATCTATTGAAAACAGTAAACCAAACTATTATATTCGAGACCTCTCGGTTCATAATTCAAGGTTCTTCGTTCACCGAGCTCGGATTAAATATGTTTCGATGAAGATTTTTTCGAATCCAACGAAGGGTAGACTTGTTTCTCTCCCCCCCAGGAGGGTCGCGGATCCATCGAGACGAGCGTAATAGTGATCGATCGAGCAATTAAATTCGGTTGTCGTGAGCGACCAGCCGTTATCGTTACTACCGCGACGACGATCGGGTGGAAAGAGATCGGTGCCCGAGGTCGAGCAGACGTTTGCCGGTGAAAGGGAGGCGGTTATGGTACGTGGGAGTGCGAGAGAGGCAAGGATATGAGAGAGAGGAAGAGAGAGAGAGCAATGTACAACACCGCGGGACGCCGTTCGGCCACAATTGCTGGTAATGAGCCGGGGCCCGGGGCCTTCCGACAGACCATCTTACGCCCCCTTTTGCCTACGAATTTGCATGCTCACGTCTCTCTCTCTCTCTCTCTCTCTCTCTCTCTCTCCCTCTCTCGCTCTCTTTCGACGCGGAAGACCCCGAGAGTTCAGCGCAAACTTTAAATATTCTTTTTCCTCCTCTCGCGATTACGCCCGTTACGCCGAATTATCCAAGACGTTCGATAAAAAATATTTTCCCCTCATCAAGCGTTACGTAAGAAATCGAATCTCGATTCCTTTTTTTTGTCCCGGGCGATAATTCACCGAGAGGATATTCGCCGTCGCGGTTTTCGAGGAATTTCGAACGAGCGCGACAGCCGTGGAAAGTAGCTCGCTGACGCGTAACGGAGATAACGAAGTCGACTACGATAACGACTGTGAGGTTACCGAGCGCGCGTTTGTTTCGATATCATCGACGTTGTAATTTTCTTTTTTATTCTATTGTCCGCAAACTGGTATACTTATCGGAGGGACAAAGCCGAGGAAGGAATTCTTTTGCCGAATGTCAATCGAATAATGGAGTCTGTAATTACGGATTGGACAGTCCGCCGGTATATAAGAGACTGTAAAAATAATGTTTTATTAACAGTCCAGGACTCGTCGACTTATTGAGCAGTTACGGAACGAGGGAAGAGGAGAGGAAACAAGAGTAAAACCATGTGGTCCCTGAAATACCGATACGCGCTCTTGATGATGCTATTCGCTTTGGCGATAGCCGGTATCGGCGCTCAGCGTGAGTCACCCGCAATATATATAAACGAAAAATTATTCAAATTGTCTTCCCGTATAGCAGAGGCGAAAAAAATAAAGGAAAGAGGAGCGGGACAATTTCTAAATACGAATTTTTTCACGTTTTTATAGGCGGACCCCCCGGTGGCCCGGGACCGTTTCCCGGTCGGCCGGGACCATTTCCCGGTCCGCAAGGGCCGTTTAACGACCGGAATAACGGAAGATGGAGCGATCTCGCGAGCCTCGGACGAGAGATCGGCCAGGCGTTTAGCGATGTTATTCTACCAGGATTCGCTAATTTCGTACGGCCGTTGATGAAGCGCGAGGCCGGTAACGAGGAGCAGTACTAGCCACGCTCGCTCGACGAGGGGGAGGAGGAGGAGGAGGAAGAAAAAAGGAGGAACGACTAGCCTGTGTACACAGATACGAGATGCATCTTGTAACGAGACGTGAATAAATAAGGTTTAACCGTATAGCGAAATTCCTTCTCTTTCTCGATCTATCGACGTGGTACATCGTTCGAGAGAAAAAAAATGAGGGGAGGAGAGGGGAGGGGGACGCGTATATACATATAAATACGAACTGAGGTCGAACGTCGGTGAACACCTACGTAACGCATATGGCCGCGGTATTATAATACATATCGGCAAGATTAATCGAGTCAAAAGGTCCCGCGCGCGAGCTCTCGCGGTCGTTACAAAGTGCGCCGCCCGCCGCGACACAAACCCATGCATTACCCCTGCTGGAGGAGGCCACGCGCTCGTGTTCTAACGTACTCTCGTCGTCCTCTTCTCCCCCTTTCGACTCTTTGTGAAGAAACTTTCGTCGTCGCCGATACGCCCACGCCTCGTCTCATTCCTCCCCCTCCGCATCCCTTTCGGATCGTCTCCACCGTTCGGCAACCCCTTCGAGACTCGCGGACTCTACGAGTTTTAATATTGAGCTTGGTAGAGCTACCAATTTCAATCCATAAAATTTATTCGCGAAACTGAATTAGTTGTATATTTTTCGCATATCTACAGGAATATGTGAATGAAGAATAATTTCGGAAAAAAATGCCGGTCCCCCAAAGGTTAATCGACCACACATTTTTATCAGTCGCGGCGAGAGTCATACACTTCTCATCGACTCCGTTGAGATTTCACCAAGTGCGATTAATGTATCTCCGAATTTGCAAGTTTTAATCGGCAATTTTTATCCGCGAGACTCTCTCGCGCGCGTGAAAAATGGCGCGTGATTCGTTCGAGGCAACGCGGTTAATCTAATATCCGTGGTGATAAATGGGGGGTTGTGGCGACGGGTGGGCCCAGGGGTCGTAACACCGGGGGTCGCGGCTATATTTACAATTTTAATGATCGCCGCGTGAAACACACACACTCTCTCTCTCTCTCCCTCTTTCTCTCCGATACGAGGCGCCGATTTCGCACGAGTCGACGAATTAAAAGCTCGCGAAAAATTTGCGCGCCTCGCGCGAGACCGTGACGAATCGGCCCCGCGAATATTGCCTCAACGAAGATGGGGTGGGATTAGGACGGAGTTAATTGGCCCGTCCCCTCTTTCTCTTCCAGCGGAATATCGAAACGCGTTTTTTGAATAATCGAGTCGAAGGCGACGAGTGGTGGATGCACCGGTGGGCCCGGCGTTATTTACGGTCAATTTATGGAAGACTCCTTCGGTGACGTCAGCGCGAAAAAAAGAGCGAGAGAGAGAGAGAGAGAGAGAAGAAAAGAAACGAACAAAGAAGACCGAAAATTATTCATCTCTCGACCCGTGTTACGTGTGAACACTCGTTGACACAAAAATCCGTGGCATTTTAATTAAATATTACCGCTCGTTCGGTATTCTTATTCTCACAGAATTCACAGAGACGCGCATTATACACCTCGGGGTAAGAATAACACGCCGAGTGTTGAACAACAATGGCCATAATCCGTCAGGGCGCGATCTCGAATTTTTATTTCACCTGTCCGCGACCGGACCCTACTCCGCCCGGTTTCTTCCCATCGCGAGGAAGACGCGATCGCTCGCGCGGTAGTTCCACCACGTCTGTTCCTATTGTCTCGTCTATCTAGGAATCTCTCGTGAGCTCCTGCGCGGACCAGTTAAAGCGCCTAGAAGGTGAATAGGCTCGCGTGGTCCCCCTCGCTTTCCTCGTATCGACAATGAGACACCAGACGAAGCGGTAGCTTTGACCACCTGTTGCCACGTTACCTTCATCCTCTTCCTTTTTTTTCTCTCTATTCTCTTTTAAACGCTCGACTCCGTTTTCCCGATTAACCCTGCCGGACTGAATAATACCAGTCGATACCATCGGGGGTGTGACTCCGTAATGCCCAGAAGTGGGCACCCCATTGTCCACTCTAGATGCGCCATATCGCGTTCTCGAGAACTGTATTCGTCTTCGCGTGGCCCCTTTCGTCCCTCTCGAGAACGTACGAGCTGTCATTGTTCGCCACTCAACGGGAAATAGCCCCTCTAGGCCACTCGATTATTTTTCTCCGTCAACCCGCCATTGTCGACGAGTGGAAATCTTATCATAACATTGCGAGAGGGGGACGAATTTTCGATGACTGGGCGTGTTTCTTAACGAATTTTTATTTTCACTCGCACCTTCTGTCCGAAAGCGTGTCAATGATGCAAATTATACTTTTTTTTTTTTTGAAAAATCGAGGGATGTGTCGATCGATCGGCTGTCACTTTTGTTTCTCTGCTTGGGGTTTCTAAATATTCAGTAGGAAAATCTTTTGAGCTTTTCCCGAGTCTTGATCCTAACTTATTCAGAGTTTTCCTTCCACGATTTGTTGCGCTCCGTTGAGTCGCTATGCGCGTTTTGGCAGATTTCGGTTTCTTCGATTGGAGCGTGAAAACGCGCCGTTTAAAATTACAGAGAAGCTTTTTCAACGTCAAAATTTCAATTTCAAATATAAGTCGGCTTGAATATTCAAGGTATTATTTATTGTTCGAGTTTGAGGAGAAATCGGGAATTTTTCTCACGTGGCTAGTCGCTGATACAATAAATTGAATTAATAGATTGCCAGTAGCTCGAAGCGGTAGCAACAGTACCTGGATACCTACTCGTAATTAAATAGGGTGTGGCGAGTTGCCTGTCACTACCGTCGGCACAAGTCGTCAATTGCGATCCCGGCCAATCGATCAAGCAGCTTTCCCTGTGCGCAATAAAATATTGTACGATTCGCGAAGAACACGGAACTCCTAATTCTTGTCATATTTTCCGTGTGCTCATAAATTCAAGTTATTAACTTTTACCCCTGCGGTGCTCTCAGCGAGAAAGTTGGTGTATGTGAATTAGAATTCTCGAGATCGAGTATCATTTTTTACATAAAACTGACCTAAAAATTTTATTAAAGTTGTACAAAGGAAATGTTTCGACATATATAGAAATCTAATTCGAAAATACCCGAGTAGAAATTTGCCTTGAATTACCTCAACGCTTGCAAAATATTTGATAACATATAAAAATACTCCTTTCCCTATTCTGCATATTTTATCACTCAGTTTACAACGTGTACACTTTCTTTACGGCCGAGCTCATTAAGGCACATTTTACCGACAGAATGACATCTTTTCTTCAATTCTCACTCGCTAAATCTACAATATTCTACATAATCGACAGCTCGACAGCTCGAACTTCGATCCCGAAATGACTCAATTTCGCTCGCGGAAGTAATCGCCATTCCAAGATTTCGCAGAAAGATTTTCGCGAGCGGGAATCAATTCGCGGGTAATAAAGCGCCACGGTGCTGGCCGCGAGAGAGAGAGAGAGAGAGAGAGAGAGAGAGAGAGAGCGGGGGGTGCGCGCGCGAGCGTTGAAACGGCACGTCGGTCGCTCAATTAGTCCGCTTTACGAGCGCCGGCTAATGGACGATGACCGGCTATCCCGAGAGCGCCGGGCGTAACACGAATATAACCGTAAACTGCATCGGTCTCGCGTTCGAATCGCCCTATTACCGAGCTTATGTCTTCGATAAAAAGGCCAAAAAATTATTTTCATAAAAAGTACGAATTTACGAAAAAAAGTACGCGCTAAAAAATCTCTCTCTCTCTCGAGAGAGAGAGAGAGAAAGAGAGAGGCTGGACGAGATTCTTGAGATTCCGTAGACGGCCGATATATCGCGAGCGAGTATGCGAACGGTGAATTATATCGTCAGTGCGTTAGGGCGCTAATTACAGGACGAGGGAAGGAGCTTCGGTTTACAGGTGTGCGGCACACCACCTAGCAGGTACGAGAGAGGATCGGCCCGGCATTAGGAGAGCGTCGCGAGAGAGAGCTCATCGCATCTCATCGAGCCGATATAGCCCCATAAAGTCTCGTTCTTTTACCCCGGTGCAGAGGTGCGTTCAAGTCGGGGTATGTATATATATGTAAAGAATATATATATATATATAAAGGAAAAGAGAGGTCCATGAGGGGTAGGCCGTGCGGCGCCTCGGGGTCCTCCCACGAGGAGGAGTGACCTCGAGTCGTGGAGAGAGCCCTCAGACTCCCACCTCCTCCTCTCCTCCTCGCTTGGGAATATCCGCGCTTCTTTGGCGGCAACCCTCTCTCGACGGACCACCACGTGGTCTCGAATCGGTACCGAGGAATTTCGACTACGGCGAATCGAGATTCGATATACTCCGCCGGTAAACGAAATGTTTTAACCAACGCACTTAACTCGTTTTATTAGAATTCTAGAGAGCACATATAGTACCGATACTTACATCGATAAATATTTTTAAATCCCAGACAAAAAATTGCTTCAACTTGGAAAAATTTTCTCGAGTACAAGCGAAAACTCGCCATTTCCGGAAATATCATCCAACGACTTGAGAGGATCGTTGAACGGTTCGCTTGTTAAATTCGTGGGAGTATCTCAACGAGGCCCCGTTAAATCGCGGATCGATATCGTGCGAAAGCGATACGGTTCGCGCCCGAGCTCGAGCGATAGAGAGAGAGAGAGAGAGAGAGAGAAAGAGAGAGCGCGCGAGTGAGAGAAAGAGGAAGAAACGAAGAAAGAGAGAAAGACTTATTATGACAGAGGAGACGTGGAGGTAGCCGGAGGCTCGCGCGAGCTCTCCGACAGGGTAGAGAGAGAGAAACTCTATCGAGCCGACAGCGTCGGATTAAAAGCCCACCGCGCGTCGGTAACCCGCTAGAACATAAATTCATAACCCCCCTCTCCCCTCCCTTTTAGACCCGATATCGGGTCCACGCGCGAGGTATAATGTTCGCCTCGCGCCGTTGAAAAATGACGAAAAATCGTATCGCGGGAACGAGACGATTGAATTATAGCGTAGCGCCGTACGTTCGTTAATGCGAGAGAGAGCCCCGGATAAGTTTCGAGGTCTCGTTTCGCGGATGCAGGTGAGTCGCGACAGGTACAATGCCGAGTGCGTTGTTGTAGAAAAAAAAGAGAGGAGGAGGAGGAGAGAGAGAGATTCGAAGGGGAGCCAATACACACACGCGGAGCGAGAGTGTACGTCGCGCTCTCGTACGTCGGGGTCGGAGCGAGTCCGGGGCCCCGGTAATGGGAGGTCAGGAGGTCACGAAGGCTCGCCGCCAACGCTAGAAGAGGAAACACACCGTACGGTGGGGAGGGATGCACGTATACATGGTGTCTCGTTTTTAAATGCCTCGATTCCTAAATTCGTCACAAAAATCGTTCCAGTTTTTACGGTTCTAAAAATAGCTATCGGCTCGGATATTCGTATCAGCGAAGGTCGATCGTTCTTATCGCGAGAACGTAGTTTATAGAGGTCGAGCGATACCAGGCACCACCCTGTATAGTTCGCATACCGAGGAAGGTTTGGCGTTGTGTACGTAAATACGAGCTTGCGCACGTATTCTGGCCGGTCAACGGAGGTGTAGGAGTGGGAGGAGAGAGAAAGAGAGAGAGAGACGGAGGAGGGCTGGTGCGATATGCCTCGAAACCGTGGGAACGCGCGTGGCCCCACGCGCCTAACTAACCCCCTTTACGCCTCGCTATGCAGCGATCTCCCCCGGCTCGTATCTCCCCTCTCGCTCCTTCGAGATTCGTTCTGTCTCCGTTCATCATTCCGAGCCGCATCCACCCGCGATCCAGGACGTTTTTTCCTGCCTCGCGCGTCCCACTCCCACCGCCGCGATTCACCTCCACCCACGCCTCCGTCCTGTCCATCCCCCACGCCGGCGAGGTTCCTCTTTCATTCTTCTCCTCATCCTTCCCATTCTTACTCGTCTTGACCTCACCGCTCTCTCGATGTTTTTCCAGGCACACCGCGCGAGATACTCCGCGCGCTCGTTTCTGGCCCGCGATTCCAGTTCCGGTTAATTAAAATCTCCTCATCGATACGCCCAATTGAGCCCTTTGTTCGCGAGCTGATGACGGTTTCGGAAAAATCGGCTCGAGTCTCCGGACGTTCTCGGCGCGAAACGCGAGAGGGGATGGACGAGCGCGCGCGCGCGCGAGAGAGAGAGAGAGAGAGGGAAGTTCCGGAAGACACGAGGAGGCGAACCCCCGCGGATAGGCAGCGCGTGCCTCCGAGGCATTCCGAGAGGGGAGGCCGTTCTTTCGCGTCTAGCGGTGGGGGGAAAAATCATTCAGCCGGGTTCTCGCGTGGATTCCGATTCCGTCGCGTCCGTATCGCGAGCCGCGAACATTTCGCGCGTTTCGAATTCCAATCTCGAGCCGGCCAATTCGGAATCTTCGCGTCACCCAATCTCGAACACGATCCATAAATATAACTCCGTGTTTCCCGGACGTAAACTAGTTTCTTAAATAAAATCGATAACTCGTTTGTATTTTCTCAGAGTGGCAACTAAAGTACAATTATACACATAAACAAATGTACTAGTCTATCGATCGGTGGTAGGAAGAATTAAAGTTGCCCAAATTTAAAAAATGAACGACACCCTGTGGGATCGATTTTGAATAGCCGATCGATGAAATATTCATACGCGGCCTGATATTCTCGGGTCGACTCGATAATGGGGGGAGAATTGTCGCAAAAACGAGATGGGCCATTATTCCGTCATTGAAAAAGAACGATCGGGCAATTACCGGGCGCGAGTGGCACCCGATGCATTCGAGAAATTGATTATCGCGAGAGCGAGAGAGCGAGCCGAGGCGGCGGGGCACGCGGTAATGATCCATTACCGCGCGAGACCGAGAGAGGAACGGATATAACGGCGGACTCGTGAGACTGACAATCACTGTCCCGCCGGACGGTGAATTATGAGCCGGTAATCCGCGGGTTGGCGAGAGAGCCCGGGCTCGTTCGGCTCTCCTCCAATCGGGGATGCACTTCTGGGAGTTCGCACGGCAAAACGGCGAAATAAAACGCGATCGTTACAGTCCTAAGAAATTCCAATTGGATTTAAGCAGAGCGTACGAGAATAAAAAAAAAATCGAGAGCGTTATTCGGAATTTTAATTTACGAAACGAACGCCGGGGTTGGAGATGCGCTCTTTCCAGTTGGCCCGGCGTCCGCTAGATGGCACCAGCTGACGGATCCGGCCGAGCTTCCTCAGCGACGACGGGCCGCTCGAGCGGCGCATCACGACCAAGCGGATGACTCGAGTCGAACAACTCGGCTCTTTGCGCGAGCGAAACGAGGGTTTCGCGTTGACAAGGGGCGACATTGCAGGCACCGAATGGCGGTAACACCGTGGCGCCACTCTCGCCGCAAGCTCCGCCGATCACCTCGAGAATTTACCGACCGCGATAAACGACAGCGCAAAAAAACTCCGTCGTGGATTTTCATTCATTTTCACCAGGATCTCCGAATTTTCATCTAGTCGAGTTCCAAGTGTAGACGGTTTCTTTCCGAAAGCGCTAGGCGAGGCTTCCTCTCTTTTCGCTCGGGGGAAAGAGATGGGGAAGGGTAAAAGGAGGAATTAAAAAAAAGGAGTATACTACTAACTAATAGCAGGCTACGAGTGTGTTTCTATACATTGTAGGCTTTTTCTCGAGGGGGATGGGGACCGGGATTCGCCTAATCGTTTCGGTCGCGAAAAAGAGGGCCCCGCTCGGCGAGAACGTCGCGGGCCTCACGAGTGGGAGCGAGGGAGACCGAGTTGGGAATGGGCACGCGGTCGCGCGCGTACCGCCCTAACCACAGGGCACGAGCCCGCGGGACGCGGCAGGTTACCCGGGCGCGAGCCACGAGACTATGTGTGCCCAGGAATAGGGGTCGTCGGGTTCGCACAACGCGGACAAATTCCCCGAAGTCGTCTCACTACGCGATCTTGGGAGCTCTCGTTAATAGATTGAGAACAAAAAAAAATGAATTGAATTTTTTACCACTATATACTTTTTGAAGATTAGTTTATAAATATGAAATTTTTCTGTCGGCGGAAAGTGTGGGAAATGACAAATTCCTCGACTATTTTCAGTGTGAGCAAACTGATGTCTCAATGTTTTCCGAAGTCGCTTCAAGGAATCAGAGGATTGTTCGATTCCTTGTGATTATAACTCCATTCTGACTTTAGTCGGTGATTTATTCGTGTGTAATCATAACGTTCGGTGCGATTGTACTTTGTTTTTATAATCACACACTCCTCTCCTGTATAATCTCTTATCAATGCAAAAAAAACGAAGGACATCGCCATTGCCATACCAAAGAAATCGATGGAATGAAAAAGAATTTCGAGTAAAATCTCGTAACGGAAGAGCTCATGAATGAATTAACTCGCGGTTAATAAAAATCGTCGGATAATCGTCGAGGCGGTATCGATTCCCGTCTGATTAATCTAGATGCCAGTGAGGAGATATAGCTGGAAGATTCGGGGGTGCGGAGGGTCGTCCCTTTGACGGGTCGGTGGCGCCAGAGGGGAATGGCGAGAGCGAGTGAGACTCCTGGAATTCGGGATCACTGTGAGATTCTGGGGGTCGAGGGGCAACGGTGACCTCTTAGATAAGACTCACGCCCTAATGAGAGGGTACAAACGGGGAGCGCGAGCGGGGGAGGAAAGTACCGTGGGGAACGAACCGCAACTCTCGGCCGCAAAATCGCACGTACGTATACATATAGATATACATATACACAGTGCCCTTAAAAAATCGCGCCGAGTTCAAACGTGAATATTTTCCGATAGCCGCTACATCCAATCGCCTCGAACGAAACAAACGATGTCTCTTCGATTCTTGATTGATTGCGAAGCGCGATAGAACTTCGCGACGATATTCTTCGTTCGAAATTCGTCGTTGAGATTCCATCAGGATTTTCAGAGAGCACTGTGTATATAACCGATCTAATCCAGGTTGCAATCTGTGGTTAACTTTTTAGGGCCTCGCGGGGCGAAAACGTTTTCTCTCCCCGAGCCCGTTTCGAGCAAACGACGGCCCCCGCGCGCGCACGTCGCGGCATTCCTTCGCGCCGTCGGCTCCCACAATCGCGGCGGCAGGGAGCGAGCGAGACGGCGCTAGCCGAGAGGGCGCAATAAAAATCGCGTCCGAAAAACAGTCGAAATTCGGCAGGGCCTACTCGAGCGGCCCGACGGGAACCGAGGTTTCTCTCCCACCCTCACGGCAATTTTCGCACCGGGCGAACAACGGAATTCGCGTGGCTAAATGTCCGTCATTAGCGAGCAGCGACGTCGCTCCTCTCCCGAACGACGGAAGCTCGAACGAGAACTGCCAATTTTCGGGAGAGTTTCCTGAAAACGCCGTTAAACGTCCCAGCGCGCAGTTTCTTATCCATGCCGAGTTTCGCTCGTCGTGGTGGATTGTTTTTCCCGCTCCCAAGGCTGCGGGACGATCTTGAGTGATATCCTCTCGTATTCCTCAGCCCTGGCCCTGGTTTAATTGCCAGACAGATAAATGCGTTTCAATCCTTTCCGCTTAAGTCGTTAGTTTCTCACGTCATTTTCGCTAAGTTCAGGTAGACGGCGGGGGCCATTTTTTCCTTCCGCCGCGATCATTTCACCCGTGCGAGTGGAAGAAAGCGCGAGCCCCGTTTGCCCGGCCACGGTGGAGATCCGTCGGCGTAAAATACCAGGAACCGTAACGCGGTGATTATTGTAATTAAATCGATCCCGCGGGACTCCGGCGCTAAACTCACGACGGTTTCGAGAGGGGAAGAAAAAAAAACAGAAGGATAAACGCGAGACGCGTATATCCTTCCCATGGAGTGTTTTTCGGCTACCTGGCCCGCGCAATCTTATCGACGATTTTGCCAACGGAACCGGCAATTATTTTTCGCGATTTGCCGGCAATAAATCGCCGAAATTGCGCAGGAGAGCGCTCGGCTCGATAAAAATGCCAATTCGCCCCCGCTGACAAATTTTCAACGTCGGAGATCCGAATTTTTTTAAAACTCCTCTCCGCTCCTCTGCGATTTATCGAATCGTGTTAAAAAAGAAACACGGACGATAACCCCGAGAGACTGATTCATTAGTAGAGATTCGTACGAAGAACTGGTTTGCCTTCCTACTTGGGTGTCAAGTGGGTTTCATTCACTAGAACTAGTCGAACGATCGTGAGTATTTTGTCGTGTTAAACCATTTATTTCTTATTTTTCCGTCATCGAGCAAACACGAATTCGAACCGTAATAGGAAAAAGGGTCGGTATCGATGACGAAACGGGTCACCGGACGATAAAAGGCAAGAATGGAGGCCGTGCACGTTGATGTTTGCGTTACGCACTGCTCCCCCTCGACGCCTCCTCTTTTCTCCTTTCATTACGTTTTATTTGTCGCGTGGGGGCGAGATTAATTAAAGTCAAACAGAATTGAATGATCTGCAATAACGAGCTGACTTTCCCTTTCGGACACAAAAGAATCGTAAAGTCCGAGAGTCGTTTAGTCCCGACTTTTTCGAATGAACTTTAAAATTTATGTAGTTGACGAATAAAAAAGGTACAACAATATTAAATCGATATAGTTATCTATTTCGGATTCGGTAACAATAAATTTGTTGAATATGTTATACATATACAGTCAATAGTGTTGACTAATCTATATTTTGAGATACATAATTATTTGCTTATAATTAAAATTTTTCTTCTATATATACTATCAACTATTAGCAATTTACGTACCGACTTATCTTATAATACTATTTTATTCTGTTTTTGGTATCGCATCAGTCGCTTTCAGCGATTTTCAAATCCTTAAAATTATTTATCAGCGTTACACATTGATCTTGTAAGTGAAGTGAAGTTTTAAAACATTCAATATAATTGAAGGGCATGAAAACAAGATATTCAAAAACAGAAATTGATAAATGCTAATCCGTCATTAATAAATACGTTAAGTGGTGCACACATTCATAGGTTCTCACAATACACTAATATACGGTTATAGCTCCAAGATAGAGATAAGAAGACGAGAGGAAAAAGAAAAAGAAGATAAAAGGAGACAACACTCTACATAACGATTCACACCTACGGCGCGAAGACCCTATCTAAAAGTGCCTATATATTTACACCAAACTTAAATTAGTGGTAACACAACCAAGAGGATCCGATGAACCACGTGTAAAAGAAAAACGAAAAGTAATATACATATAGCCGAGTACAAAAACGCGATATCTCGAATCCTCACCTGTATTAGAGGTGCGCGTTTTATGTAGGTATGAGACGTGGGTGGTCTAACCAGGCCGCATACCTATCATAGATGACAAGTGAAAAACGAACAAGAATGACACAAAAAAGGAGGAATATACAAGAAACTATTTACAGGTGACCAAAAGAAGAAGAAGAAGAGAAAGGCTGAAACTGAAGGAAGATACAGGCAGCGATGACCGACAAGAAATCACCTCGATCCGAGCTCTTACGAACCTTTTTATCTTGATCAAGAATTCCTAATTTTTACTCGAAAAATCCGAAAGATTCACGAAGAAACTCGATTAGCGATGTGAGATACGCTCGGTCAGGTGTTACAAACTGACCGGATGACCATTGTAGCCGAGGCCGTAAGACGAAAACGAAGGTAAAACGAAAAGAGAATAGAATAAGTCGCCTAAAAGAAACCGAAGAATGAAAAATGAAAGTCGAAAAGATCCTTGTTTGACAAAGACGTTACAAATTACCTTAACCTTCTACATTACTTTTAAGATACAACTTTTTAAATGGTAAGATATTTGCAAATGACCTTCGCTCTCACCACCCCTCTCTACTCATTCGCGAACTAATTATCGCGAACAATCCCGCCTGCAGGATCAACTGACTTACCGGGAGCGAAGGGGTGAGAAGGCGAATGGAATATACATCTGTACCGCTTCTCTTACTCGCTTTCTCAAAGAAATACATACCATTCGGTACGCCTCGGTACCTCGTCTACTATAAATATCAATTAATAATAAATAATTTCTCACAATTAATGCTAACACCTAACGTAAATTTAAAGCTGGTTACGTTTTCAACGAAGCTTTGGCGAGTTTCGTTTTATAAACAATTTAATATTTAAGAATCTGCTCGATACCGAACTTGAGTTTCGGCGCGCCATGAATTGGTGTTAGTTGACTCTGAAGTCTTTCCGTAATTTCTTTGATAGGCGATGGAGGTGGCGTCGCTTGCTTCGAGCTACACACGGGGACGTCGATTCTCAGATCCTGTGGCAGGTCTGTGTGGGTGAGTAAGTGGGTATTGAGGTTGCTCCTCTGATTGAAGTTTTTATAACAGACTGGACATTTATGTGGAGATTCCTCCAAATGTAGAATTTTGTGTACAGCCAACGTCCGACTCTGACAAAATCCCTTCCCGCACTCGTTGCATTTGAAAGGCTTTTCTTTGCTATGAATGTATCTAAAAAAGAAAAAGACCTTGTTAGTTCCGGATGACCTTGAGATTTCTCGGACAATAGAACTTTCCTAAATCCTTGAGAAGACTGTAAAAGTGTACGCAAACAAATTTGGCCCTTACCTATGGTCTCTCAAATGATCCTGTCGTCGAAAAGCTTTTCCGCAAATATCGCACGAGTAGGGTCTCTCGTCAGTATGAGTACGTTCGTGAATTAACAGATTGTACGACTTCGTGAATTGTCGGTTACAGAATTTGCAGATGAATTGTTTTTTCGGTCTTTGACGGGGCAATCCACGCGTTAAAAAGCTCGCTGGCGGAGGAACGGGCAAACCCGGGTGCAGGTGAGCAGGGTGCGCGTGATGGGGGTGATAGTGTGTCGAGCCCGAAGACTGCGGACAACAGCCGCGCACCGCGAGGAGCGCTGCTCCTCGCAGCCAGTTATCGAAAAATCCAGTTTGGTGTGCCAGCTGCGCCTGGTGTTGCTGCTGAGCGTATCTGACGTTTCCCATGTGATGACTCCTCATCCAACACGCGGACAGGTCCGAGTGAAGATGATGATGACTCTCCATCGACGGCGGCGTATGAGGCGGCGTCAATGGCTCAATTTTCGTCTTCATTATCTTTCAAGTTAATCCAACGGTAATCCAATGCACGACACGTTTTCTCTTCCAATATTATACACTATTTCTTCAGACACCAATAAACGAGCACGGTTTCGTTTTGTCCTTGGTATTTTGTTAGATGCGTGGCATCTAAGCGAGGCGACGGGAGCGGGACAGTATTTCGGAAGCGAACAGGTCAGTTCGCGTTCGCTGCGTCGGAGGGTCTGAACAAAACTGGCATCGACCGCTCTACGACGTTACGGGCTCTCCTCTGTCGTCTCGGCTCGGTTCCCCATTTCGACGTGGCACGCGCGCTTGTGAGCGTGTCTGGGCGCATAGGGGAAGGGGCGCGAGAGAGACGAACATATGTCGAGATCGCGAGATCACACGAGTGCGAGAGAGAATGAGAGAGAAGCGAGGAGGAGAAGAGATAGCTCGAGTGAAGAGAACCCGACTACAGTGGCCCCACCTACCGTGTACCGTGCAACGAGCGACTGCCGGTTGGCCGCGACTACTACCACGGGGGCGGAGCTTCCGGAACGGTGTCGAGCCCCTCGGGGCGTCGCGACGCTACCCTGGCTGAACCGTTGCTTCGCAATTCTAGGGACACCTTCCCCTACCTCTGCAACCCTTCTCCTCCTTTTTCGATCCCCCGGTACTTTCCGCGCTCCTTCGCGAGCTTCATCCCCCACTATACGTGGCAGCTTTCATCCCCCTCCAGCCGGTCCTGCGTCTCTCGGCGAGCATGGAAGCTCGAAAGCCGAGTCCTAGCTTCGTAGCGCCCCCGGCCCTTTATCGGATTCTCCCGGGACCAAGGGTACCGTGTTTACGTACGCGCGCGCGCGCGCGCGCGCGCATACCCCGCTGAGGATTTTAATTGATCGATCCCATCCCCGCCGTTCCCCGGAAATCTCGTTTTCGACTTCTTATCGCCAGATTTTTCGGAGAAGCTCACCTCGCTGGCTTCTTGTCCGCTGCGTGCTCCGATCTTTTTCTCTCTCCTTCGAATTATCCTGGCAGCCTCCTTGGTTCATCATCCAACTGCCGCTAGCGCGTTCGCCCGGTAATCTCATTATACCGCTAACGATGTTGCCCAGCGTGATATTTGGATGCTGCTTCGCTACCGTGGTTCATCATCGAGCTGCCTCTTTTTCTCCTCCACCCATGACTGGCCATCTTTTGTTCTACGGAAGAAATCGTTATTTTTTTCCTCGTTCAACAAGACAGGGAAAAAGAGAAGATTATCGCATCGCGAGTGATTTATGTTCGATCGACGTTATCGAGATTTGGAAGTTTTTTTTTTCAAACCGAGTACTCGTCAATCATCGGCCAAAAATACGATCGTTCTCCTCGTTTTCCTCACGTGACGCATTATTCGCGAAACGTGATTCATTGATTAAATTATAACTCCGACTATCCGCGTTCGAGGAGCAGACGCGCTCGTCTCGAATTCGCGGAACGTGTCGCGTGCGTTATCGATAAGCGAACCGAGCGCGTACACACACGGGCTCTGAAGTACACTCGCGTATACAAAGAAAAAATTGAAGAGAACGAACTCGCCTTATCGATTTACGACCGGTTACAGACTGCGCGACACCGTACGACAAACGAGCCGCCCTCTCCGTTCCGTCGCTATCGATACGGCAAATAAAGGCGTCAAATAAAACTCCAATCCGGTATACGAATTCGACGTTATTGAAGCGTTTACGACGAAAGCCGGAAATGAAATTGTAGATCCCAATCTGTCCGGATAGCGAAATTGAGGGATCGGTATTTTTGAGTGCGTTGAGCGAACGTTGCACGTAATTCCGCGGTATACGTATTATTTTAGCATACAAAGACAGACGCGGTACCGAGATGATGGCAGACCCCTCTCTCTCTCTCTCTCTCTCTCTCTCTCTCTCTTCCGTTGAGCGAGAGATATGCACGAGATTCTAAAGCCCCGAAGCGGGGGCGGTTAATCGAGTTCCGGCTCCATCAGGCGCACCGCCTCTACCGAGCCCGCCGAAACCGAGTACCCCACCATTTTGCGCTTTCTGCCCCTTCTCTTCATCCCCTAAATGTCTTTGTACGCCATCCCTCATCGATGGAACGCGACAGTGTGTACGGACGCCACCAGCTTATCGCGATGACGTTTAAAATCTAGATCTACGATAAAATATGGATCTCGGCTGGGCGTTTTCGGTCCTGATTCAATTTTTGAGTAATTGTCGAAAAATAGAGTACTAATTCCAAAGAGAAATTGCGATTAACTTGTGCACATTGTTAAAAAGTTTTTGACATTTAAAAGGAAGAACAATGTGATATTTTGAATTTTTTAGAACACTGTTGAAAAAGTTAAAGATTTTTAATACAACTACAATTCAAAATTCGAAATTAAGAGAAGAGAAATTCCCATTTTTCACATTTCGGTAGACAGCGTGACTCCGAGCTGACGCAGGTCACGTTTGGTGAGCACATTGCTTTAGCCACTTCAGAATCATTTCGGAGGGCCGAAGAAGCTCGATCGACTCGTCGAGGGGTGAGAATAACTAATCAGCTGGTGCTTGTAGCGCGTAGGGCGTTAAAGGACCGGGAATAAAGGAGGAGAGGAGTTATCGCTCGCGATGATCTAAACGAGGATATGGCGTACGAACGGCCCACCAAACGTTCGAATACGAAAGAGGGTGGATCACCATCCTGGTTGCGACATCAGCCTCATCGTTTCACGGCTGGCGCGATTTTTATCGCGCCGAGGACAGTCCCGACTGTCCACGGACGAATTTTTCATGACCCTCGACTTTATTGCACTCTCACCGACGTTTATTTTTCCTTTCGTTCACTTCTATTTTATTGTCCCGTGTCTAATTGTGTATATACTTTCGAAACAAATAAAACGTAAACCGATTTTGGACAGTTCTTTCGTTTATTCGAAATTACCCTACAAGAGTCAGGGTTGAGGAGAAAGAAAGAAAGAGAGAACGAGAAAGATAAAATATTGTTTTACGAGTTACGGAGTGTCGAAATTATCGCGTACTCGAAAGGGTCGACACGTTTCGAGTGTCAACTGTAACGTGCGTGAGCTCCTCCACGCAATCTCTGTGATACCCACATGCCCTGTAGGGCCCACTTGAGATCGGGAGTGAGAAAAAAAGAAATATCTCATACGATGCGTGGCAATTTTCATATGACGGTCGCGTAGATGTCCGAGGATCTCGTGTTACGACTTAACCGCGCTGATTACGGGAGGAGCAACAAAAAAATTGAGAAAAGCAAGAGAACGTCAGGAACAAAAGCAGAAGCGCTCATCGAGGTGTCTCGTTTTACACGGCCACACGCATTTTTACGACAAAACGGAGAGTCTCTCGTCGCAAGAGCTCCTTCATAAACGAGAGGAAAAATACAAGCTCCGCGAGTAAATCGAGAATGGCCGAGCCGCAAATCGAGCGAGAAATACCCGATTGGACCGAGCGCGTCGTACTTGTTTGCCAAGTAAAATATTGAATATCGTTTCAGGCGCGTCGACTTATGTGGAAAAGCACGCTCTCGTGAGTGCAAAATCAAATTTGCCCTACGCACGTCACCGGAAATCCCGTCTGTCGCTAAAGGTGAAAAAATACATAAACCGAGAACGGATATTAAATGTTGAACTCTCGGACGCAGCGACGCGTGTTTGATCTACGCCAGGTAAGAAGAGTTTCCCTCTCTCGGGTAGGAACGAAACGGTAGGACGTTTTTTAACTTTCTTTGGTAACCTGTCGAGTCCATTGAACGCCAAATTATAACGGGGAGCCTTAATGGTTTTTTTCGACTTCCGCACATCATACGGGAGCCAATGAGAAGTCGCAAGCCACGAGTCTTCGCGCAGTATGCACGATTTTTGGGACTCGACCTTACCCGCGCAAGTGACCCGGCGCGTGCTCCCTCGCGAAAGTGTCTTTATCTTTCTATTGACGAAAGCCCCAACACTGGTAGTCGGGGAAAAGCGCGTAAAAAAAATTTGTTACCTCAGTACCTTTTTTTTTACGTCGTAAGACCCGGAAGAGATACTGGGTCTCTGGGTCACAGAATACGGTAAAATCCTTTTTTTCCACACCCTTCTTGTGGCGTGAGCATTCTGTAAGAGATGACATTTTCTTCTTGTACCCGTTCGACAGGATTTTCAACCAAGCTTACCTGAAAAAAATCGAGTGTTAGTATGACATTAGAAATTTGTCGAACGAAAGCTGTATACGAAGGCTAATCGGGTAAGCGAGAATTAGGCATTAGAAAAGGGTAAAAGTTTCGGGTACTTAATCTTTTCAGTAGGGGACAAAAAAGATAAGAAAAAATAATATTTGTTGCAACGAAAATAATTGACTGATTTTCGTTGAAAACTACGTCAGAAACAGACATTCTCCATTATCATTCTTTTTTGTGAAGTGATCTCTATTTCTGTCGCATCTTCTTCACCTGGCGATCTTTCCCTGACTCGGAGGAAAGAATGAAGAAAAGCTCAACCTGCTACTGGCAAAAGTCGTAAAAATAATAAACACAGAAGTGCCGGAACTATTGTTTGCCAGAGTGGAAGTAAAAACCCATCGGGGAAGTTAGAGCCTGCTGCTTGAGCTACCTTTCAACGGTGTTTCACACTGGCACCCCCCAGCAGATCCGATTTCAAACTCGCATACTATCTCCTACGCAAAATACTGGCTACGTCACGTCTCTTCGTCCACTTTTTCTTTCCTTCAAAAAGGTAACTTGGTTTTCTCATTTTAACTCTGACTTAGTTTCAAAAATAACCTTCATTTGTACGGGCGGTCGAACAATTTTTTGTTTTCCTGAAAAAGGAAAAAGATCGAAATATCTGTAGCAATCTCCCGCGGCGAAACGAGAACACCCCGCAAGGTGAAAACTAGTTACGAATAAGTGGTTCAAAACGGAGCTAATTCCTCTTTAGCATCTGTTCGTTTCGATTCTTGCCGCTTTCTGTACTTCCTTCTTTTGGGTTTCCGAAGGGTTGCACACAATCAATCGGTAGACGTTCCTTAACCCCATTTGTAACCATTGCAACCCATTACCCAGCAAGAAGCACAACGGATGACCGACGCGCAATGTAAATGTTCTACTCCATTTGAGAAATTGTGTAGGAAAATTTTACGCGATAGCGTCCTTGCACTATTGTGGGTACTAGAGCTTGTCTATTTCGTAAATTCAGGTTGCTCCCTTTTAAACGGAAGACAATGAACCTTAAACTGAATCCGATAAAAAAATTTGAGAAACGACCGGAACCGACTGATCTTTTCACCACCGCGAAAAATTGAAAGTAGTTTTCAAATAATCTTCAAAACATTCTCTTCGAAGAAAATTAACTTCCTAAATAATAACTATTACAATAACAATAATAATAATAATAAAGACGACAACCGAGGTGGGAAATTAACTGCAATGAGAACGTGTATCGATGTTACGCGGTCTGCTCGACAAGGTGTCCAATGACAGTCGATATCCATTCCGGGTGGTTTGTGAGAGACAGAGTCACGTGTTATTCGATTCCAGGCCGAATCGCCAGCTAACTCCGTTTTACGATAATTCTGCGTCTGCTTATTCTCAAGAGATGGCTTGCGGCGGAAAACAGACGGCCCCATCGCCGCGTGAGACTAGCTCGGGCACCTCCCTCGATTTTCCGTTCACATTTTCCCTCGTGGTCTCCGGTATCACGTGCTCTCGTGTGAGGTCCCCGTAAAATGGAAGCGCAATTTGCCAGTGAGCGTCAAGTGAAACTGTCCATACACTTCTCTTGTTTCACCATTTACAAAAACAAAGGCCAAGAATTCTCGCGACGAATTGATACGTGATTTTTCATCACCAAGGAAAATCCGTCGCTGTGTGTATACAGCGTTCATCTTGATTGCCTAGGGGTGACGAGTTTTAGGACCTCGGCTGGACGATGAAGTGGCTGAGAAAGACAGAAAGGAGAGAAGGAGAGGCTCACTTCACGCCTCGGTCCAATCAAGAGATGTTTGCTCTCGTTCCCAGGGAGAATGATATATATCTCTCTCCTTATTAGCCCCGTGGATCATTCCCCTGTGATCTCGATAACCAATTTATTTATCCTTCTATCTATCTCAGATCTGCAAGAAGAAATTTGGAATTTCCTCGCATTCGAATGCATCGTTCGATGCTCGGATCGTTATCCTCGATATCTGCGAGATTACACAATCGAAGTCACGCCTTCGAAGCGATACGAATAAAAATCCTTATCGGATAATGAAAACGAAGAATCGTACGATATTAATTCGCTACTGTAATCATGATGATTCGAGTATCTCCTTATCGAGTGATTCTTATTTTACCTATAAATTTACGACTTTCTTACTCATAGCTTTATTTTCGGTAAGAGTTCCTACGAAACCTATCGATTTTAATTTCCTAGATTTCCTGACGATCTCCTCAATTTGAATTCGCATTAACGGTCTCTTCGGAAACTGTCGTGGTTGTACGAATCGTGGGACGGGTCGCATTCGCGACCGAGATCAAAGAACACCGCTATCGGCGCACAAGCCTCGATATCTATATACGTATAAAGGTTATATGTGTATAAATATACGTGTGTATATAAACGAGACTTGAGACGTTTACAGTGCTCGCTGACAATCGAACGCGAACGGGAGAGAGTAAAGGAGAAACGGAGAGATCGAAGATCGATGCACGGCGTTCCTGAATAAATGTTCCACTTCCCGATTTAAAACAAGAGAAAAATATTAAAAGAGTATTCTCTTAACGTGTTATCTCGAGAGATAAAAAATACGTATTAAAAGGGAGAAAAGTAAGTGAGTACAATGAGAATAAATAATAGATGAGCGATTATCAGTCGATGACTGGTTGCTCGACTCGACAAACAATACTTCTTCTCTTTTTTCTTATTTGAGATTTCCCCGCGACGTGCTCTCGCGAAGTAAAAAGGTGGTGTAAGAGGCTGAGCGCAAAGTCGAACAGGTATATGTGTATCTATTACCTGCGTCAAAAGACGCCGATAGCGCATGCGCATTTCTCTCTTTCGCTCGTCTTTCTCTCTCTTGCTCTCTCTCGACTCGCGAGAATCTCGAAGCCTCGGTATCAGTGAAATCTTATCGTTGTGCAAAGGCGACGGTTTTAGGACGTCGGCGTCTTTGATGTACGCGAGAGCTCGCCGAGCGTATTGTTATTGCGGAAAGTCCAATTCTCGGAAGTGGACGCTAGGTGTGCCGAAAATAAAAATGCTGCCGACCTTTCGTCGCCGGGTGTACGAGCGATAAGTTCGGTAATCGAAACCCGCTGCTGAGATAACTCCCCTAGCTTCCGTTCCTAGGTTACGTTTTTTCTTCTTCTTCCTCTGCTCATCTCTAGACGAGGCGAAATTTCTTTTTCTTTTCCATCCTTAATGAGTTTATCGATAGCGATAACGCGAGATTTCGCGTACGCGACGAAAACTCGACCCCCGACGGTAGGAATCTCAAGGTGGATCGGGTTTTTATCGATATTGCGCGGCAGTTCGACAAACAAACCGTACGCGAGTTATCGCTATCGCGATATTAGTAAAGGAGCAACTCGTACGACACTCGAGGAAGTCCGTTAATCTTACACAACTTCCGCCGATGAATCACGATAGCGAGCGACTTTTTCCGAACGGGGTAACCATGATTGATTCCATTTAAATCGAGTGTATTTATCGCACAGAATGATTCAAATAGGTGACGCTTCCGAACGACCACGTGGTTCCGAGTTTCCGGAAAAGTTTTCCTCACTTAAAGGAGCTCGAGTACTTTCACAAATGTTTCGATCAGTTCCGAGTTGAAATTGTTTCCTTATCTTCTGAGTATTTTCACATTGCTTTGTTACGGATCGAATCAATTATTTTGTTTGCAGCTAACAATTTTCGATTAACCTTTTTTTCTCACATCTTCATTTTGGCTTTGAAACTTCTCTGTAAATATTCTTTTCTAACAAAATTGACGATAATTCTGAAGGCTTGGCGAAACAGTAGATATATAATAGTACCCATAAAATAAATATTAACATTTTGTTAATTCTTTCAGATTTCCCATAAAAAGTTAAATCAACAAATAACAAACATTTTGATTTGCAGTTGCTGACTTCGTTTTCGAAATTCTAAAATGTCAAGTAAATTAACGACAATGATTGTTTATATGGCTTTTGGAGTGTTTCAACGAATAATAAAGACACAAGTGGCCAACTCAAGAGTTAACGCAGTCTTTCTTACCGAGGCGAGAATCACTCGTACGGAATTCGTGTGTCGACGGGGCGAGCACCGCAGTAGAATGGGGCTCCCTATCAGCCGGTGGCGTTAAAATGTTTATACGAGGCAACGACTTTCACATAGCGAGCGTCTGCGACTCGTCACTCGTCGATAATATCGTCATTGGTTTCCTCGACAACCACGCAAAATCCTCTGTCCTCTCGCCGACGAGCTGAAAAAAAAGTATTCGTCAAAACTGTTCTCTTATTACGCGATAACGAAATACAGCCCCGGTTTACCGATACGGTAGTCAAACGAGAAAAAAGAATAAAGTTCTGGCGGTTTAAAAAATCGAATCGAAAATGACACCGAAGGGGGCGAATTTCGCGCCGAGAGAGATGATGAGCGTTAATCGAGTTTGGCCGTCATTGTCGAAATAATCGAGGCAATATCATCGTAATCGATCTCGGCGCGAGCATACCCGCTACAATTTCCGGTCGGTGAAAGCCGCGAGGGAAAATGTGAACTCGATATGCGTAAATTTCGGTCCGTTTAGACTCTTAAATCACAATACGGCAAAACTGTAACGGGTTGTCGGCCATTCACAGCTTCCTAATTCACCCCCGCGGCGGCTCCCGAGGAAACCCTTCTTTCGAAAACTCTGGAATTCGTACCCTTTTCACGTAAAGTTTGTTACCGTTTGAAAAGTCAACACCATTTGACAGTGTCACGGAGTCAACTGAAGTAATCTATTCGTAATAGAAGGTCACCTCCACCCTTCCAGAGGCTTCTTCCCTACTGACCGGAGAGCCCGAAATAAAAAAAAAAAAAAGTCGCTCGAATGATCATTCGAGCTTTTTTCTTCCGAAAAAGATTCTAAATTCCGTGGCACGAGTTACGTAACGGAGTGGGAGAACGGGCACGCGTTACGTCCAACGTGAACGACCTTGTCGCCCCGGGTAGTCCCGGGCCACCCGTCGCACGTCGTTTTAATGAAAATAAGTAATCTGACAAACACGGAATTGTACAGTCGTAAACGGTATTTCCCAGGGTTTTGGGTCCGAAGAGGACGAAAAAGTATCCTACGCTTGTAAACTCGAAAGTTTGTTCCTCGCGCCGACGGCCCGAGGAAAGAAAATTTCGTATTTTCCGCCGTTTTCTCCGGCGCAATCGCAAGTGCCTGGCGTGCGCGCGAGACTTGCGTCGCGAAAGCTCGCCGGCTCCTCGAGTTACGCACATTTCTCGTGTAGTCTGACTGGAAGCCATTATGTACCCCTCCATAAAACACCAACTTGGACTCTCGAGTCGCGTGGCTCCAAGGACGCGCAAGCCACACTGCAGGATTCCACTTCCTCTTGCTACCTCCTCTGTTTCCTTTTTTCTCACCTTTTTTTTCCTCTCCACTCGGTCAAATTTTTTACTTATTTTTTAAGACAGAAGTCCGTAGGCAGAGACTCTGTGCTTTGATCGTCATAAAAACAGAAGCTGCCGTTTTCGGGCCTATCATCGAGGGAAACTCTCCTGTGAGCATCTGCGGCTAAGGAAAAACCATTAGACCTTCTTTCATTTGCCTGTCTAGCTGCGAACGTAGACCCCGAGGTCTCGAATTTTTCTTTCTTTAGCATACGAATTCTTTGTTCAACGTTTTCGTGCTTTTACCCTTTAATGCTCTTCAATTTACCTTCCGAGTAAGGTTTCCAGCCCCTTACCGCAAGTTAAATATGCAATAAGGACGTTCTTTTCTCCGGAAAAACGTACCCAACTTAATTTACGTTTCTTTTAGTTCCTCGCATTCGCTCGTTTCTTGGCTCGTTCGTATCAACTCTTCGAAATTCTAGAAAATCCTAAAAAGTAAGACTCGTACAGTTAACGTTCTGGGCCCGGTTCAAACGGGAATTCCTCTGAGTACGGTAGTCGCTTCTTTGGTCCTTGGTTCGGAATCTTCTCGCCTTGAAAAGAGGGAAGTGGGATCCCTTCCCGTACATTATGACGGCACTAAACAGATTCGTCAACGCCACGCGACCCACGTCAGTAAAAATCACCTCCGTTGCGCGTTACGCGTATACGCTTACATACAACACACCGCGTGAGTTCCTACGGGAGTTTCACCCGAAGGACGGCTCATCTACCTCCCCCAGCCGCCCACCCTCCCGGAAAAAATCAGCTTGTCGCGTGCCGCCAGTTTGCGTCAAGGACGTCGGACGAGAAGTTCCGTATTCGCGGGCCCATATCGACGACCTTGCCGCGTCGACTTTTGTCCGGGTAGGAGCATCCGGATTCGTCCTCGATTCCCAGCTTCTTCTTCCTTTTTTTTCCTCCGTTTGACGAGTTTTCCTCTGGTAGGAAAAATCGGGAACGATCTCGGCCAGGCGAGGGCGAAAGGGCTGACGAGAATTCTCTTTTCCCTTTAAATTGGCAACGAAGGAGGGTGGAGAGGGACGGAGAGAGAATTCTCTGATCTCGGGGATTCCATCATCAGCCCGACGAGATAAAAGGCCAATTGCGTTTGAATCATGAATACGAACGAGGCGAGCGGAAGGCGAGCCCCGGAGCCAGCGAGAGCGAGAGAGACGGGACGTTACGAGAGGACCGACGGCAATCTGGTGGTAGCTTTGTCACGGTAATAGCTTCAATCCCTGGCCTCCGACCCATCCCCGCGAGTTCTCTTTCTACCTCGCACCGGTTAACTACGAGCGTTTCGAATAACCGATCTTCGTCGCAAAGTCGGTTTAATCGAAAATTTTTCATTATCCGTCGATTGATTAATTTCTTGATTTACGTTAAAATACGTCAAGATTATTTTCCAATTAATGCCTCTTGGAAAAAAATCCCAAACAGAATTCTGTAAGAGAGCATATATACACTTCTCAAAACAATTAAGAAGACTGTTCATTTTTAAACAGTTGTATCTCGATAAAAAAAAATTTAAATCGAATCAAACGAGTGATCAATCTAAAGTTTGAATCTTTCTCATTAAAATGACCTCTTGATCGATTTTATTTAACCAGTTTTAGCTGAGATATAATCGTTTGAAAATTGCGAGTGTCACTTTAATTTCTTCGAGGAGTATAATTGGAAAGTTAAAGAATTGATCAAAAACGTGAAAAATAACAGAATATACAACTGTGATTATTTTCTTTTGATTAATTGGATGTGATTAAGGGGAGGGTGGAAAAATTGAAACGCGCAAGCGTCGTAACGATCTCTGAACGTTTTCCTCGGAGCTCCACCCACGTAAATTCTCCATTGTCGCGGTACGCTTTTGTGTACGAGAGCATCAGGACGACGCAATAAGGATCGGACATGTTCGGTAAACATCGTAAAGGCCAAGGCCGCTTCTTAATCAGCTGGCTCGATTAAAAGAGCCAGATATTTATCGTTTTCGCTCGGCACGTAAGTCGATATACACGGAACGAATTTATTTACGTCCGAGAAGAACAGAGCCGCCGTTGAACGCGCTGTTTACGAAAAACTCGAGTTCGGTTCTCAAAATCGGAGCCCTCTTTTTCGCTCAGCAGACACTTATTTTGTTGATTATTTTTTCTTCGTATAATAAATAACAACTTTACGCTCGAAAATATTGAGAATAAAATTTTTCTGATCTAATTCAACCGAGTTTAGTTAACATTGAAAATTTTTTAAATAATGAAATATCGATATTTATAGTCGAAATAAGAAAATTGACAATAAAATTCTCTAACAATTCATGAGTAATTTGTAACGGTTTAGATTTTTAACATTATTCATGTACATACAGTTTTTGACATTTACTACTTCACAAAGAAAAAGTATTCAAAAATCCAACAAATCTTAAGCTTTTGTGAACAAAATTTCTATTCCGACGCTGACCATACTTATTAGGAAGGTCAGTCTAACAAAACGATGACTTCTGTTGCTTTAACGAAGGGACTACGAAATTTTACTATGGTTTTAAATTAGAAATTTCTCTCCAAAATTCATTAGAACTCATAGATTAAAAATTTTAGATCATTCATACGTACGTATTCATTTATTCGTACGTACGAAAAAAAAATTCTCCAAAAAAAAAAAAAAAAGAAAAATTGTCCGAGTTTCCAAAAAGTGCTACACTTTTAACAAGAAAATCGAGATCTGTTGCTCTTTTTTCGGAACGTATTTAATTGCGAGATTCAAAGTTTTTCGTGTACCTGCCTGGAACGTTTTACGGTACAAGATCGATTATAAACGAGGACACAAGTTCCCCGGTGGGCATCTTCCGAAAAACCGTAACAGGAGCGTCGAAAGACCGGTGGAAAAAGTCGAGCGACGAACAATGGCGGACGACAATGGGGGCACGTGATCCCGACGCAGTTTTACGGAAAGTGAGGTCACCAGATGAAAACGCTGCATCCTCGTCTCTCACACGCTCGCTTACGAGCTACGAACGCTTCCGTCTCGCTCGGAGCATCTCGCTCGCTCTAGTTCGTGATTTAGTGTATGTTTACCTGAGCTTAAGTACCCTGACGCGTCCCTCATGCCGGGCCCAATTTGACGTAAATAAGGGAACACGGGCGGGGGGCTGCTGCGCTTCCAGCTACTTCAAACGACTCGGCTCGTAACAATCCGAGTAAACAACCTAACCTGGTTTAACGCGCCTAATTCACCCCCTTCCCCCTCGCACGCACGAACACGTACGGGTCCCTTGTTTTCCGGAAACTCGTTCGCCGGTGTTTCGTTTCGCGCGGGTCACGATCCGCACACTTTCGCGATCCCTAATCTCGGTTTTACGTACCGCACCTCGTTTCGGATCGCGAAACCATCCCCAAATCGGATTATCTACCTCGGACGGGACTTGTGAAAATATTAAGGTACTTGCCTTTTCGACGCCTGGGAGAGTCGCCTATTGTTTTTCTGCCTCCTCGAGACTGACTTTTCGTTTTTGTGGATGAACAGCCACGAGGGAACGGTAAGTCAAATATTTTTCAAAGTTTTCAAATTTAACGGATCGATGCACTGCGGAAAGCGCGAAACGATTTGCACTGCGCACTACGAGCGTTGCCGACTCGCCACTGTGAAGTAAAATGGCGCCACTATCCAACATGGTGGCCATCCAATATGGCGTCTCGCGATGACGTCGAAAGATGGCGTCACCCATTACCGACAAATTTAGCGCAGTCGATAAATCGGTAAAACAGCGTCTCGGTCGATGAGTCAACACAGAAGATAAATATCGATACAGTGTACTCGGTTGAAAACCAAGAAGCACAGAAATCTATTTTACTCGCGGTCGCTGCTACTTTTCTTCGCAAACAACATCGCCTTGCCACGTAAGAGCAGTGGCCATGTTTTCTTTGTCTCTCAAAAGGACTGCGCATTAAGACACCCAAACAAGAATACAACGCAATTCTTTCTAAAAATCGTTTATTCAATTTTCGTATGATATAATTTACAAACTTATATCTATCTCTCGGATAAACTTATACAATATAGATATTTGTATGAGACAATAAATCGATAACGTAGTAGATAACAAAAATATATGCAATTAAAGTATCGGGTAGCTCGGACGGCTGCAATTTTATTTCTTTTATTCTTCAACGTGTCCGCGGGTTGTACACAGTATATTGTACACATTACATATCACTATACATAAATGTATCTTAAAATAAAAGTACAGAAAAATAAAAATAATTATCAGAATCCCATACACGCAGAATCACGTGCTCGTACGATTACACATTTCTAAATGTACGGAATTAAATCCCTATTTTAGTTTATCTCCGATAAAGGCCGCTGTAGGAACGAGTCCCATTTCTATCGCCGTTTTTTTTTTTTTTCAAACTCTCCGCTATCCGCAAAGAGAAGAAAACGACGGAGAGAATATTCGCTGGGTCGCGTAAAACGATAAGAGGATATCGAGCGAGTGATACCGCGAGCACAGGTGGGTCAAGAACCGGTTCTCGCTCGTCGTAACGACGTTTTACTGTACGCGTTAAACGCGAGAAAGAAGGCCGGGGGAAGAAAATGACCGGGAATCGAAACGAGAACCGCGGAAGGAATTTAATTTCGGCTATTTCGAAATCCAAATTGTCCCACGCGTGTACGCTCGTTCATCCCCGCGAATCCCGACTCGCCTACCGTGCCCGCTTCTAAACGCGCCGGTTTATACGAGCGTTCGTTTATCGTAATACCCGAGACGAGCGCCGGGCAAAACTGGTTTACTAGTATTTCGCCGACGTCGGCGGTGGATTGGTGGGGAGCGAGAGCGAGAAAAAAGAGATAAAGGGAGCGAGAGAGCGCGAGAGTGTCCCTTTAGGTAGCTCGAAAAAAACGACTCGCTCTCGCGGATTCCGTGAGATCCATTGAGTGCAGGAAAAACACGTTTCTCGTCTTCTCTCTCTCTCTCTCGCTCGTTTTTTTTCTCTCCGTGTCCCACACTCGGCACCGGTGCGCGCCTCCGCCGTTGGGGGCTCATCTCGGTCCACAATCGCGATGATCGTTATACCGCTGGTGCGTGGCTTAGGGACACAAAAGGACCCTTAATGGTCTCCACTCGAGGTAAGAAAGGAGAGGGAAGATATAGGCGAACGAGAACAACACTCGTCGAGGGTTCGGAATATTTTTGGAAGATAGAACAGG
>NCVS01000543.1:238667-250640 GCA_003055095.1 Goniozus legneri | reverse complement strand
ATACTCTCGCTCGGCACTCGAAAGCGCGGGTTCATTAGCGGTCGCGTAATCGAGTTCGATTAATCGGCCTCGGTTAAGCAAAAACCCTTCATGCAAATTCGAGCACGAATTCGCATGCTAGGGGTTCGTCTCGCTCGGATGAATTCTAATCGCGTTTCGATCTTTTTGTTTTCATTATTTTGCCGGGACTCACCTAGAACGAGCACACGGGGCTCGGCAGTGGTGTAGGGATGAGCGAGCGGGGCTATCGCCGTCGGCAGAGCGTTCTGCACGGTGGGTTGTGAGTCTATCAGGCGCTCCTGTGTGTGCGGCCTCGGCGGGCTCCGACTGCGCGGCATGTCGAACGACGTGAGCGTGTGCGATCGCGCGAAGCTCACGTGCTTCGTTTTCGGTGGCTGCTGTTGCTGCGCCGCGAGCGGCGGCATCAGAGGAGGCGGCGGTGGCACCGCCTGCGGCATCACCGGACGAGGGCCCTCCAGTTTCGTCGATTCCTCGTCCTCTTGCATCCACGCGTACCTGACAAAACAGCCAAAAAGAGGTCTTGTACTACTCGGCCGCGGAAGAGCGGGACTCGAGGTTTTTCTTGACCCAAACTTTTGAGGATGTACAATTTTTTGAAGGGAATTGCGAAAAAAATATTTTTTGTTGAGAATCTAAAATTCGAATTCGAAAAAATTAATCTGAGTTGCTTTTTAATCGAATAATTAGAATTATAATAATTAAATCGATGTACCCTGTTTTATGTCATGTTTATTTATAACAATCACGAATAATTCTTCGTGTCAATATTTTCGCCTCTCTTCAAGAAGCACGGACGGCTAATATTTCTTGGCTCAACCTTTTTTTACGTTCGAAACTTTCCACTTGACCCTGTTTTTCCCGCGGAATCGAGTTTCCCCGCGTTGTTATTCTCGTTTCACAATGCGCGATCGAGCAATTTGCATGGGTAACGCGTATATTCCGCGCCCGGTAATTCGCGGTCCGACGACCCAATTCGGGGCCGATATACTCGAGGCACGCGCCGAGCGCGTACGTTTCGGCGGGCTCGAGAGCGCGCCGCTCGAATACGCTCGTCTTAATTTGCGGTCGGTGCACCGATGCAACCCAGCCGGCGATACGTCCGAAAATTTCGCTCGAAAATCGCTCGCCGATTGGCGAATCCGAAACGATTTTCGAGGATAATATTTTCGGAACCGATGCGTCGCTCAGACTGAAATATAATTGAATTGCGGTGCTCATCTGTCAGACTGACCGGGGGGTAAAAAAAAAAAAAATAAACGAAAGGAGATCGATAGGAGTGTACGAGGTTCGCTCGACGAGTGCAATGTTTCTTTTTTTCGCTTCGAAACGAAGGGATATCGATGACGATGCGTAGGCGCGATTGAGAGAGCGAGCTGGAGGACGCAGTCGTGGCGCATTTTCCGTTTTCATTGTCCGCCCCGGCACGAGCTCGTTCCGGGCGCGCGACAGGTGGAATTATCAGCGCTGAATGCGAGCAAACTCTCTCCTATCTCACGCTACACGCAGCGTCATTTAGCGCGAGTCTCTCACGCTGGCAATTATCTTCCTCCTCCGGTCCCTCCCCCCCGCGAAGTAATAAAAACTCGATTATCGCGGAAATAAAGAAATTCCGCTTCTTATCAGTCTCGACGATACATCGACTCGAGAAGTGATATAAAAGTACAAGAAATTCAATATCGTTCATTCTGAGAAATTGATTGCACGATTTACTATTATTCATTATTTTCTTTCGTGGATATAAACATTTTAAACTGTTGTAAAAGTTTTCGATAAATTAACAAAAAAATTCTATCAAATTTGACATTTTCAAATTTAATCAAAGCCGAACACGAAATTCAAGTCTCGTAATAACAACAACATGTTAAATCGAATTTTCATACAATTTGCATCCGACTTCTCCACAATTGTCGTGTGTTAATTACTTTCCAAATATTCGATCAAAATCGAAAACTTCTCAATGCGGTACACGAAACAAAAAACTGAAATTAGCGAATGCAGGCGTATCGCAATTTCCGTAGGACGTATCTAAATTTCCTCTCGGCGTCGAGAGGGAAAGACAAATACCTCTTAGGGTCGGGTATGGCGCAGAAGGAGGTGGGCCGTCGATGGAAGTAGGAGCTCTCGATCCACTCGGAGTCGTCGTCGAGGTCGAGACGCGGAAAGTTCCTTCCCAGGGTGGAGTAGGGCTGGCGATACATGATGGGCAGGGTGGTGCGTGGATAGGGCGCGTCGAATAAATTCTCATCGCTCGGGGCGCTGCGCACGCACGCCGAGAGTATCGAGGTCTTCGCGGAGCTGCACGGGGATGGGCCGCGAGTCGACAGGCAGCCGAAAAATCCGCCGCCCGACTTCTCGACCGCGTCCAGCTGACGCGAGGTGATGCAGTACTGCTCCTTGATGTCCTCCCGCGAGTAGTGCGGAGTCGCCCGACGATCCCAGTCCGTGTGGCTCGAGCTGCTCACCGAGAGGTCCACCTGCGTCGACGCGTCGACCTGCTCGGGATTCAACGCGAGACAGCGAATTAGGCAAGCGTTTTGTCTACGCGAGAAGAATTTCCCTTCGAAAATTACACCGCTGTGAAAATATTTACGCATTTTCGAGTCATAAATTTTCTTGACTCTCAATTATGCAAATTCGTAGTTGAACAAAATTTACATGATTTATTGAACACTGTTTACTGTTGAACGTTGCGAAAACAGATTGCGCTAAATACCACAGCGATTAGCGCGGTAATTTTCAAAGAAAAATTCTCTTCGTCTGGCGCGGGGCAAACCCCCGAGCGGTGCCCGATCGAAACTGGAAACTCAATGTTCTTCATTTTTTTTATTCTCTTTTAGATTCGACGCGTACGCGACGCACACCGTTCGGGAGTTTCGGCGCTTGAGGATAACACTGATATGTACATAGGTATACGTATACGTGCGACGGTGCGGGCTTTAACGAACTTTTGCCGGTGCGCATCGAACGTTGGTCCGGGAAATTGAGATACCTACGTGAAACAGGCGAGGATCACGCGTGCCGGTAATTCCATAATTTATATGCGCGTCGATTTCCCACGATAGAGCGGGAAATACGTCAAACGAGGGGGGGAAAATTTTTTCCCGCGCGGTGTAATAACGGAGAGTAGAAAAACGAAAGAAAAATCGGGGCTGGTTCTCGCGGCGGTGTGAATTAGATTGGACGAGTCGCGCATTTAATTGCGCGTTATAACGGGCTAATAAAGGATTATCGGCGCGCGCGTCGCCCATAACTACCTTTGTGGTCATATATATATCTATGTACGGTTATATGTACGAACATATTACGTTCTCCAGTAACGTAGCGCTGGAATTGAATTAAAAATATCGAATGGCTGGCGCGTATCTCGGCGTTTCTACTCACGCGGTCTGTTATTCCCTCTCTCTCCTTCTATCTCTCGTTCAATCTCGTTCGCTCCCGCGCGGCCTAACCTCGCCGTATCCAGCGACGCGTTCGGGCAACGTGTGTGCAGGCGCACGTTGGGCTTGCACGACAATAGCGAGGATAGTGAATTCAATCCACGGTAAGCCGCGCGAAACCGCACGGAACGCGACAGGGTGGAATCGGAGCGGAGATTAGCGCCGTGAAAAAGACCGTCGCGGGTCGATACATATATATGTACTGGGTGTTCCAGAATTACAGGGTAGTAAATTTACCGAAAGTCGCTTCTAATTGGTCAACGAAAGAATGGAATAACCGAAAATCCGTGTTTTCTATAAAAAATTGAATGAAACTGTTTCGAATTTGTCGAGCCATCCGTTTCTTCCTAAAAAAGAACAGAAGTACTATCTGAAAAATGAACGTTTATTCGGCAAATGAATGTGAGTAATAAATAATGGTCAAGAATAACTATTACCATTCCGAAAATAAAAAAGGATACCATTTGTCACGATTTTTTTTTCAATATACAATATGATATAAATCACAATAAAATAGCGAAAAATAGGATTTTGAGATATTCGCCCCATCACGGTCGATCGAACTGAGACACCGAGTACACAAATACGTGTATATGCATCGATGTATTATATTGGCTTATATTTTTCCTGAGCAACCGAGAGAAGCGAGCGAATCGAGCTTTTACGGGGCGTGAAATTTTAGGGCCGATAAAACGACGCGAGTATCGTTCGAATGTAAATGTCATTAGGGGTCTTAGCGAGAGATGGAGAGCTCGGAAGGAAGGATAGAAGGGAAAGAAGGGGGGAGGGGGGGCTACGATGCACACAACGCGAGCGCACTTTAACGTCGACGACACGCTTGGATTAGCACTTTGGCGAATTAAAAATTTATCGCCGCTGCATCCTTTCGCCACATCGTGTGGACCCGCTCGCTAAACGCAAATATAGACACCGCGAGAGTGACATAAACAAGCGTCACACGCTCGTCCCGTCGAGGAGCTCGTTTTATCGTCGAGCCTCGAAAGAGTAACTCGGGGCATACTCGCGAGAATGTTTCTTTAATTGAAAGAGCGCGAGGTTATCGGAATAAACGAGCCCGCTTTTTACCTTTTTTCCCCGTTACGCGAGATTGTCGACCATCGGCAAAGATTTTTCCGCCAGACGCACACGCGCGACTGAAAAGCTCTTTTTTTCTCGAGTGCCATGCAGCACGGGAAACGAAATTTTCCTCGCAGCGCGGCACTTTTCCACTCCCTCTCTCTCTCTCTCTCTCTCTCTCTCTCGTTCTCTATCTCTAGACTCGCGAGAATGAAAAGCCGAGGGCGCTCGAAGTATTCCGTCCGCGTAACAAGCTCGACGTTCTCTAGTGGTGATATAGCGAGAGGGGGCGGTTCAGAGAAAGAGGGACAACTTCTCATTATATCGCTCTCGCGTCTGTCTCGCGATCAGCCTCGGGATCGTGAAAGCGAGTGCGCGATTGACGGCGAGGAATTGAAAGAAACAAAATTATTCTCTCGCTAACCGTTCCACTCCGCGAACCGAAAATTTATAATTGGATAAACGCGCCGATGTATATAGCGTGTTCAATTCGCGTGCGTTTTTCCTCCTTCATTTTTTTTTATCCCTCCCGTGTGGGTGGCTGAACGAGGAAGGGAGAGAGAGAGAGAGAGATGAAAAATATGGAATAAAACATCCGCATCTATGATTCGCTCGTAGCGTAGCAGGTGAATTTCATTTCCGCGCATATCGCGCGATTAAAAGAGATGAAATACACAGAACACGGTATACTCGGCTTGTGTAGGTGGGAAAGAAGAAATTCGCTTTTTTTTCACGGTATAATATCTCGCTCATCCGATAAACGCTTAATCGAGCAACAAATGAACCACGAATGCTATTAACGGGATTGGATTAATCGGCGAGCCGCAGCTCCCTTTTCCCTTCCCGCGTTTCTCTTTTTTGATAACAAACCCTCGCACGGAATTGTTCCATCCAGGAGAATAAATCGCGTATACGGGAATTCCTGTTCCCTGCGCATCCACGTCTCCGTAACGCACGAAAAACAGAGCCGTGGCGGAGAGCGAGAGAGCGCTATATGCACTTCGGCATAATAAATATTTCAGTAACTTCGCGGTGCGCATTTATAAGGTCGGTCGAGAGCTCGCTATTTATTCGCGTTCCAATTTCGACTCTATTTTCCCGTCCGCGAAAGAGAAATAGATAACCACTGCTGAAACAGAAATGAAATCGTTTTTCCCTCCGAGGAGCGAGCGAATAATAGCGACGCTCGTAAAAACAGCCTCGTCAAGACTCGTCGAGAGTTGTCAAAAACTTAACAGGGCCGAGGGAACTCGTCGAAATTTATCAAGATTTATCCGGCCAATATTGGCCAAGACTCGAGGAAATTCGACTGGGTATTAGGAGTATCACGGGTAAGTCTAATCGAGGGGAAAGTCGTTGGGAATAATCGAAGATTTGGCGAACTTAGCGTCGATGAAGACGTTACGTAATCGTCGTACGGTAAGCCGAGTGCACGGGCCACGTGCCTCTCAGCCGAGATGAGAGAAATCGAGGGAAGAAGGTTGCGGGGGGAGGGGAGGGGTAAACTTCGGTGGTCGAGACCGCAATCTCGCGAGACGCGTCGGATCGTCGTGTCATATCGAAGTCGTCCATCCTGGCTGGATGAGTAGAGAAAAGGTGGGGCCGGGGTGACCTCCCTTCACCCCGTTGACCTCCATAGGAGCCATTAACACGGGGACAAGCCCACCTGTCACCTGGTCTCGCTTATTCCGCGGGGACGGGCAAACCTACGATTTCGTCTTAACCCATATTTCACGTGACGATATTTATTTCGATCGAACATAAAACGCGTTTCCTCGTGTAAAGAATTTCGGAAACGCTCGAATTTTGCGAAAAAAAAATTCCAGAGTCCCGACGCAAAAACTAATCCGGATAGATAATCAAATTTCGGGCGAAATCGGATTTTATTTCACCGCTCCGCGAAATGACGATACAAATTTCACCTGTTATCTCTCGATTGAATTTTAAAAAGAAACAGCCCCGAAAGATATATCCCCTGGCTCACGTGTGTCGAGAGTGGATATATCGGCATAAATTGGATATAACTTTTTTCCATTCTCTCTTATTATATACGTCGTTTCGACACGCGCGCGCAGTTTGTATATCGCGGCGCGGTGCGCGCGCGCTCTCGCGTCCCGGGTCACGTCGGGGTCATCGTTCCTCTCGGTGCACTCGTCGCGCGAATCGTACGGCGTGCGCGAGAGCGTAAAATTCCTGGCCCCGCTCTCTCTCTCCAATGTGAAAAAAATAAAAAAAAAAATAATCGTTTACTGTATTTATGTCTTTTAAATTCGATGATTTGAGAAATTTGTTTCCTAAAAGCAAATAAACGAAAGAAATTTCTGTCTGTAATAATCCAAATAATTTTTCCGTAAATTCTGATTGAAATTTTTATTGTATCCTTTATATATTTTGTTACTTATTAAATTTGGAATAAAAAAGTATTTCCTCTTCTCCCTTTACTCCCTGATGCAAAAATATAAAATAATTTTTTACTGAAATCTTTTTCATCTTGTATATTTTATTGTATATCAAACCCATTCCAGGAGAGAGCAAATAAATGAAAAAAAAAATTCCCCCTCACTCTCTCCCTCTCGTCACTGATTAATCGATAAGAAAACATCGCGAATCAACCCTCGCCACCACTCTCGGAAACGATCGCGCGTAAACCGAAAAAGCGCTCGCGTTAAGAAACGCGAGAGGCTGGGCAGGAAATCTGTCGGGGAAAATCAATGACCCGTAAAGTGCGAGCGCACGAAACGCTCCTCGCCGGAATGTATAGAGGCTCTTTAACGTCATATCCTCTTAAAAAGCGGCCGTTTGGCACACTTTTTTCCCCCATCTAGCGTGGCTTTTTGTACGGGCGTGTAGCTCCGAGGCACGGGAAACGCGATAATGAAAGCGGGGGGTGCGAGAGGAGCAGGCGGGAGGGAGGGGAGAGCCACGCGAACACGGACAATTTCGTAACGCAATATCGCGAGTGTAAACACGCGAGCGCGGAACAAGAACAAACTCATTTGAGGGTGGGAGGGGAGGGAGGAGGTGCATCAACATTCCGACTCACGCAGAGGGTGAGAGGGTGCACTCGAGAGGGGACGAGGCTGACTATTGGCCTAAATCAAATCGGTTACACCACGAACATGCGTTTTCGCGCGAAACACCCTCCCAGCGTTGACGAAACGTCAAACGTATCGGTCCGGCCGATCGTTCGAACGCTCGCCGTGCGCGCGCTGAATTTTTTAACGCGTCACATGTTAACCTCCGGCACGGAGGTAAACAAACTCCGGAGGGCGATATCGTCGGCCGCGACGGAGGGACTCGAGAGAGTGCCCCCGTCTCGGACGCGAGGGGATCCAATTACGGGGAAACATCGAGCTACCGCTAAACATTCAGGCGTACTCGTGCGTACACCTCCGAAGGGTGAGAAGAGACACGTAAGAGTGCGAGTCGGAATAACGAGACAGAGATTCGCCTCTCTGTTGGAAACGTCGGGAGTTCAACATCGAGAGGGTCGAATAAAGAAAAATTAGCGAATAAGCGGCACTAACGTCACTAGGCGTCCACCACACACTATCGGCTCCCTCATGACGCGGCAGTATTTCTGTGGATACCTGCGGACTGAACGAGGACTGATTCCTGAAAGTGGCCAGACCGTCGGGACGGAACGACGAGACCGCTTGGAGGTTCCTCGGGTTGATGGCGATCTCGGCGTCCTTAGCGGCGTTCTGCCTGACGACACCCCTCACGGGCTGGGGCCCGCTCGTCGGGCCCACCACGCTCGGCGGCACCCTCACCATGGTCGTGTCCGCGAGTAGATCCCGGCCCTCCCGTGCTCACGAGCCGCGCCTCCCGTGTCCCAGGGGATGCTCGGCCGCTAACCGGAGCTCGATGAGAGAACTCCTCTCGACGTTATCCTCCCCGTCGGGATCGAACTGCCTCGCTGGTCAGCCGGCCCGCGGAGCACCACCGTTCCGGCTCGCGCACCACCACCCGACTAAAATCACACCACGGGCCGGTCCACTCCCGCTCTACGATCCTCGCGCGTCCGTCATCTTCGTGCTGCTGCTGCTTCCGTCGCTGTTGCGTTCCTGCTGCTGTTGTCTCGATCGAGGGGAGAGAACGAGACACGCACACACGCACGCATACATGCACACGCGCCCTCCGTCCCGCTCCAACCTCTTCGGCTGGGAACCCAACCCCTCGGCGAACGAGAGAGCGAGAGAGATGGAGCGAGTGGATTGGAAGCCGGTGGCGACGCGCAGCGAGCACCAAACGAATCTCACCCCCGCTCGCGGCTCGAGCGTACGAGAGAGCGACGGTAGCGCGATCTCGGCGTCGAGAATCCTCCCTGTTTTTCTTACGAAGGTCGGAAGGCTGACGTAGGAGGGACGGGGGGTTGGTGGGGGAAGCCGAGGAGGGAGAGGAAGACGGAGAGGAGGGTGGATTTCGGAAGGACGCGAAGAAGAAATAGAGCGAACCGGGTGTGTTATATGTACACACGCTGGACGAGCGACCGAGGGGCTGCGAGGGGGTGCGAAACTCTGGCTTATGGCGCGGCTCGAGACTCGCGCGATAAAACGGGGGTTGAAATGACGGGAAAAGGGGGATGAAAGGGGTCGCTCGGTGAGAAAGCGCGTGGCACTCTCGCTACGTGGGAAGCGATCCGGGCGAGAATAAACGGCGCCTAGATCCTCCGCCCGATTCCACCCTCCCACCCCCTCAGCCCTTCCTACGAGCTCTCTCGACACATCCTCTATACATCCTCGATCTCGCGGGATAAACTGCGGACGGCGCGAGACGAAACTGGATCTATACACACGTACGCGAGACGATGAGGCTTCCCGTCTTTAGGGTATCGAGGAGAGAAGAAAAAATAGGACCAGTGGGAATCGAGGGTGAAACACGCGACGGAGGGTAGGAAGGGGGGGGGGGATACGAGCGCGAAACTCGTACGAGAGAGCCCGGCTGGCAGGAAGGTTAGGTACGCTCCTCGTCGTAAAACGGCGCGCGAGCTTTTTCGTACCGGACGGAAATTTTCAAGGCACGTGCACGGGATAAGAGCAGCCGATGCTCTCGGCGACGACGTCGGGAAAAGAAACCGAGCTGAAAAAAGTCCAGCGGAGAACGACGAATGGCTCCGAGGCACGAGAGGGTGTAGGATGATCGATTGGCTTATTTGCTGGGCTAAAATTTCGCTGGAGCAGATATTTGTCGCGATCGAATAATAGCTCGACGACAGTTCTGTTTATTTTCGTTTTGTGGCGGATAAATATACGAGCGATCACACGGAGAGGATGATAATCGTATTGGTAACGATAATAATATCGATTATAATAACAATAATAATATGAACGTGTCAGGCAAATTTTCCGGAGAAATTTTCCGATTGTCGAAGCGCCACCGTCGAAGCTGTACCTCGTCGAGCTCCGTCGTCATGACGACGCGGTCCGATACGTCATTGTGGACCACTCGCGGTCGTTTGCTCCGACGATGCTGGCGCACCCCGACGGATGCTGCTTGGATCCGTTGGAACGAAGCTCGACGGCTGATATCGTCTTATCGATCGAAGCTACCTGCTCCTCTGATATCCAGGAAAGGTCATACTCCTCCGAACATTGCGAATTCGCAAGCTTGTCGATTGAATAATCGATGAAATTCGAGAATGGCATTCGCATCGGATATTTGGGCTCATGGAAAACGTTTGCATTATCGATCGGAATCGAAAATATTCCACTCCCTCTCTTACGCTCTTTTCTCTCTCTATCTCGCTACCTCTCGGTTTATCTCTTTTCATCTCTCGCTCTTTCTTTTTTTGGTTCAAAGTGTCAAACGCGAGACACGGGCGGAATCGAAGATCGAAAAATCGCGTAGAAACGCGCGAGAGGATACCGTTGTAATTTTATCGAGGCCCCCGCAACGGATGAAATATTCAACGCGGGATGAACAATGCATGAGGCATCGCTCGTTCCAAATATAAAACCACTCGGCATCTCCGTGCGATCGGATCGATTTCGACTTTTTCGATTTCGTCACACGCTCGTTGTGCCTCGAACAAAGAAGAAACCCGCGAACGGAGCGGGCCAATCGGCAAAAGGCCGCGCCGCGCGCGTTTCGCCGCCCGAGCGCAAATAAACAGTCGGCGAATTTATAGAACTGGAAACGGCGAGCGAGCGAGATCGCACCGGGAGTAGTTAGCTCGCTTTTTACCGTCATCGCGATCGGAGCCTCGGGGTACCTCGGTGCGTTCAATTAAGACTAATTGACTCGAGAGGCATCGGAGAAATTTTCGTGACGTGTGTTCGATTTTGCGCGCTCGAGTCGAAAATAAAACACAGAACTGAACGCTATTGAGTACAAGTAATTTTTGTATACAATTCTGAGTCTTACGCTAAACACAAATTTTTTTGAAGTGCATTTTAAACTGTTATAACGATATTTAGACAAAAAAAATTGTTTGTTCCAACGTTTGCTAAATCAATTTTTCTCAGTACATAAAATTGTAAATGAAAAGACTAAGAATATTGTTGTAAGAATTGAATCTTGTATATCGACTCGGGAGGTGTCTTCTACGGTGGCGAGTGAGATGCCGAGGAGGAGGATAAGCGGAGGATGAGGAGGTCGGAGGCGTGCGATCGCGTAATCCTGAACGTCGGCGGCGTGCGTCACGAGACGTACAAGTCGACCCTGAAGAAGATACCGGCTACGCGTCTCTCCCGTCTCACCGAGGCCCTCGTCAACTACGACCCGATACTAAACGAGTACTTCTACGATCGTCACCCGGGCGTGTTCGCGCAAGTGCTCAATTACTATCGCACTGGGAAGCTCCACTATCCCACCGACGTTTGCGGACCGCTCTTCGAGGAGGAGCTTGACTTCTGGGGCCTCGATTCCAATCAGGTTTGAGTTCACGGCCGGGTTTGCTTTGAGAGTACGGAACTCGTTTACTCAATGAAAATAACCGAGGATGTATTATTCACTGATGTGTATAGTCTACTGCGGATGGTTTATTTTTCGTTCGCGTTATTTCGGCGAGAATTTTCTTTGTTCGGCCGCGATTAAAAAGATTCAATGAGGAAGAGAGAGCTCGTAGATTACAGAAAAAAAAAATTCCGATTCGAAATTTTTCGCTAATTTACGAACAAGACTGTATTTCACCGTTGTATCTACTAATTGAGCAACTCCAACATTTCGATGATTAAATACGCGAAAATTAATTTAGTTAATTAAGAACTGAATTAATTAGTTTCTCTTTTTTAACACGTTGACTACCATGCGAGTATATTTTGAACCGAATGTCACCCAAATTCGGGTGATGTGGCAGTCAACGTGTTAAATATTTACGGAAGAATATTCATTCTACGTACATAAGTTTAATTCGCGATTCGAAAAAAACATCTTCTACCCACGATGATCGGTAGAATTCTCCAAACGAAGGCCTCCCGTTGAGTTTCGAACGTGC
>NCVS01000543.1:191798-227926 GCA_003055095.1 Goniozus legneri | reverse complement strand
GGGGTAGGGTTCATTAGTCGTCGACGAAAGCGTGGAGGAGGAGGAAAGGAAAAAAAATTTCCCACCGGAAAAATAACGAACCTCCCGGTTGGCGATTATTAACAAACGCGAGACACCGAGCGGGATGATTCAATGGACAGTTTTTTTACGTCTCACCGTCGAGAGATAATACGGTGTGTTATTACAGCGGAGTCTCGACCTCCCAGAGGTCTCTCCGTCTCCTTCGTTCTCGTCGAGCTTCGGTTTCAATGGCCCTGGCTCGCCCCCGCCGATACCGCCTTTTACAAGAGGTTCTCCGGATCGATGCTTTTTGTTGGTTACACCGAGCTTTTTTTGTACACAGTCTCGGAATTTCTGCCCCAACGAGCTCCCAATAAAAATCGTTCTTCTCGATTCGAGGCATTCGAGGTTATAACAATCGTGTCTTCATTATTATTTTATGTTGGAATCGAGGTAATATTACTCGCAAACGTAGGTCAGTAACGATAAAGAGCATCGAATTACCTGAAATGACTAACTTCTGTGTGACTTCTGACTTTGCGAGCTCATGTTGACTCGTCCAAAAGTATTCGCGAGTAAGTATCATTTTACATCCACTCGCTCTTTTCGTCCGAGAAGAGATTCCAGGATCGAGAGTGCGATATTTAGAGTATGAGTCAGCAAAAAGCGGACTCACGTTACATGAGTAAGGTTCAAAGGTGCAGTATAAAAGTACTTGAAAATGTACTGTAAAAAGTTTCAAAAAACTGCAAAATACGTTGCAGAATGTGCTGCGGGAAATTGAAAATTCACTGGAAAAGGGTATTGAAGAGAGCAAAATATTTTAATATTCAATATTATTAAATCACTATTTTTCTTCAAATTTTTTCTCTTCATATTTTCATAATATTTTGACCGATAAAAGCAATTTTCGTATACGAACCAGACAGAAAAAGCCCTCTCCTTCCTTAATTAACTCGAGCATGGAAAAGAAGAAGAAAAAGGAATCAGAAATACGTAGATCGATGAGGGACGAGGAAAGCAGGGTAAAACGCGTATCCTCTCGCGACCTTTCCCGTTGAATAAATCAAACGGCTAAGCACGCGCGAGAATAGCGAGCGACGGAAGAGCACGAAATGAGAAATCGAGTGAGAAGGGCAAAAAAGGGTGTAAAAATGGTTCAGTGGGAAGAGAAGGAAGGGGGGTCCGGTCGATAAAATTGTCGCGCTACTTTGCCGCCGCGAAATGGACTGCACGGTGTGTGTGCACGTGCGCGCGAGTTCGCACGAACGAGATTTCCCGAAATGGGCTAACCGCCGCACGAACTACAAGAGAGAGAGAGAGAGAGAGAGAGAGAGAGAGAGGGGAGAGATAAAGCGAGAATCTCTACGTAGAATTCGCCGGATCGGTCCTCTCCTCGCGAATGCCTTCGTAACTCATCCGACCGATGCCAGTTTTCGTATATTCTCGAGGCGATATTTATTTTTCCGCGATATTTCTCTCTCTCTCTCTCTCTCTCTCTCTCTCCCCGCGGTACGTGGCGTGGCGTAATTTTCCGGTCGAGGGAACTGTGTTTTGCGTATCGCAGGAAGAATGATAACGCGATAAGAATTGCAACAGGAGAAAGAGAGAGAGAGAGAAAAATAGCGAGATGGGTCGGAAAGTGCGACGCGAAGTGCATCGAATGCCCGCCGGGAGAATAACACGATAAGCATCGCCCTCGTGTCTGTCTTGAGCTGATATGTGTACGCGTGTGGTAAAAGCCAGACGATATTTCATATTTTTCGCCGCATTTTTTCCCCGAGATACACCCGAATAATGGAATTCTCGCGAATGCCTGGCCCGCTCGAGCGTGATTTACGAAATAACCCTCCTGGCAAAAAGTACCGTCACCCCTTGCCGACTATACACTCGAGAAAAAACCCGCGAATTTACTGTACCCGCGATATTCTCGCTTCAATTTCTTTTATTTCGCGACGTTTCAATTTTCTCCGCGTCTCCGCCTTCGAGACACTTTTTTCCCTCGGCCTGTCAAGAAATGAGGTCTGGTTTGGACCGAGAACGGGTCAGAATTAGCTCTTAAAGAACTGATTTTATATAAATCTGATTGTCATCAAAATACAAAATATTAAATTAGATCTAATAAGATAATTCAAATCGAGTACAGCTTTCAATGAACCAGTTTTCTCGTAAAAAGATAATATCGGAATTCATTTTTTGACTCGGGTACTAACACAAGAGAAATTTATCTCACGATGTTTCAATCCGAAGTCATCGTCGACTATGAGTTATCCTCTGCTCACCCTCTATCGGCTCTATCGACTCCGAGAGGTAAAAAGAGAGAGAGAGAGAGAGAGAGAGAGGGAGAGAGAGGATTGGAAAAATGAGGAAAATGGCAACGGAGGAATTTGCGCGATATCCGATCGATATCGGTATTTTCTTTCATCCGGACCGGACGAAGCGCGTGATGAATTTGACATCGGGGACAGAGATTGAAAAAAAAGCTGGCGCGCGCGCACACACGGCTGACGTATGGCGCCGATAAGTACCAACATACTCGATAAAAAGCGAGAGAGAGAGAGAGAGGAATTGCCTACACAGTAACGGCATTCGGTCTGATTTAGTGGATCGCTCGGAAATCGATAGCCGTATGGAGCATTTTTCGCCGCATTTTTCTCGATATTTTTCCAAACTCTCGTCGATGCGCCCGGACCCTGCCCCCTCCACCGAAAAACGAACACTCTGTACTTCCATACGACGCCGATAATCGGGGCCACGCGATTTTTCTTCCCCTTTTGCAAAAATGAATGCGCGACTCGATAGCCGATCACCGGCCGGAATTCAGCCCGATTCGTTTCCAGTCATCGGCGAGTGGGTGGGGAGGAAAATCGATCGGACGAAACGGACACCGATTCGCTAATTGCTGCTTTCCCTCGAGGAGCGCGAGGGAATTGAAAATACGATGGGAAGGGGAGGGGTTGATTAAACACGCCGACCGAGGAGTCAGCCGAAACACGAATAAGTAAAGATGAAAGAATTCAATCACTCGATTGCGATGCTACGTAAAAATTCCGATCGGCTGCCTCTACGTTGCGCGAGCCGAGTTAACTAACGAGTCGACCGCAAACAAATTTTCAGAAGTACTCAATTCGTTATCGAAAAGTCTGTTTTATGCGGAAACGGTACACGAGAACATACAACTTTTTATTAAATATTTTGCAACTCGTGTGAAAAAAAAGACCCGAAATAGTTTTCTTAGAACAAAAATTATTTCATCGAAACATGATTTTGACCGAATTAGAATCTGACCTACGAACGGAATTCGAGTTTTTCATATTGGAAATAAAAATTTATTACAATATTTTGTCATGGGCTACGTTATGAAAATGTTGGAATTTGTTACTTTGGGTTTATAAAACTATAATTAATGAAAACAATTAATTCAACTGACCTAGTTTATTCTGTACATATTTATCAGAATAATCTGGTGCGAGGAATCGGCAAATACTGTTTAATTCTTTAGAACAAAAGAGTTCTCGAAAACCTGATTTCGGTCTGTTTCTAGATCAACAGAAGAACTTTTCAACTGGGTAATCCAGTGCCATTTGAAGGAATTACAGTCGCTCGGGTACACCCAGTATTAGGTAATTCGACGGCGGCAATTTGTAGGAGTAGATCGCGCCTCGATTAGCCTCGTTACCACGAGATCCACGTGTGCGCGAGCTCGTTGTTATCACTCGGGGCGCGGTGTTGGGCTCTCTCGTAATCGCAGGGGTATTTAACGATGCGCGGAGGCGAAAAACCCTTATTAGCCGAGTCGAATTTCCGTTCGGCTGATTTCCGCGTTAACCCCTCGCGCTCACCCCTTTTATCTCCATTCCCCGTTAGCGAACAGAGGAGAGACGCACCTAGCGAGGAGTCGTTTATCGAGAAAACCGGGAGTAACATCTCGCGTGGGATCGAGATTTCGAGTCGCGCGTGGCGTAAAAGGCTCCCGGGAATTTTACGCATAATGCGAATCGGGGAATATATAATTTCGTGAGATACACCACCCCTCGAAGCGCTAACGCGTCGCTGCTTTGATTTATCAGCGGCACTCCCGTTTCGCTACCACCCCCAACTGCCCCCCTCCTTTATAATCTCGTCGAGGGATATTTATCGACGTTGAATATTTGCCCCGCGGATCGATATAATAAACTTTTGTTCGCGTCTCGGGATTTGGAAAACGTATATATCGCCTCCACCCCTCCTCGCGTATTTTAAAATACTCTAGGAATAAATTCACGGCTCTCTCTCTCTCTCTCTCTCTCTTTCTCTCTCTCTCTCTCTTTCTCTCTCTCTCTCTCCTTCTCTTTCTATCTTTATCGCTCAAGCGAGAATCGCAGCGAGAGATCGAGATAAAATAAATATTTCCACCCTTCCATTACGGTTCGGATGTTGCGTCGAGTTTAACCGGGGAAATATAACGCGAGAAGGGGTAGAGTTATCGATAATCCGTTTAACGTCGTTAATGAAGAAAATGCAAATCGAGGGATTCGGGGAGCATCCCGTAAAAAACAAATGTTAATTTCGTGACAGCGAGCGGAGAAACAGACTCTCGGCGAGAGGAAGATCCCGAGGTCTCCTCGATTTTTTTTTTTTCCAAATGACGAAGTGAAATTTCTCGCGAGTCAGCGTCGTCATTACTGTAATCGCGTTTTCTTTCCACGGGTTATGCGTTATTTTTTTTCTTTTATCCTCGGTGCGAACGATAACAACGTTTTGCCTCTATTTACGAGAACTATAAACGGAATTAACGCCCTGCCCGGAGAGAAACGACGATTAGATATTAATTTAATATTCGCCGTGACGCCGTTTCTATAATTGCGCGCGAGCGCCTCCCGCCTACGCGCGTCCGCGCATTTTTTTACAACAGCGCGGGAACGGCTCGATAAGCGAGGCGAGATAGTCGAGACCTCGAGCTCGCTCGCGACGATAATTCAACTCGCCGACGATATACATGTAACTCGAACGCAATAAACGTGACTGTAAAGCTCGCGTGCGAAGGAGCGAGAGAGAGAGAGAGAGAAAGAAAACGTACAAATTCTACGTTTCGCAACTCGTTCGAATCGACGAGTGGCGGGAAAAATATGGAGGGGTTGTAAATCTCGATTCGAAGGTGGGGGGAAAAAAGTGGATCGAAAAAAACCGACTGCAGAATTTTCTCCGGAGAGTATAATCGAGACAGACTGTGCGGTGGGCTCGCGTGATTTCCCTCTCGTTTCTGTGTTTTCCCCCTCTTTTTTTATTCGCCCTTTTATTTTCACGGTCCTCGCGAGGCATGGAGTCGAGTAGGGTCGATAATCGTATCGTTGGATCGATCTACTGGACTCTCTCTCTCTCTCTCTCTCTCTCTCTCTCTCTCTCTCTTTCATTGTAAGTCTCTTTCTCTTCCGCGGTTTTACGAGCCGTAAAGACACGCGCGGTCCGAGGTCCTCAACCCCGCTCGATATACACCAGCGGCGCTCAACCCCCTCCCACCCTTACGTGTATATAATACGTGACCGCAGTCCGCGCGTGAAAAGTCGAAACTTTGCCCCGTCGCTCGTGAGATCGATCCGCGTGACGGAATAACCACGCGAAATTACGCGAGAATGGCGCGAGACGAGATTTTACGAGAATCATACGAATCCCAATATTCTGCTAGGTTGAAAAATTTTTTAGCTTGACCGAACAAGGAAGCGTTCTGTGACTGATTCAGATACATCGAATAAAAAATAATTACATAAAAGTAAACCAAAGGTTTTAATAGCAAAAACTGACATTTACTGTTGGTTCTTAATACTACTATTTATTTTTCAACTCTTTTGCGAATCATCAAAAATAGTAAATCGACCTATTAATTCCTAAAAGTGCGAAAATGCATCGAACGGATTTTTCTGCTGAAATCCCGAAGAACAAAAGGTGGAAAAGCCGAATAGGTAGTGGAAAAACGCAATATCGACGGGCTGAACGATCGAGCGCGACACCCACTCTGACTTTTTCGCCGGATTATGAGTGCGAAAGAAAGATAGAGAGAGAGAGAGAGAGAGAGGAGAAAAATCTCTTGGCACCTTCACGAGGCTTTGAAAAACGAGACAAAAAACGAAAATTTCGAAAAGGAGAGAAAGAGAGAGGGACGATAGTGGGGGGTGGGTAGGAGAATTTCACCCCCTCCCCTCCTCACCGCGAATATATCCAGCGTAGACGATGTGCCGCATCGCGGATGCGCGCGTGCTCCTCGGCGTCGCGACGCCTGCGCTCGCCGTGCCGCTCGGCTATATCCATTACCCTCCGCCTCACCCCCTCCTCATCACCCCTCTCGTTCTCGTCAACGGTTCGTCGGAGCGAGAACTCGAGCGTGGCGCCATCGTCGAGCGGCCGAGTACCACGCACGCTCTTCTCTCTCTCTCGGGGGGTCAGTACGGTCCGCGCTCGAGACCCCGTAGCATCTCGTTTGGGTTCAGGAGAGAAAGAGAGAGAGAGAGAGTGAGTGAGAGCGAGTGTGAGAGAGTGTGAGTGAAAGAGAGAATGCAGGAAATAAAGTGCTGGATTTTTTTGTAAAAAAGCGAGAATCAAGGGATAAGAAAAAAAAATTAGAACGCGAGTGAGCCGACGGAAGTAGACAGACGCGGCCGAGGAACTCGCGAGGGATGAAAGAGTGCGTCGAGGAGAATAGGATTAACGAGAATCGAGGATCGGGTGGCCGAGTCTAGTGAGCCGGTGAGTGCACGGTGGAACTCGCGGAGTGAGGGGCCGTCTGGCGAACGAAACAACAAGCGAAAGAGCACCCACCCACTCTTTCTCTCGAGAAAGAACAAGAGAGAAAGAGAGAAAGAGAGGGCGATAGGCCGCGCGAACCGTCTTGGGGCGCGGGCGATAGCGCGCGTATATACGAGGAGTCCAGTTTCGAGCGATCCGCGGAGGTGGGTGGGGGGGGGCCTGGTGGCGAGGAGGGTGGCGCCGAGGGGGTGAGTGCTTTCGTGTCCATTGTGCCGGCGCGCGCGAGGAGGCCTAAAACGAATACGAGCGCCGCGCATCGCCATGGATAAGCGATAAGGAACGAAAAAAAGAGGGAGAGAGAAAATTGCGAAATACACAGTGATTGGGAGATAACGAGAAAAATCCTTGTGCGTGTGTGCCCGCGAGAGTGCACCCGCGTGTGTGTGTGTGTGCTTCGGCCGAGCCTCCCCCAGCCCCGTTCGGTGAGATCGCGAGGAAAGAAGAAGAAGAAGAAGAGCCAGAGGGAGTCCCGACATGCCACGGAGGATCCCCGAGTCATGAGGAGAGCGACGGTGCGTGTTTTGTTGTTGTCCTCGCGGTGTGCGTGCGCGAACCTTCCGTGCGGCTCGATTAACGTCGAGAGTCGACGGGAACGGATATCGAAACGAGTGTTGAATTTATAGTGGCCGATCCCGAGCGATTCCTTTTTTTTTTTTCTCCTACAATGGAGGTTATTGTTTTTTCGGGAGGGGGGAGATGAGAAAAAAGGGACGGAAAATCGTCGCGGCGCGGGTCAGTGGAATCGGAAAATAGAGGGAAAAAAAGGGAGAACGAATAAATATAAGAGAAAAATGAGAAAACGGGCGGACGAGAGACCGAGAGCGCGACCGCGCGCGCTTTTATCGCCGCTTCGTGTGCACGCATCGGACTATCGATTCACCTCCCGACGACTCTCGGGGTTGCTTTCTCTGCCCGCCTAGCTCTCGCTACCGCTTACCTTCCGACTGCGCTATATTTTCCGTCTCGTTCGTGCTCTGTCTTCTCCCTCTCCCTCTCCAACTAATAGGTTCATACAGCCGTTTACTCGTCGCGATTCGATGTCCCGAAAAAGCTCACGCCCGTCTGACTTATTTCGTATTTTACTCGTTCTTAAATATGAAGCAGAATGGATCAATCCATCTGCTTCTAATTGATAGAAACTGGTTGAATAGTACAACGGGTTTATTCCAACCGCGATTCGAGATGTTGAAAAAACTACCCTGGCTGATCATATTTCGTATTTTATAATCTGCTTTTCAAATCCGAGACGGCAAATCAATCCATGTTATTTTACAATACAGTTAATTAAAAAATCGTTAAACTGGTGCCGAAAAACTAACCCTGTCAGATTTCGTATTTTACTCACTCGTGCTTGAAGTAAATTAATCCGCGCTCATTTTACAAAGCAGTCTAGCGAGAGAGTCGAATAATTGAACACGTTGATGAAAAAGAACTCACCCCCATCCGACCATATTTCGCGTTTCGCTACTGAATCCGCAAATAAAATTAATCCGTGCCGGTTTTTCCTGGCTCCGCAAGCGGAATTCCAAGGAGAAAAAGTTTGTGTGTCGTCGAGGATCGTGCGTGGCGATATGTCGGTAGCGCGGGATCGCGTTATCTCGTCACGCGCGACGAAGAATGTGTCCGTAAGTGGTGCGAGTGTGTCGTGAGGGGGGCGCGCGCTGTGGGATGTCGCCGGTGGAGGATTCGAGTCAACGCTCGAGTCAGCGCACGGCGCGACGACGTTTCGATTTTCGTGCGATGTTTTCGCGCTGGTAATTGACAGTGTCGTCGATGACAATCGAGATTGATGCCCCCCCGGAGCGGGTCAAAGTGATCGATGATAAAACACCCGGCGGTGCCCTAATCAAGATCAACGTGACTCGCGCGAGGAATACTCCTCTCCCCCACGGGCCTCGATAAACTCGTACGTTCCCTTTTACCATTCTCTCGCTCTTTTATTCTATACCGACACCGATTCCCATTTATACGGGACCGTATCGTAACGTCGCGCGTAACAACGTCGTATAATCTTTCGCGATCGCTGTATTATACCCGGACGCTGTTCCCCGTGTTACGCTCGGGCTGTTAAAATCCAGCGCAATTGCGGAAAATATCGCTGCGTATCCGAGACGACGCCGCTCCTCGGAAAATTTCCAACGACGGCGAGACGCGCGATTATTTTTCGCGTCCACCTTCTCGACTCGCGCTGGCCTACCTTACCCGGCACACACCAGCGATGGCTATCCGAGAACTTAGAGCTCGCGTATACGCGAAACGATCAATAGCACACGCTACTGCTCCTCCTCCTCCTCCTCCTCCTCCTCCTCTTCCTCCTTCACCTCCTCCTCATCCTTCTCCACGCCACCTCGACACCCCCTTTGAATTGCCGCACGTTTAATTGCGAAAACAAAGTTTTTCCCCATATTTATTGCCGCGATAATCGTCACCGTCGTGGTTCGTTTTTCTTACTTTCTTCCCCCTTTTCTTACGACGGGAACGACGCCGCACGCACGATGATTTTCAATCCCTCCGTGACGACTTCCTCGGTCGTCACGGCTGACGTAGAGAGGGTGAACCACTTATTCCCTTTGTTTGCCCAAGATTACGCGATACCCTTCCACCCTCTTACATCACTCGAAATCGGTGAAATTCTATATGCAATAGTATTTTTTTTCACGACGCCCACGTGTCAGTGTTCTTCGTACGAGCCGCGTTCGAGTATTTCTAGGTACGTGTGAGCCTCTACGCGGAGTGACGTCATCGCCGACGGCGTTGAACGCGCACAGCGAGATATTCGATCGGTCTCGTTCTTCTCTCTCTCTCTCTCTCTCTCTCCCACTCTCGCTTTAGCTTTCGGGTCGAAGGGAATTGAAATTGAAGAAACGAGAGGCTGAGAGGGTCTGTTTCTCTCTTTCGCTCGAAACCTCGTTTCGGCCAAAAAGGGACAAGTTTCGCCAACTCTGGGTTACCTCAGTCGTTATTTCGATTGTATTGGAGCTTCGGAAGGAGCGAGGCTGCGTGCCGGCAGGTGGTTTCGAGACGGTCGAATTAAACGCGCGAGTGAGTGTTCGTTCTCTCTCTCTCCCTCTCTCTTCTACCCTTCTACTTTTTCCCCTTTTTATGTCGGATCACGTCCCGTCAAGGATCTCCCCCCGGGCGATTAAGGGAAATTTCGGTTGGATTAATATCTCGCCTCTCGGCTTCTTTTTTCTTGTTCTTCTTCTTCTTCTTTTTCTTTTTTAATCCTCGAGGGTTGATAAATCGAATACCCCTCTCCTCGTTTAAGAGCGTTTAACGGTAGGAAGAGCGAGAATCGAGGATGTACCGTAGGGGTCGTGGCATGGTAAGTGGATTTATCGTCGTGCAATAACTCGCGTCATATCGCGGAGTAATGAGCATCGCATACCGGCATGCTCCAGATAGCTTTTTATCGAAAATTAGGTGAGGGCGAGTGAGAGAGAGAGAGAGAGAGAAAGAGAGAAAGAAACAAGACCTCTCCAGGGAGGATCCCGATTAATTATTTCATCCTGGCGACTCGAATTTGTCCTCCCGCATCTCACGCTAACGAAATAATCCCACCCTTCCTATACACACACATACACATATACACGCAGTGAGAGAGAACGAGAACATCCGTCCCGGTGGAAATAAATTTTCCATCGCGCAAATGAGATTCTCGCGTGCTCGCGCGAGCGAGTCGATGGAAATTCGCGAAAAAATTTTCATCGGCGATTCCGACGTGCGAAAATTGACAAGAGTCGGAGAAATACAAGCGAGAAACGCTGAAAAATCAGGCGAGTCTCGCGCGCCGACGGGGGAGCGTTTTCAATTTCGCGGAACGAACGATATCGGAGGGCTGCCGAGGGGGAAAAAAAGAAAGAGGAGGAGGATCGTGAGAGAGAACGACATACGTTTTCTCGCGGCCCTGCGGGTACTAAGATATCAGTTTATTCGCCGACAAACGACCCGAGCCGATAAGGAGGCGAAATGTTCGCCAAGCTCGGCTCGTTCGAGCGGAACAGGGACCGCTTTTTTCACTCTCTCTTCTCTCTCTCTTATTTTTTGCCCGAAACAAGCCGTACGGAAATTCCAGCGTCTTTTCGCCTCGACGCATCGGTCGTTCCGGGCATCGTTCTCGCCCTCATCTGGGAATTTTTCGACTTATTTATTCGCTTTAATTGGAAGAGCTCGCACAATGTTTGCGCGACGTAATTCTGTTTGACCTGGCACGCGAGACCCGATGAAAAGAGAGAGAGAGAGGGAGAGCGGGCGACAGTGCGGGAGGAGGAAAAAAGAGAGATACGGCTGGAGGAGAGTCAACGCAGAAAGAGAACAATACGGAACGACCTCGATCACGTGGAATGAAATTAGCCCGAATTTCGTTCGTGTTCGTCTCGCGAAAGGGAAAAACCGTTAGAGAGAGAAAGAGGGCCCCTCTAATGTGCATTTGACACGCGAGTGCGAGGGGACGAAAAGCGAGAGACGAGAAGGAGAGAGAAAAAAATCGTAAAAATTGTGAATCGTACCACGCGCGAGTGTGCGCCGGGAGCGGGTCGAAGGTCGCCGTACGCGAAGGCCAGGTGTTTTTCGACCCCGGTCTGCTCTGAGATATATAATAGAATTTAAAAAAAAATAGAGAGAGAGAAATTCCGAAAAAAAAAACAACAAAGAGAGATAACAGAGTGGGAAAAGTGCGTGGTGGCCCTTTAACGTTGCGAGAAATACGATCGTTTCGCGACCCTTAACCTCGTAAGTGAAAATAAAATCTAGCGATTCGTGTGAGAGTCGGGAGAGTGAAAAAAAAGAGAAAGGAGAAATTAACTTTCTTTCCCACGGACGCCCAATTTTTTTCTCTTTTCTCCGATACCGCGGAGAAATCTCTGCGAATTCACGTCCGCCACGAATTTTCTTCCCTCTCGCTCGTAAGTCCTTTCGTATATCCTGACGACCGCTTCAGAGAACGATCGTGTGTGTTAGGGGCTCGCACGCTCCTCAAGGTCGTACATATCGACAGGTGTTTCAACCGGCATTACTTGGCTCGCGAGTCCAAGCCTCTCACCGCAAACACCCCTTGGTTCTCTTTTTTCAAAAAAAAAAAAAATTGAAGTGGAGAAAAAGATAGAGGGAGAGAGAAGATATTTCAAGTCGAAATAACCGAGAAAGAGAGAGAGAGAGAAATATACAAACTGGCATACGCGAAATCGACTCGCGTGGATCTCGGCTGGCGAGAGGGGTAATTCTATATTTTTTTACGAGTGAAGTAACCGAGCCGCGCGAGAGAAAGAGAGGGAGGTCTGTAAATTTTTCAACCCGACGTAAAACGCCGGATATCCAGCGGACCTAGCTTTCTGGGGAAAATAGGGGCGACTAAATTGCACGTTCACGTGGATTACACGGCATCGCGTGTCGATACCCTCGCGATTTTCTCTGTCTTCCCCCGGAGAGGTCGAAATCGAGAGCGAAGTTGCCAAAATTCATGCAAAATACGTCGGAGACGAGGACGGCGCGTTACGCTCGCCGTTACGTGCGCGTGATCGGAATCTCGACGGGTTCGCCGGCTCGCTTTTGCCGCACCGGGAATACCGGAATGTGACGCTGGAGCGAGACGCAACAAAAAAATATCAGAATTATACGTTTGGACGGGAGCCAGGAAAGAGAGAGAGAGAGAGAGAGAGAGAGCTCGTTCGAGTTGAAATTCGAGGTAGTACGACTCGCGCGGCTCAGCGCCCGATAATTCACCCAATTGACTTCGAAAATACCGTTTTACCCCTCTCCGCCCCCGTAATTCCGCGAGTGGAGAGAAAAGAGAAATAAAAATGTCGCGCGTGCTCGACACGCAAAAGTCCCGCTCGATTTTCGCGCCGAGTATTATTCACGCTACCGCGCCGAGGGACAATATTATCGTTCGATTTCACGCCCTGTGAATTATCGATGTCCCCCTCCTTCACCCTTGTGATAATGAAAAACTCAATCACGAATTCTCGACACGGTAATCGATATCGCTCGCGAGGACGGATATCGAGATCGTTTCCCTTAAAAAACTCGACAGGCCTCGAGGTGCGGAGAAAGAGGGGAGAGAAAAATGGCGGTAATAGATATAACAATACGGGGATAGGTCAGTGACAACGAGTACGACGACGCGTGAGAGTTATAGGAGGTACACACCGGCAAATATTTGTCGAGTACAAATCACTCGAAGCTCGCAGCCAGCCCTCTCCATCTCACCTCGTGGTGAACGTGACGACGAGACGCGCCGGGAAGAAAGATAGCCGGCGTGGAACGTAGTACGCGATTACTCCTTCGTTCCACTTCTCTCGCTTTTTTTTTCTTACGGAGCTCTCGAGGCGCCTGAAGGAGGGCAAACAAACCGCTCGACGTCTTTTAAACATCGATATCGGGTAACAAAGTGCCGAGGGGAGAAAGGGCGTCTTCCCTACTCTTTCTAGCTCGCACTAACACTCTCTCTCTCTCTCTCTCTCTCTCTCTCTCTCCTCATTCAACTCGCTCGTTACGCCACGCGCGTACAACGATCGGGGCTCGATGTGCGCCCCCGCGCACCTTTAATTACCGATCGCCGTGCGCTGTTTTGTTGATGAACGCGTTAAACGCGATTACTCGCCTCGCGCGGTGCGAATAAATCGACCGGCCGACACTCCGATTTCCATTCCCACCCCGAAACTTCTTTTTCCCGGCAAATCGTCCGGCTCTAATTATCGGATTAGCGTTGAGTGATTTTTCTTAATGGGACGTAAAATTGATTGTAGAAATATCGATTGGCGCACCTCGGTTATAGGATTTTCATTTCTTCATTACGGGTGTTCTGTTATAAAAAATGGGATTTGAAATTTTGATTGAAACGTCTGAAAAAATTGTTTGCTGTAGATAAATATATATATTACAATCTTTGTCCTTCTAATATTAAAAACCCGTTTTACCGATAGCACTGATTTTCTTTGTATTTTCAGTCAGTAGAAATATTTCTACCGTAAAAATAAATGATTAAAAAATTAATGGTAATCAATAATAATAAATATAAATAATCTCATTTTCATGTCGTCAATAAAGTTATAAAACAGTTCATTTACTGGCATGGAATTATATCCACGATGAAAGATAATTATATTCTACTTTATTTTTCAGATAATACGATTAAATGAAAGCTCGATTTTTACTATCTGTAAATTTCGCGAATTAACTCAAGTTCCGTCCGACTTGTCGTTGACTCGATCCCCCGATAACGCTACTCCATCTTAATCCCGAACATCTCGTCTCGTTCGCGAATCGTGTTTACGTGTTCGGCAACTATCTGTAATTCGTATCCACCACTCGTCGCGTACGGAGTTACCTATTTTTCTCGGTATATACCGAGTCGCGTTTTCATATGGAATCGTCGTTCGCTCGCTCGCGAGAACTCCCAGCGGGCGTTCGGACTCTCCTACACTCCGCAAAGTGAATTTTCCCGTAGTTTTTGTCGCATTACCCGGATACACGCGAGGGAAACTTCGCGATCCAGTTAGAGAAATTTCCGAACCGGAGAGCGAAAAGAAGCGAGAGGGAGAAAATACCGAAACACCCTAATGGAGGGTAAGACACAGTCTCGATGATAATGGCTCGATTAAAAACTTCTCGATCGTTCGATCTCGAAAAGTTGGAGAACGCGACGAGTGAATTCATCCCGAGTGACGAAATTCATCGACGTCGGTGCATTAACAGAGTGAGGCTACAGTGAAAAGAAGAAGAAGAAGAAGAGAGAGAGAGAGAGAGAGAGAGAGAGAGAGAGAGAGGACAGGAGAAATATGAAGTGAAATTGCGGGACGTCTAAAAATAGAGGATTTTAAATGCGCCGGGACCCGGGTGAGTCAACGAAACGCCGAGAAATATAAGCACCTGATACCTAGGCGGCTCTTTCATTCCAGAAAACCGACATTAAAAAAAACCTAGAAAGAGAGAGGAGACGGGGTAGCGGGAACAGGGGCGGAGAAAAATGCGAGGGAAAGGGAGAGAGAGGAAGGGGTAAAGAAGGAGTTGTGGAGGTGCACAATGAGGCATAAAATGAAAGAGCTAAATTACACGGTACGATCGAGCGGTGACGCACGCGAGCCAGATATCAGTCCTACTACTAGCCTCGGAAGCAAGACGAGTCAGATAAGAAAACGGGAGGGGAAATTTTTCGCGAAAAATTCCGGAATTTCCTGCCGAGCGATGTTCGTAAGCCGCTCGGATGAAATGGAGAGAGAGAGAGAAAAAAAATATGTGGATATTGTAGACTCGATTGTCCATCGGAAAATAGCGAATACGCCTACATCGTTTATTGGAAAGCTCATCCTCGGTTTCACCGAGGCCACACTGCGCTTCTATAATACACATCGCTGGCCCGAAATTAAGATACGCCCAGTCGATATAAAACGAGCCATCGAGAGATAGAAAATGAGAGACGTTATACCTCGAAATAGTTGCGAGAATTATGTAGAGTATTCTCTTTCTCCGCGCCATTCAACGATTTCTATAAATTTCCATCCCTCGACGTACCGATAGAGTATCCGCACCTCGCTAGTCACGTAGAGGTAATCCGCGGAAAAATCTCCCGTCGCGCGTAATTTCCCACCGAGATACCAAACCGAGACGTTACTCGTGATTCGGGATTCGATTTCACGGATCCCAGTTTTTCTTCTCTTACTCAACGCCGACGAGTCGGTGCGATCGATTTTTATTCATTTAGCCGTCCCGTCGCGGTTGGGATTCACGGGAAACTCGGCGCGGGTCTCCGAACGCGCAGCAGCGTTAATTGTCGACGTAGGCAAACTGCGGCCTAAGCGAATCGCGTTATAACCGTGAACACGCGCGCGCGGTACAGCCGTCATCGAATATTCATCGCGTTCGGTGCGGACCTCTCGAGACTCCTCGCACCGAACAGAGAGAGAGAGAGAGAGAGAGAGAGAGAGAGAACGCTATTGGCTCGCCAGGGGCTTTGGCTTTTGAGCCCTCTCGAAATACCTTCCCCCCTTCATCCCCCATCGAATATAGCTTTCCGGTCGGACTCACGGAGAAAAATATCCACGCGCGCGGATGAAAGAATGTTTCAGTAATGCGCGAGGGCGTCTACCGATGGCAGGGATACTCCCGAGCGCATGAATAAAATAACCGAGCAGCGGAAGGGCGCGAGATGTAATTTTCGGTACAGGACCATCGGCGGCTCCTGCTTTTAGATTTTTCATTACCCGCTATACACACACCGGTCGATGTATTTTCTCCTTTCGGGGGGAGGGGGGGGGGGGGAGAAATACGAAGAAATTCGACTCGGCTCCCGGAGGGGGTGGAGTTCCTTCCAATATCCAGGAGAAGCGGAGGCTGGGATAAAGCGCGACAAACGATACGACGATCGACGAGCGAGCCGGCCGGCTGCGCGGCCCGTTATAGCCGCGTGAATTGCCAATAATGGCCGTTTTCACGGCGCGAAGAGGCGGGCAGAGGGCGAGAATAAAAAAACACAACACGGCCCTTAACAGAGACGAGAGAGAGAGAGAGAGAGAGAGAGAGAGAGAGAGAGGCTGGGCGGGTTGGGGGTGGAAGCGGTTGCACGGCAGCTGAAACGGCCAAGAGAGAGAGAGAGAGAGGGTTGTTCGGTAACGAGAAGGTCGTAACGTTCGCTTTTCCACTGATCCAATTATTGTCTGGCCGCGCGCCAAGCTGACGTTCGCACGGTAATTCGGTAAAACGCGCGCGGCGAAAACATTCCACCGGTTATATTCCGGAAAGGAAGAGAGAGTGGATAGAGGGCCGTTGTAGCGCCGAGGAGGGTGTCGAGGGGGAGGCGAGACGTAAAAATTGTAACGCGGCCGCATTTCACTTGCTAATGCCGACTTTTACTGCCTCGTCGTTTAAACGATATCCCACTTTCGGGAAAACCGAAGAGACAGTGTTTTACAGGGCCGACGCGAGTGGCTGGAAAAGCGGAAAAGTTCGCCGAGACGCTCCGGAAAATTCCAGCCGTCTACGATTCTCTCCATTCCCCTTTTTTTCGCCGCTCGCTCCCTCGATTTTCCATCTCGTTCTCCCCGCTCTCGCGAAAATTAAGCCAAGAGCGATAAATCAATTAACGGAACGAGGCCAATTAGCCCCGATGAAGCGTCCTCCCTCTCCGTACCATCCTCGCCCTTTCCCGTAAAATCGGACGTCGAAATTGACAGTCGATCGCGAGATATGAATTTAGGTAGAAAATTCAGCGATGATCGATCGCAGCGTATATATCGGCCGCGGCTCGATTCATTACGCGAGAGAGGTTTATTATCGACGCGTCGGGCTCGCCGACCACCGAACTCGCACTCGTGGCGTTACATGTTGACTTAAATCGTTAAACATTTGAATTGATTCAACGTCGAAACACGTCACGCTCCCGAAATCCGCTGGGACAACTTATAGCTCGCCTAATCACGATCTAGCACGAAATTGCTAGTGGGAATGAAAATTTTTAAGATATAACTTTCCCATCGGAAACACGAATTTTATTTGAAATTGTAGAAAATAGTACTCGAGAGATGAAATCGAGACGTAACCGAAACTCGATATCTATTATTAAAAATTTAGGCCACGAAAAGCCGATCAATCCCAGTTTTATTATCGGTAATATTATTGTATTTATAACAGGTCACGTGGGTAGCGTCAAGTCGAGGCCGGCGGTAGCAGAGACCGTAAATCAAGATGAATCTGATAAACATGGACGCGGAGAACCGCGTGGTTCTCAACGTGGGCGGCATACGTCATGAGACGTACAAGGCGACCCTGAAGAAGATACCGGCCACTCGGCTGTCGCGCCTCACCGAGGCCCTCGCCAATTACGATCCGATACTCAACGAGTACTTCTTCGATCGGCATCCGGGTGTGTTCGCTCAAGTATTGAATTACTACCGCACCGGTAAGCTCCACTACCCCACCGACGTTTGCGGTCCGCTGTTCGAGGAGGAGCTCGATTTTTGGGGCCTCGACTCGAATCAGGTCGAGCCGTGCTGTTGGATGACCTACACGCAGGTACAGAAACTCGAGATGCGAGAATATCGTTGGTGTTCTCACATTTGTTTCACAGTACACTGTTAAAAATTTCTGTTGAATTTATTTTTAATTTTCATAAAATTTTATATTTCTCGACGGTATTTTTTATTGAAATTTTAAATATGAAGTAAATTTCGCTATGTAATAATGAAAACAATTATATGTAATAAATTTTTCTAACAGTGTACGAGCTCCCGTGGACGAAAATCGTAGATCCTACGATTTTTCTTCACGGGAGTACAGCACCATCACCAAGCTTTTTGTAATCAAGAAATTTTTCACGCAGCGGCACTTTGTCCCTATGTCTCTTTCTCTATCTGAATGTCACCGGTCGCGGAGGGGGAGCGAGTAACGATCGTCCCCTAATAGTCTCGACTATATTCGCGGGATATTAAAGACGGCAATTATCTGATATAATTTAACTCTTAAATAAGCCGGGGACTCGGTACGGCATTGTCGCGGCTGGCCGCACGAGACGGTTCATTCAGTAACTTCAATTGGGCGGAGAGAAAGGTTCGCGTTATAACGGAATATATTCAGCCTGAGACTAGAAGGAGGAACGTAGCGAGTTACCCGCTCTCGACTCCCGCCCGATTCTCGATAAATTTCGTCCTAATCGCATTCCGTGGAAATCCTTTCGGGGCGAACAACATCGCATCGCTTTTCAATTTATCGCTCTCGCGGAGTTCTCGGCGGCTTCCGGTGAACGAGCCACTCGACGCGGACGTGGGGGAGGGGCTAAAAAAAATGAGCTAAACGGCTCATTACGGATGCAAATATGTTTGCATTAACGCGGCCAATCTCGCGAGAATGGAGTCGTAATTGCGCGGGTTGCGCGATCTTAATTAGCGCCTACCCCAACGAAGAGCTGGATGAAGAAATTATTCTTACACCGAAAGAGAGAGAGAGAGAGAGAGAGAGAGAGAGAATAATTTCCTCTCGTAATCGCATACACTCGAAAACGAAGCACTCGGCGGGGTATTCAGCGCTGGAGGGATCCCGGGAGGGTAAAGAAAATCTCGAAACCGAGCCGAAAATTAATTCAATCCTCCCCCGGGCGAAGAGAATTTCGTGCCGAACGAATCGCGTCGAGTGTCGTCTATTTAATGGAGTCGATCGTAAAAAAGGGAGATACGTGTAGGTTATCGATCGTGACAAGTGGCGCGGTTTCGTACATCCACGATTAGATGGATAATCGCGTGATATATATTCGCGTCGGCTAATCGGAGTCGAAAAATTTGGCCAACACGGCTGCAAAGCAGATCAAATTTTTCGACTCGATTTGATCGCTATTCCGAATAAAAATATTTACTCTAACCTTTTCCACATATGAATCTCGCTTCAATCAGTGGCCGGTTAAACTTCAATCGCTCAAAACTGTACTTTACACTCGCAATTACACTAAAAACTCGCGAAAAAAGTTTGCACAATACAACACGACTGACATTTCAAAACAATAATGGCCGCTTCAGTCTCGCATGCGCAGTTGCGTAATCAAGATTCGGAACTGCGCAGACGCCACCGCTACATTTTTAGTGCGCCACTAGTGGCGAACGTCGAAACTAGCCGAAACTGGACAATACGAGCTTTATGTTTTTAATAACAATTTTTAGCGCTAGAGGCCTAGCATCTATGTAAATCCTAGTTTTGGTTACTGGAGCGGCCATTATTGTTTTCAAAATGTCAGTTGCGTCGTATTGTACGAACTCTATCGCGAGTTTTTAGTGTAAGTACGAGTGTAAAGTGTAGTTTTATGTGAGTACTGTTTAACCGGCCCCTGAATGGAGCGAGACTTATGTATCGAAAAGGTAAAAGTAAATTTTTACTCGTGAGATCGATAAAATTGAACTCAAAAACTTGATCGGTGTTTAGACCCTGGCTGTATTTTGTTTACCTTATAAATTCGGTAATTAGATTTTATCTGTGAAAATCGAACGACTCATTAATCAAACGAAACAAAATACAGACACTAAATACGACTAAACAACCGATAAAATTTTTCGACTCGGGAATTGACGACCTCGTTAAAGCAACGCGTTCGACGGTCCCGAGCTTCTCTCTATCTCTCTTTCTTTTTCTAGTTCTCTCGTTTACTTTTTTCCCCACTGATCCACCTATATAGCCACCGGGACACGGAGTCTCGATAATCTTGCCACCCGTTTTATTAACCGCCACGGCAATAATCATTTTTCCTCCTAATCGAGATCTAACGAAATTCGCGGTTAACCCAGCGACGATGAAAATCCCCTCGTTACTTTTTTCTCCCTCTCCTCGTTCTTCCCCCCCACCGACTTTTCAGTGTTTTTTACCGGCGAGATTGTGAGGGGTGTTGTCGGACGCGGAGGACGAACTTTGCTTCTTGCGCACGCATTCGATTCATCACCGCGATGCTAAAAAATTACACAAATTGTATACTCGTGAACCGATTTGGCAAATTTGTGTAACGATTCCTCTTTACGTTTTGTCCCTTCCGCGTCGTTTCGACGTTGATCCGCATTTTAGCATCGAGACACGCAGGAAACGCTGACGGTCCTCGACAGGCTCGATCTCGACACGGAGAAACCGACGGAGGAGGAGCTCGCGAGGAAGTTCGGTTTCGAGGAGGCCTATTACGAGGGCACGCTCACGTGGTGGCAAAAGCTCAAGCCGCAAATGTGGTCCTTATTCGACGAGCCCTACTCCTCAATGGCGGCCAAGGTCGGTATAAAACCGAGGACGACTCGGTTCGTCATTCGTGCAAAAAAATTTCTTTCGAACCTTACACTCTTGGAAATTGATAGTACGATTTATATTTTTAATCGAGAAAAGCAGGAAAATTTATCTCGGTGTAGAGTAGACGTAATGGTTTTCGATACTTTCAGAGGTTTCGATTTTTCAATACAATACTTTTCACATTTTTTAGTAAAGAATTGTCTGTAGTATCGCGTACGAAATCATAGTTACATCTACTATTATTACAGTGAATTTAAACTAAACCGTATTCGAATTATCGATTCTCCATTTGACCCATCGATATTCTCTCATCGATATTTTACATGCACGTTAAAATGTTCGATACTAAATTATTTGATTGCAGGTGTAAGATAACAATGAGAGAGTATCGATAGGACAAATGGAGAATCAACATTTTGACTCGGGAACTGCAATAGTTATATGTATTCACAATACAAGACCAATTTCACTGTTTTTTCAATTGTTTTTTATCCGAACTATTAAAAATATGAAATCGATGACAAATTTCAAAAGTGTATACGAAAGGCCATTCCAGAAACTCAGATATAAATCTGATTTGCAGGTGATCAGTATAGTCTCGGTATTTTTCATCTGCGTTTCGATCCTCTCGTTCTGCCTGAAGACCCACCCGGACATGAGGGTACCGGTGATCGCGAATATATCGCTGAACGTCGGCAACGAAACCGAGTGGGCGCTGGACAAAACCCAGACGTACGCTCACGACGTGTTCTTCTACATCGAGTGCGTATGCAACGCGTGGTTCACCCTCGAGTTCCTGATTCGCATCACAGCGAGTCCAAATCGCTGCGTGTTCATCAAGAGCTCGGTGAATCTAATCGACATGGTGGCCACGTTGAGCTTCTACCTCGATCTCGCGCTCCAGCGTTTCGCGTCCCACCTCGAGAACGCCGACGTATTCGAGTTCCTCAGCATAATTCGCATAATGAGGCTGTTCAAACTCACCCGTCACTCGTCCGGTCTCAAGATCCTGATACAGACATTCCGCGCGTCCGCCAAGGAGCTCACGCTCCTCGTATTCTTCCTCGTACTCGGTATCGTGATATTCGCGAGCCTCGTGTACTACGCGGAGAGGACCCAGTACAACCCGCACAATGACTTCAAGAGCATACCGCTGGGACTCTGGTGGGCCCTGGTGACGATGACGACAGTGGGCTACGGCGACATGGTACCGAAGACGTACATCGGGATGTTCGTGGGTGCACTCTGCGCCCTCGCCGGTGTCCTCACGATCGCCCTGCCCGTGCCCGTGATCGTCAGCAACTTTGCGATGTATTACAGTCACACGCAGGCGCGAGCGAAACTGCCGAAGAAGAGACGACGCGTGCTGCCGGTCGAGCAGCCGAGGGCAGTGAGGGCACCGGGAGCCCCGCCCGGACCCGGAGGACCGGGCAGCACCGGACTGCCGCCGGGTTGCGGCCAGCAGATGCCACACATGCCAGGAGCCGGGGGTGGCTCGCAGACGGGCGGACCGGGCCACGTCCAGGGCCCCGGTGGTGTCTGTCCCGTAGGAGGCGTCGGGCCCGGCCAGGGACCCCAAAATCGCCGGATGAACGCCATCAAGACCAATCATCCCAAGGACCCGTTCGCTACAAAATCAGGTACGGATTTTTCACTCTACTGTCCTGTCGGAGCTTAATCGCCGGAGTAGTACGAGACGGATGTTTAAAAATTTGTAAAGTTGGTTGAATTACTATATGGAAAGAGTAATAGTAGCAGTTTTTGGCCCGACCGAGTCCAAAAATGAGACGTCCTTTTTAGAGTCGAAATCTGACTCTCGACCAATTCGAACTGCTTTTGACCCACATTGAGAGAAACTTGATAGTTGGTTCGACTATATCGAATACTAACTAGCACTGTAGCCAAATCTACCGATTTTGTAGCGAATTCAAATCAAATTACAGTTGGTTACAGTTACCGGACAAAGTGGTTACGGAATTAATAATGTTCGATTTTTTGATATTTGGAAAATAATCAGGTCTACATTTTAGGACGATATAAATTCTTCGGAATCCGATTCTGACCTATTTTTGGATCAAAACAAGAACGTATTTTTTGACTCGAGCACCCTCTTATTTTTATACCAGTTTCCTCGAATTCGTACTCGTACTACTCGACGATAAAACGGCTCAATCGTAGATTGTATCTCTAGTGTTTGTCGTTCGCCATTAGAGTAAAAATGAGAAACCAACGCAGAACGAAATTCGATTTATTTCTAGACGGGAAAAAAACGTACGTTTGAAAAGTAGATAGAACACACCCGATATACTATATGCGAATCGATAAACGAGCCACTAGCACGGCGTTTAACGTGAAGGTACGTGTGTCCATTGTACGGTTGAAGAAGCTTTTGTCTCGCTATTTTTTTCACACTCGCTACTGGCAATTTTTTTTTTCCTCCTCCTCTCCCTCGACACACTCGCACGTAATTTCGCTTACGCGTATCGCGCGAGTTTTTCGCTCATCTCGCGTCAAAAAAATAACGAAGCGTTTCTTTTTCGACTGGCTTACCCCCCCTCGCGACCAAGCCGAGTCACGCAGCTGCTCGAAAATTAATTTCGTTAGAGCTAACGAAATTCTCGCTGCGCGAACAAAGAGCGATGACGAGTGCGGAGGGTGAAAAATGGAGAAAATTAGCCCGGAAGGGGCGAGAGAGAATGCCGCATTTTTTAATGATTACGTAATTTAGCTCGGAAACAGTAGTCGCTCGACATTCCAGATCCGAGAATCTGTACGGTTTAATTCGCGAGTCGCGTGTAACCGGCTTTACACAAATGCGCGTGTACTCGCGAGCCCGAGCAGCGATAACGCAACGCTCGACTTTTTTTTCCCAATTTTTTCCCTCGCGCCGATTACACGAGCCTAAAGCGTAATGCTTGATTAAGAGATTGTTCGGGGGAAAAAAGGAACGCGAGAAAAAAATCCTTGCGGGCTCGCGGATTAAAACGTGAAATCTGGTAGAAGCGTTTTTCACGCTCGGTCGATAGAAGAAGGCTCGGCGTTGCAGTAAAAAAAAAGAAATACGAGACGATTATACCTTGTTTTGGCTGTCGGGAAACCATATTGTTGGAATTTTGTTTTTTTCGCTGCCTACGCGCGACATAAAGGGTGTTCCAGTTCGATCGACTGGAATTAACAGTAAATAGATCGCTTCCTTAAAAATATTTTACGTAATTAAACAATAAGAAATCTAGACAAAAAATAACCATCAGTATCCTAGTAAAGAGAAAATTTTTTTAACCTTTTTAACATCTACAATTTATTTTTAACAGGTATTTCTCGGAACTATGAGATCAATTAGCTTTATTATAATCGATCGAACTGGAGCACCCTGTACAGCGTTCTATATACGCTCGAGGATATAAAAATTGGAGTTCATAGCCTCGCGCAAGGTTCGCAAAATGTCAAGCACTGTAGGCAGCGTAAGCGGTTGCTCGCGGACGAGTAAATATCCATTATTCACGGATCGCGTAACCCGATCACGGGTGCGTGCTTCCAGAAACGCGTTGTTTTTTTCTCTCTTCCTTCCGGCTGGCTCCTCGCCCACCGCAGGCCCTTCGCCCGGCCGCAATCTCGAGAAAAACTCCGATGCGATATCGATCCGTTGCCCTCCCAACGTCGGGATAAAAAGGGAAAAAATTAGCGGCAGAGGGTAAAAGTTTCTCGTTCGAATCGCGTCAAACGAAAAGCAATTCGAAAAGTTCCCGTCGTGTCGGTACGAAAAGGTTCTCACGCCGAACGCACCCACTCACGCGGTTCTCTCGTTTTTTCTTTTTTTTTTTCATCACGCATCGGATTTTTCTACCGCAATAAAACGCGCCTGCAAATACTCACGAAACGCACAGCGTGCATACACAACGCTCGTTGTTCCACACGAGAGCGTCGATGTAACTCAACGAATTGTTTTATTTTTCTCTCTCGTTTAGTAACTTTCGTCGATCGTCGCGATGAGTTTTAAAGAACGAAAAAAATACGGGACTCGTTTTAAAAATGGACTCGACAACACCGACACAGGGCGGCTAAATAAATAAAATACAGATAAGAGTAACAGTCATCCAGCAGCGTCCTATGTATTCCTTTTTTTCTGGTACGGTGGGTTCCAGAGGAAGACCGGAGGAACTCTAACGCGCGGACCAACGGGACCAAGACGGCCGGAGGTGGCCTCGGATAAGCCTCGTCCGCACGATGAAGCGAGAAGAAGCCGGAGGATAGGCGAGGAATCGGCGAGCGTCGAGGGAAGCCAAGTGAACAAAAAAAAACGAGATTAAATATACCAAAAAGTGCAAGTTGTAAATTTCTCTCTCTCTCTCCACTGCCCGGGGAACGAAGCTCGACGTGGATGGAAGAAAAAGCGAACGGGGCCGGCGCGCGCTAACAAGTGAGAGGGGAGGTGGCTGTATATGGAGGCGAGTGACGTCACGAGTAAGCACGCCGAGCGACTCGAAGAGAGAAGATTACCTCGGTGTTCCTAGCGGTTGCGATTTATTTAACTTCACCCTCTCTCTCTTTCTCTCCCTCCCTCCGTGGCCTTCCTTATTCATTCTACTTATCGCTCCGAGTATATATATATCTCGCTCTCATTCGCCCAATCCATCTCCTTCAAGCCGCGTATCCTTCATCCTTCCGTTGAGACCGTGTCCTCTACTCATCCTCCTCTCGTTACACCCGTTGGAAAACATCGCCGAGAGAGAAAATACACATCGTCTCGATCTGATCACCGCAAGAAGTACACAGTTGAAAATATTGAGTTGAAAATTTGGCTTGAGTACCTTGGGTTGATTTCGCGAGACTTACGTGACACGAGCTTATGTTGCTTGTAATTTTGTGTTGAAAATCCAGCACAATTTTGTGATTTGTATAATTGATATTTGGTATGACTTACGTTGACACTGAATCAACATTTATTTGATTGATTTGAGAATTGTATAAATTTATTATTTTTTTAACTCAAAGTGTGATATTTACATAGAAAATTTGACGCTAAAGATATGTCAAGTGCACTGAAGTTGTGTCCTTAAGTGGACGATTTTGCGTTTAACACAAAATTTTCAACTGTGGTCCTTAATTTTAATTTTCGAAATAAAAAATTGAATTAACTAGATATTCATAAGTACGAACGAGAGGTGTAAAAAACACCACCAGCGACTACTTGAAATTGATATTTTATAGCTAAATATACGAGATTGATTACCACAGGGTTATGAATATTTAGTCGAATCAAAAAATTTTATCTCCAGCGTACCCTCGGGACTGTTCAAAGCTCGGTCCTACACTCGGGCCTCGTAACGAGATAATTCTCATTCGAATTTTGATTCGAGTCTCACGAGCGAGAGAAAGTTATATTTTCAACAAAGCGCTAGGTAATTTCGGATGGATGAGAGGGATGGAGAGGAGCGCATAGCCGTGAGGGTTCAAAAGCGCGGACCGAGCGAGATGGAAGTATCAAGAGAGGAGAGAGAGAGAGAGAGATGCGTTCTAAACGGAGCGAGAATCCATGAAACGTACTGCGCTACGCGTGGCACGACTTCTACGAGTGCCACTCGGAATTAATTTATATTTTCCGCCCGTCTGAGCTTACCACCCTCTCCCTGTTCCGTCCTTCGCCTTCTCCTTCGCGAGCTCGTCGAATCGGATATTCCGAGAGGAGAGAGAGAGCACAAGAGCGAGAGAGAGAGAGAGAGAGTGCCTTCCGCGTTGACGCGAATCCGGGAGGCACTTTAAGGGAATCTCTCCCTCCCTCTCCCCTTTACGACGCCATCGTTCTTAATTGATCACGTCCATTATAGTCGACGGTTTATTTTTTGCTTTCCTATAGATCCCCCCTCCCCGTCAGCGTCCTGCGCACGCTCTCGGGCTTTTTTCACTCTCGTTTTACCGATCGACGATTACCGCAACGCAACGGACGGATAATTATAGGAGCACGACGGGGGCTCGATATTGACTGACTCGAACCGAGAGGGAGGCACTCGAGTTAAATATCGGGAGGGGAGGGTAGGGAAAAAACGAATCATCCCGAGATTAAACGACTACTGGCTACTCTGAGTTTTTGAATTTTTCTCTACCTCCACCCTTATTTCTCTCTTTCTCTCAATCCTTGCGTTAGAGTTTTCCCTTTGAATAAAAATCGAACAAAGGGCAAGCTCTCGCGAGCATTGTTCCCGTCGTTTGCCGCATTCGCGAGGAATTTTCTTATTATGAACCGAGGATTTGTTTTTCCTCGCTGACGGCGGGCGGAAAAGGAGAAGAAGCGCGCGAGCATCCGAAAAGAAAAAGAAAAATATATAAGCATGAGAAAATTCGCGCGATCGTCGCTACGGCGAATTTTTTCTCACTTTCCCGCACCCGAAATACTTTATTCCGTATTTTCATCGAATTTTCGGGCTGTTTCCGACATTCGTGCAATTAAAATTGATAAAAATCCTCTCCGTTTTTATACTTTTGACGATTTTCTCTACCGCGTCGGAATCGCGTTCGTTTTTTCGCCGCTCCCCGAGCATTTTTGAATTTTATATCCAGCCCCCGCCCCACCGATGCGAACACACATACAAATAGGTTTTTAATAACGAATGCGACGCGCGGCGCGCGGCGCGATCGGGATTTAGCCGGTGATAGCGCGTTCTGTTATCGACTGAATACAATATATATAACTGTACATACGAGGCTAGCCTATATAAGCGATATTAATCGAACGAATTTTACACGTAGAATGCAAATTCTTATCCGCGCACACGCGTGGAGGGACGCACACAGACGCAACATAGAAATAACGAGAGAAATATATTTGCCGTACACGAATATACATATCGTTATAGTAGTGACGCTTGCTTTTGCTACGTAGCACGCTGTATCCCAATATCTCTCTCCCTCTCTCTCTCTCTCTCTCTCTCTCTTTCACCGAGAGAGAGAAAATCGAAACAAAGGGCGAATGCTAAAAAGAGAAGCGAGTAATCGCTTTTGAGCGTACAGCTCGGAGTTGGCGAATTGGAGACGCGCATCGTCGGTCGAATCCGCGCCGACTGAAAAGAAAGCTGGAGCGAACTCTCTCTCTCTCTCTCTCTCTCTCTCTCTCTCTCTCTTTCTCTTTCGCTTCGCTAGTGTACACGAGTAATTGAATTACGTATAGCGAAATAAAAACAAGAAGAAAAACATATTCGATATCTCGCTGGCGCTGGTGAAAAATTCTCGCGTTGTATTTTTTTGCGAAGCACTCGCGAAATCGATTAGCGCGACCGTCTCGGGAATAGTCGACTGTGCACGTCCACACGCTCGCTCGTCCGCTCGCCGTACTACGAAAACGTATATACGACCCTCTCCCCCTCGCTCTCTTGTCTTTTTTTTTCAATTACTTCTTTAATCTCGTTTCGCTCGGTCGCTCGTGAATTTTCGACAAATTTTCCCGATATTTTTGCGCCTTGGTGTTTATTTACCGCGAGTTAAAAATACGCGATACAAAAATCGAGCGAGACGAAAGAGAGAGAGAGAGAGGGAGGAGGGGAAGAATCGTGCTGGAAAATACGATTCTTGGCTCCGCTCGGTCTCTGTCATTCGTCAACCCCTACGCATTACATCCGAAAGAAAATACTAGACACACACCGTATTGTTCTATGTACACTCGCTCGATACACGAAACTATACGCCGAAATACAGACGCGATTCCGATCACGCACCCGGCAACCCATCCGCCAGTGAATCCTCCGTCCGTGTAGCCCAGGCTATATAACCACTCGGAGCTCAAACTATTCGTTGATTCGGAAAGGAACGCCGGATTAACTAAGATTCTTTCTTCCCTCGTGAAAAAAAAGAGAGAAGTTTGCTGGGGTGGAAGGAAAACTCATCGATTGGACGATCCGTGATTCTTGGGGAGGGGAAGAGGATGAACGACAAACAAGAAAAGAGGAAAGTACGTAACACGATCATGTTATCTCTCTCTCTCTCTCTCTCTCTCTCTCTCTCTCGCTCCCCACAAGCCGGGAAGGAATGGAGGGCTTGAATAAGCAAGACATTGTGGGTCGATCGGTTTTCGCGTATAATGTTCGAGAATAGACAAACGAGGTCACTTATAGTCGACGAGAGCCGCCTGTTTCGCATAATAGTCACTCGCATCGTGACTGCCGGCTCGTCGATGGCTGGTCATATCACTATATCATTAAAAACGAAAAAAAATCACTAAACGGGCCCAAGCTAAACTCATGCCTAGATTAAAAAAAAAAATAACGAACCCACCTGAGTTCGAGAAAAAAAAAAAAGAAAAAATTTCCAGACTTGTTATTTTTGTAAAACCCTATCGAGTGTGTGAGTATACTAACGCGTAATTATAATTAAAGAGTTTTCGTAAATTAAGCTCTCGATTATCGGGCGACGATTGGGAACGAGTTATCGATATCTTCTAACGGGATCAAAAAAATTAACCAATATCGAGCTTCGGAGTCGCGCGTTCGAACCCAGCGAAGCACGGAGAATTTCGGAGGAAGTTGTCTCCCGGCGCGCGCAACTCTCGCTCGGTAGATTTAGCGTAACCGGATGAGGAGCTCGGAGCGAACAACGTCACGAGATTAGCGAACCTGTACATGTTATAAACTCTCACGGACCAAAATTAGGGCTACGTTATTCCATAATGGGTAACGCGATATAAACGAGCGTCGAGTTGTACCGAGATTCGAAAAACTAAAATTCGGGGAGCGCAAGGATGGGGAGGGTGAGGATCGTAATCGATAAACTAAACGACAAACTCGATAAACCGACGCTATCAACGAGACCAGCGGGATTAGCGCGAGCCTCGCTTCCTCAATTTTTCGAATTACAAGTATTTAAGCAAAGTGTAAAAAGCAACAACCAAAGAAAAAAAGTGAATAAATACGAATCTCGACTATACAATATATTATAAGGGATGTAAGTGTACACGTCTATAGTATATAAATTTAAGTATACGTATGTACTTCTCAAACAAGCGTTATACAAGAAATTGCTCAGAAACGTCGAGTCTCGTCCGGCTTCTCGTTATCCTCGCTGGTGCGATCGATCCGACCGAAAAAAAAGGTGAAAAGAATAGGAAAAAATGGATGTAGCGGGTGGGGGGAAAAAAGAGAAACGGGTATGAAACGTCGAATGCGATCGACCGACTGAAACAAGAATGGCTCGCTCTCGTTTCGCGGTACAGAAGAAATACATATAGATAGAGAAAACGAAAGAGAGAGAGGGAGAGAAAAGGAGAGAACGATATTTCGATTCGCGATGGTTGAGCTCCGGCTGCGTCTCGAAAAGTACGATAAGAAAAAAAAGTAAGCGAGGAAAATTCGCGATACCGTAGGCAGACGGAATCAAACTAACTACCCTCTCTTCTCCCCCTTCCTCGCCCCGAGGGAAGAAAAACGTAAAAAAAAAACTGAGAGAAAAAAAAGGAATACCGTCGGGACCAATCCAGCAGCCTCAATTTCCCAATTGCCGAATTATCGCGCTCTGCATGTCACAGCCGAGTCGACGACGACCCCTCGTATACGCGCTGCAATTTTTTCATCCCTCCTGTCCCACCCTGGCCGCCTAACGATAAGGAAAAGAGTCGTAAATTTTTCGTCGTTCGCTCGCTTTATATATATACGGCTAGCACGCGAGCGAGTTATACGTCGTATATACGTGGAGCGGGTGAAAAACGAGAACGGAGGAAGAGAGGGGGGGAGGGCCGAATTTTTCGGCGAGGACACACGCGCGCGGACAGCGAGGTCGTCCCTCTCGAGGGAGGGCACCCTTAGAGCCGCGAAAAAATTATTTCGTGGGGAAACAAAACGGGGCTGCGTGACCGGAAAGCTCAAAAACTACGAAAACCTCTTTGCCGTATCTCGCAATTTGGCGTACGCGGGGGTTGCGTTATTTTCGGGCTCGTCGTAAATACGTAGAGAGAAAAAAAAGGGATGTAATATTCGCAATACTCGGGGATATCTCGCGCCGATATTCGCCGAACTAACGTCGTTAAAGATTGACCGTACGGAAATGACCCACTTGGGCGCGTCGAGGAGGCGAAAGAAGTTCTCCGGAGCGGGGGAAAAGATTCGAAGTTTACTCCGTAGCGAAGGAGGGTAAGAAAAAAAAGAAGAAAATAACGGAGAAGCGGGACTTGGATTTCCTCGTTCCCGTCTTCTTCTTTTCGTCGCGATCGCGTCGCAGGTGTCCTTTATCGCGCCACGTGGCCCCTTCGAACGAGAGATTCAAAGGGAGGAGCGGCCCGTCCCCCTCCTCGTCTCCTCAATAATTCAATTCGTCGATCATTTCGATCGTCGCCGCGCACGAAAGTGGGTCTCGCGAAAAAAAGCCGGGACGAAGAGGAGAAAGAGCGCGTATCAATAATGCAAGCAGCGACAACATTTTATCGCGATTAAAACGTCGATTCCGACCCTCCCCGATTAACGATCTCCTCTGTTTTTCTGCGCGTGCGCGAGAAAAACCGTAATTAGATAATCCGGCGGCGAAGCGAAGGTAGGCGAAAAAAATAAAATGAACCGTCGAACGAAGCGCGACACACGCGAGAGTCGAGAATCGACGCATGATGCGATATATCGACTGCTGAGTGTATGCGCGACGGTGAAAGGGAAGAAAAAAAAACCAATCCGTGTCAGGCCGCGACTTTTTTTTCAACTGCGCTCTCTCTCTCTCTCTCTCTCCCTCCTGGAACGTTTGAAACGTATAGAGTAACAGGAGCATCCGATCGAACGCTCATCCCTCTCTTCCCTCTCCCTCTTCTCTCCTCTTTTATACATTTTACTCTCTCTCTCTTTCTCCCACACACACACACACGCGTACACGTACTCGCAAGCTCGCATAGTTACACCGAAACCATCTTTCCGGCGCACGTGCGACTGCACACTGGCGATAATATTGTCTGGCGGAGAAGGCCGGGGTGAGTTCGGAGTTTTTCTTCTTCGTTCGCTTTTTTCCCTGCACCGTGCGGTTAGTTCCGCAAAATCGTTTTTATATCCTATTGACGGTGCGGAAGGTGGATGCTCTCCGCGAGTTTTTCCTTTTTTTTCCACACGCTCTCCCGTTTCCAACGCACGGTCGTCGACCAAACTTGAATAAAAATTTCGCACTCCGAACTACCCCGTTGAATCGTGTACAGGCGGTTGTTTTGTAACGTTTTTATTAGGCTAATTAAAAGGATATATATTATATATATATATATATATATATAAAATGAAATACTATTGCAGAGAGTCTACGTACGCGGAGCGACGGCGTTAGCGTTAGTTTCCAGATTCCATAAAGTTTATTGTAATTTTACAGTGGCGAGATAAGCAGTACAGGCGAGCGAAAATAAAAAAGAGGACAAAGTGTCAGCGGGATGATTAAATTCCCCGATATATATATATATATAACATAATCGTTACACGATGACGTGGGGGGATCGTAATGTAATTGCACTGGGGAGACGGACAACGAAGGGCGCTCTATAGTATGAATGCGAATTGCGGACTTACCGAATGATGCAGAGAGGGGAGAGCGGGACTCGAGAACATAAACGGAGAAGAAGAATGCATATCCGCGGCGGGCACGAAACGAGCACGCACGCACAAAAAGAATACACAATTTTTAACAAAAAGGAAAATACGAGAAAATTGCGAAAAAAAATCAGATTATATTATATAAAATACGTATCAGATATACCGTATACACTCATACACGTACACGCGCGTAAATTCGACGAACGATCCGGGACACGATCGAATCAAACGTTACACGGGGAAGACACGAAAGCGAAGACACACCGATCGCCCGCCCTCTCACGCGTTTTATCAGTCCTTTTGACTTTGTAGATAACACAACATGAAGAAGCAAAAAAAAAAACGAAAAAAAATAATTTAAGATTACACGTACGATTTTTCTTACTCGACCTCGCGACGAGGACCAAATCCGTTCCGGGTTCGTTGCCGGTGTCGTGAGTTGTAATTTAAATGCGAGAAACGAAGGCGAAATAAAGGAGAACGCGTAGGAGGCAAATGATAATTTTACGAAAGGCTACAAATCTCATTATTACGATTATCATAATTAATTACCGTTATTCATAACTGATTAAATTGTAAAAAAAGAGAACAGAGTCGATCCCACGCGCGCTGCAAATGTTATTACTTCGAGAAATAAAAGTAACAGAATTAGTTGACGAAAAAAAACTACAGAATAAAATTACATAACGAATTGTTCAATGCGATACGTTATCATCAACATTGAGGTGATTGAGGTAAAAAAAAAGAATTCGTAATATCGACGGCATTCTGATTTATTCTTATAGCATCATCATCGTTATATGAAAAAAAAAATATTATATACACAATATCGTTGCGAGCGCGCGCAACGAACGTCGAGCGCTCGAGCGGTTCGCTGTAATCGCGGTTACCTTGAAAAAAAAATCGAATGAATCGCAGGAGCGATGATCGATTTCGAGCGCCACCCTTTGTGGTCGATCGAAATCGTCCAATCCCGACGTCCTCGCGCGATTCGTTGAGCGATACGGCGTCTGTTTACTATTGTTGCTCGTATCGCCGTGATTCGCAACCCCGCGCTGCCCGAACCGCTCGAGCGTCGAGGCTCGTCTGGCGCGGTGTCGAATGAATAAATAAAATAAATAAAAAAAAAAGTAACGAAGAGGTAAGGTGAAGCGCGAGCGAACAAAACGAGACGCAAGAATTACGAGAATAATAAACGACGAGTTATATATATTATCTATTATTGTACCGAGAGTTGTGCGCTGCGTTTACGATTATAAAGCTAGTTCGTTTGTAAATAAAGACTATTTGACTCTTTGACAATTCTGACGAAAGGTTCGAGTTATTTCCTTCTAGACTTGGCGGTAGACCTCGAGTGTGAATTTTAATTCTGGCTTTGAAAAATTTGTACAGTTTTATACTCTTTGATTGTAAACTCTCTGTAAGAGAGCATAGGAAAATTGAAGCCAGGATTAATTCTGACTCCGGTCCTGTCCGCGAGGTCCCAGACAAATTCCTTCGTTCCGTGGCGCGATCCCTCTTCGTCATGGCACGCAGGGCAATTGCTCGTAAGTGAGACACATGCCCGCGTTCTCGTCGGCCGATGATCCGCTGTCACGGCCGGGACCGAAGGCTATCCTCACCCTGAAGGGAGTCGCCCAAGTCTCGACTCGGCACTCGCCGTTCGGGTCGAGCTCGTTCCGACTGCAGAGGCTGCTGCCGCAGCGTTCCAGGTTGCACACAGCGGCCCCCGCGTTGCCAGGCTGAGAAGAAGATGGATCATGAATAGGTAAAGACAGCGATCCTCAACTCGAGACAAATTTATCTGGGATGGTGCCAGCTAGGTTTTCTAAGCTTGTTCTAAGTGAAAGCCTAAGGCACCGATGACTAAAAATAAGTCGACAAGTTTCGCGAGAAAATAGTTGCCAGAACGTACACGGAGAGAAAATCAGAGTAAAATTTAACATCGTGATGTAGGACTTTCATTTTCGTCAATATTGTAATATTTTATTTCATAGTTGACACCTACCGTAATGAACTCCTCGAAATCGCAAGGTATGAGGACCCGATCCCCGCAGCTCCTGATTGGCCTGTCAACCCCCTGAGGCATCTGAACGACATTGACTTCCGGTTCTGGCCCAGCACCGGAACCCTCGATCGTGTCTGATTGTTGGGCCGGGATGGGCGGTATGTTAGGTACTGTTCCGTTATTTCCAGAGAACGGTGCAAACCTCGCCGGGCCAATCCTGAACGAGTTTGAGGTGCACGGTGAATACGAGATACCGCACATGTCTCGCTCCTGACGAACGCAGATGAGGTAGTCGTTGTTGGCCAGGTAACGACCGTTCGGTAGGTAGTTGAGAGTCCTGAGGGTGCCGTTGGCCGATCGGAAGTACTGCAGACAACCCGCCGGTGCTCGCTGCTCGAATCCAAGCTGGACCACTCGCATCTCCCACATGCGGGATTGCAAGCCACTGGGTAGACGAAATTCCAAGCTAACCGGCTCATCCCCCTCGTCGACGTTCACGTACACTAACATGTTTTAAAATATAGTCCAAGCCCGACCCAGTTGAAATAACATCGTGAATATCGAGATATTCAATATAAGGCACCCCTCGACAGCCCTTTCTTTATTCCCGCACGGGGTTACGTACAACTACGAAGCTACGTGGCGCCCTATACTTGGAATTTATTACGTCGATACCGCTCTTAAAAATTTCTTCGAATTTCGAGCGAAAATATGGGAAGCGATAAAAATTGTGCGAACGTTCGACTCGATGTTATTATCAAAAATTTTTGTGGTAGAATTTAGACAACTTAAACTTTTTCGTGTTTTTCATTCCCTATTATCCTAGATTTCCCAGAAGTCCGCGTTGGTCAAGACTAATTTCTGGTAATATATCCGGTAAGTAGACTCACCGTGCTGTCCGCTGTTCCATCCGCAGAGGCGCTGCGAGTAATTGCCGCTTCTTATTTCCATAAGGTCGTCGTCGCACACCCCCGTGCTCCTGTTCGGCTGGCCCTGCACGAAATTCGACGCGTCAATCGATAATCGCCCCGTAGGCGTATATACAGCGGGCAGAGGGGGGAAAGGGAGAGGGACGCATGGTCACATCGCGGGCCGCCCGTACAACGTACACGCTCGCGGGCAATTTAACCAGACGGCCGGACGGGCGCGATTTGTCCGGCCCGATTACGGCTCGGTGATTCTCGCGCACCCCGACAGTACCATAATTCGGGAATTCCTCTCTCTCTCTCTCCCTCGATCTTCGTCGCGTGCACCTCGCGAGACGCTTCTGTAGAATCGAGATTAGCATCGATTGAAGCGCCGGCAAGACCATTCTTGTCAAGTCTTGCAAGTTTCATGCGACCATTCTCTGCGAGACAATGCGAGACTTGTGGACATTACGGGATTGGTAATTTCTGCAAGAAAACGTTGGCTGGACTCGCCAAGCTTTGCTATAAATTCTACTTTTTTTCTACTCTGAAATTTTTCTAATGTGGAGTTGATGAATTGTTGATGATTTACATTTCGCTCATGACATCATTAATAACTGTTGAATTAGAATAGAAGTATTTTGTAGCGAAAATATTTTGAAGTGGAAAAAAATGGGATACTTTTTGCTATAAATTATACTTTTTTTTCTATCCCGAAATTCCACTGATGTGAGGTTGATGAATTGTTTATAATTTACGTTTCGCTAATGAAGTCAAACAGTCAAATCAGAGTAGAAGTGTTCTATAGCGAAAATATTCTGGAGCAAAAAAAATGGAATCCTTTTTGCGCTCTTACGGCCATGGCTAATCGATTCGCAAATTGGAAAACGAATTTCGAGCGCGAATTACTCTCCCATTTCCGGTCCCTCGAACTGTCTACGCGTCTCTCGTGTCGTCGAAATACGTACAAGGGGGTTGTGCGCTCCTCCGTAAGGGGGTCAAGGTCACGCGAGTAGGCTAAAAATATTCCCGTCGACGAACCCTCGCAAGGATCGAGATGAAAAAGAATATTCACCCTTTGACTGGGGGAGCGGAAAATAATACTTATGATAATGTAGATTTCTCTTTCGTTTATTACACCGGGTCGTGGTATATGAATATGTA
>NCVS01000543.1:152690-190389 GCA_003055095.1 Goniozus legneri | reverse complement strand
GAAGTAATATAGAGAGAGGAAAGTAGAGAACGAGAGAGCGAGAGGAGAGAAGAAGAAGGAGCTCTGAAAACCGCCGAAAGAATTTTCAAGCCCGCGAAAGTGGCTTTTCTCCGAGTACAAAGTGGTCTCGTTGTTTTTCATGCACGAATTTAGTAATCGGAGAACGAGTTACGTTTCGCGCGGAACGCGCACGCTCGCGCGCCAGACCGAATGCCAATTAAGTAACTGTACTCGCGCGGATCAGCCGCTCGAGCGCCGTGTCAACTACACTCGTCTCGCTCCCGTGTTTTTCTTCCCTCCTTCTCCCGCCTTTCGCTCGCGGAGGATACCAGCGCGTACCGTTATCGCTATGTATATCATTTATAAACGTCATTTCGTTCTGTTTTTTTTTTTTCAACACCGTCGAACGACGACGCGTGAAATCGTTTTCGGGAAGAAGTCGTAACCGACGAGCTGATGGATCGTCTATCCTTCTCGAATTCTTCGTTCTTTTTTTTCCTTCGTCTCGTGTACTCGTTACACGTAGAATGCAAAGCGCGTCTTTCGTGAAAGGGAGAGAAGATTTTTCAGCACTCACATATGCAGCACACGCCGAATCCGAGCGCGCACGGTCCATGGGACTTGCCGCGCTGAATGCGGCACTCGTACGTGTTCATGCATATTCCCCGTCGCCTGCCGTCCTCCGAGAGGCACTCCTCCTCCACCGGCACGGGAAAGAAATTCAGCACTGGAAAAGAAAACGCCGCCGGTTGATATGCCTGGGGAACGATTTGTTTCGCGGCGATTATTAAAGAAATATTATCGCTATTTCGAGGGGGAAATTGGAAGGAACGTTCCGCGGGATTCGTACGTGGAAAAATAAAACTCGTGAATATTGACGAGCCGTCTCGTGCTCCGGTTTGAGAATTCTTCATTATTAGTCCCGTATGAACTCTTTAGATATTTCTCTCTCTCTCTCTCTCTCTCTCACTCTCTTTTGCCATTTTGCATTCATCCCGAACGGATCGTAATTAAAGGCGTTCGTCGACCGGAGTTTCGAAAAAATTTAAATTGCGCTCGTGCGAGGTTGATCCCGATCGGGAGTAATTATTTGTCTCGCGGGACATCTGCGAGGAGTGGGAGCTCGGAGGATCGATAAACGCGTTTTGTTTCACTCGATTCGCGCTCACCGACGTAACCGGTACATTTGCAATGAGAGAGAGAGAGAGAGAGAGAGATGTGCGAATAGCTAAGTAGGTTGAGCGAATTACAGCCATTAGAAATCGGCTGTCGATGATTAGCTAATCGAGACGGCTGGTCTCAATTTGTGCGTAGTCACGACACGCGAATGATCCGAGGAAATTCATATCAATTAAATAACGCGAAAGTGACGTGTGAAATTAAATGTTTTTTTAATCTCCAAAGCTGACAATTCGTTGTCCAATTCGATAAAAAAATGGTTGAAAATGTACTCAAATTTTTCTGCTAATTCAACAGTTACACGTTGTGTTATATACTTATTATGTAAAAACGTTATTTAATAAATATCAAACTAAACTAAATTTGCGTTATCCCTTCATTATCGTTAAATCGAGTGAAAATAGTCAACGGCAATTTTCCACCCCGACCCGGCAGAAAATGAAAAATAGGCGGATTTACTGACCTCTGGCATTGCGCGATCCATCGATCTCGTTCGGAGTTTCCGCGTTCGTTTGCACAGTGCCCCTATTGGCCCAGGCGGCGAGCGAGTTGAGCGACCATTGACGGCTCGGTCCGGGCAGCCCTAGCAGCAAATTCGCACCAAGGAAAATCGGCGAGAGATTCGGTCGATCGAGTCCAGTCGTGGCGTGAAAAACCAGCTGACAAGTGGCCAGAATCGCGCACAGCCACCGGCACATGACGCGCGTTCGACGATCCGCGAGAAACAGACGCGATGACCGGTGAATTTTTCGTACAACAAGAGCAGAACGTGGGACTTTTTTCAAGGTCACGGAGCGCGAATGAAAGACGACGAGGCACTGGACGAGACCAGGAACCAGTCCACTCGGCTGGTCCCGCTCTCGTCCCTCTTCTTCTTCTTCGTCTTCTCCTCTTTCTCGCGACTCTACAGTTACCGCTATTAGCCTACTACCGGTGGCCACTTCGCGCACGGCTTTATGGATTTCATCGGCTGTATAAGCCGCGGGAATCGCGGGTCAGTTCTCTCTCTCTATCTCTCTCTCTCTTTCTCTTTCTATCGCTCACGCAAAGATCCTGCACTTGTCCTCACTTGCAGCTGACTAAGACAAATTCTTGAAAATCCGAATGTCTTGATTGAATTCAAATACACTGAGAACAGAAAATTTATTAAGTGATTTAAATACTTATATGAACGTTCAGATAATTGTCGAACAAATGGTTTGATTCGAAAATGCTTCAACAAATTTTTATTTTCAGTATGAACATTGATGAAAATTCCAACCACTGGATAAAAATTCAATTCTGAAATCGAAACAACCATCGAGCGTGAAAATTCGCTTCGACGATTTTTGACCGGTTTTAACGATTTTTGCATCGACAAGATTATCTTTTTGGTTTTGTTTTTGCTCGTCCGTCGATTTGTTTATCGAGAATTATTATCGTGGCGGAATCTCGAACGTCTGAGCGATATTGAAACGCACCCCATTGACGTCACGTGCATCCTCATATTTTATCAATGCAATAACGAGACCGCGATACTTACGGATCAGCAAACAAAAATTTCACTGTTGAAATAGATAAAGGAGGAATCGCAGTTTCCTACATAAAATTTTGTTATCGCTACTCGGTAATGTTTGGAATCGAGCGCTGGTAAAGTACGCAACTATATATAACATACCACTCAAGATTTCTACCTTACCGACTGCTATCAAGTTGTCCACCCTCACAAACCTGTCGTTGATATACGCTATTTTCTCGTGCTGCCAGACTGTCATTCTTTTGCAACTATTATTACTCATCTGGTATTCCTGAAGTCAAATAATATTAATTTCATATTCATACCAAAACGATATAATTTTATGAAACAATTCCAAAGAGTGATTTATTTGTAAAAAAAACTCATTTATTTCCGCTTATATATTTATTAAAATTTCCACATGAATTTACTCTTAAATTAGATTAAAAATAAATTACAATATTTGGGGAATTCAATAAATTTCGCGTTTATACTTAATTTAATGTAGAATATTTAATGATACACACGTGGTTTTCCATTATATATTCGTTTCGATCTATGTACACTTTTTTAATAGCAAATACAACGAATTCAACACATATCTATGCCAATAAATAAAAATTTTCCTCAAAAAGACGAGAAATAAGCAACAACATTTAAATGAATAAATATTTTAAAATACTTATAACTATTTAGAGAAGTGTTTGATTCGTTCTATCTGCACATAGAAATATATACGTATGAAAAAAATTCATATATTGAAATTTCACAAAATATGAATGATTCGCGTTTTATTGAAATTATAAGGGCAAATAAAATTTGTTTATACATTTTATTTACAGTAAATATCACACGATAAAATATAAAGTATTTAATATTTTTAAATAAAATGAATGTAATTTATATTCGCTTAGGTTTGATTTCTTATTTTCATGTAATACATACTTTATATTTTATTCCCATTATTACCCTTAAAATTCAAAATTGTAAATGTCGGAAACAGTACACATGAAATGTATTAAGTTAGGACACACCACATTACATCTTATTTTTCACGTTGCGAAAAGTTCACCGATAATAATGTTACAAGCGTAACAAGTGTAACATTATTACGTTGTGTTAAACTACTAATAAACAAAATATGAAATAACAAATATGGCATTTTCAAAATGTAGTTTGAATATTTCATTTGGATTGTACATTAGAAAGAAAAACATTCATACAAACCAAATCGCATAGTACATTTGAAAAATCATTTTATGTTATCCAATTAATAATGAATTGTACTTCGGAAAAAACTCAACATGATTGTTTCATCTACAATTTTTTTTTGTCAGAGAAGGAATTGTCAAAAAAATTAAATGAAAGAAATTAAAAATTGTAAAGAGAGTTGTATATAAATTATGTAAAATAACCATACATAAATACTTCCATAGCTATTGTATGAAGGTATACCATTCCATTATTCTTCTCATATCGTTCATGTCTAAGCAGCTATAGAAGTTAAAAACCCGTATCTGAACTGTTCTCAGATTTCATTTTCCTTCTCTGTATTTTTTTCATCTTTTGAAAGATTTGCTTCAATTTTACACATTTTTTTCATTTTGGAATTTTTCTGCAAACAATATAGAAAATAAGAAAGAAAAATGATTTTTCAAATATCACGTTCACTTGGGTGACACGTATAAGTCACGATCGATTAAGAGAAGTGTAGTACATCTCTCGCTATTACATAATTATTCTTACGTCGCCAGTCACAACTATATTATGCGCGGCGTCGAAAATATTAAACAATTCATATGGCCTTGATACAAGTGCCACATGACATTTTTTTGGCGTAGCGAACAACGTGTGACCGGCAACGTTAGATAGAGAGATCAATCAATACGACTACTACCGTTTGACGTTTACATTGAATCAGTCAGCTATACCCTAGCTCGCCGTTTATCGAGAATTCCGCAACTGCGCTCTCGCTATTCGATGTTGCTGTTCTTCACGCCCAGCAATTTCGCAGCATCGTCCGCAGATGCTTGCAGCATTTTGTCGATTATACTCTTATCTCGGATTCCGAGTAGATTCGAAATGAGATCGTTCTCCGTGTTCTCGCCCTGATCGGCAGCGTGCATCGAGCTGGCCAGCTGACCGGTCAGGCTCGAAAATTTGTCGTAGGGATTGGTGAATCTCAAGCCGCTCGGAGCAGCGTCACCTGTAGCGATCGATGCTACATCGGGTAGGGAGATCCTCTCTCTCAGAAGGGCGCTGTTGATCAGATTTGGCGTCTGTTGCTGACTGCGTGGCGTAATTGTTGGCTGATGGGCCAGAGATTCCTCGTCGCCGCTCATCGCGCCGTTGTGCGCTGGGGAGTCGACGGATCCGTGTTTTTTGCGATGGCGAAGCATGCTGTGTTTCAGAGTGAATCTTCTGTCGCAAATGTCACAGGTGAAGGGCCTTTCGCCCGTGTGGGTGCGCATGTGACGCCTCAGGTCTTCGGCCGACCAAAATCGACGCAAGCAAAATGCGCAAACAACCTAAGGACAAAAAAAAATTTTTAATCTCTCGTACTATTCTTCTACAGATTTTGTATATTTTTGAAATCTTGTACGTGACTTCGGTACAAAAACTCAGTGACTCAGTGCTTACCTTTCTGTTGCTGTAATCAGGAAACCGGCCCTTCTTGTCCTCGGCATCCCCGTCGTGAATATTGGAAGCGGTTTGCTGAGGTGACTGATCCTCCGCTCCGTCTACTTCCATATCGAAAGCGCCTTTCGCCACTAACATTTCATAAGATTCCTCGTGGTGTTCTCGGATGTGATCGAGACAGTCCTGCCTCTCTGCGAACCCGCTATCGCACAAGTAGCACTTGAAGGGTACCTCGTTCGGCCCGGGAGAAGACCTCGGCGAGGGTCTCTTCTTCTGGATGTCAGCGTTGTCGGACGCACCGGACGACTGGCTCTCGTGATCGCTGTTTTCGTTGTTCTTCGAACTGTCGATCGACTGGTCCGGGCTGCCGGGGCGACTAGACTTGGCTGATTTTTTCACAACGCCATGCTTAGTCGCTCGGTGCTTCCTGAGGTTGCCGATTGTGGAGAAAGTCGAGCTGGGACACAAGTTGCACTTGTAGGGACGCTCGGGGACGTTTCGCATAGTGAAGTTGCTGGAGCTCGACACAGCTGAGCTGTTTCCTAAAGTAGCCGTTGCTGGCGACGAGTTTGTCATGGACGCGGCGAAGACGTTGGCAGCTGCCACTGCAGTGGCCACTTCGTCCGAGGATATTTTCGCTATCGCGGACGTGCCAGAGGGCACTGGGAAGTTTCCAGCGGCTGGATTCGGAATTTCCTCCAACGTCGACGGGCATTTAGCCTTGTCTTTGTGTTTGCGTAACAAGTGCCTGTCGCAGTTGGACTTTGTCGTGAAGAGCAGCCGGCAGTGCGGGCACTGGTACGGCTTCTGTCCTGTGTGCGTCAGGATGTGACGCCTCAGCGAAGACGTCCACGGGAAGGGACGCTTGCAGTACGGACAGATGACTCTGTTGGGCGCCAGCGAGTACGCTGATTTCTTCTTCTTCTTCATTATCTTCTTGTGTCTCATCGAGTTGCTGGAACCCACAGATTCTGCAGAATCGGACTTCTCCTCGCTCCCGGAATTGTTGCCGTCGCTGTTGGAAGCCACGAGACCCTCCTCGTCGCTCAAATACTGAGGAGTCAGCTGATATTGCTGGGAAGCGTTGTCCAGCAATTCCGACACACTCGCCAAGTCGTGGACTTCCTCTTTGGCTTCGTTGTCCTCCGATTTTTCACGTTTCACGTGTACGCGTTCCGCGCCGTCTTCCTTACCCTCCTCATCGTCCTCCTCCTTTTTTCTCCTCTGCGGACTGCTGTTTTCTTTGACACTCCGGTGCTCCGAATTGTCGTTGCCCTCCAGCTGCCCTCTGAGCAAGCTCGAGTTACGCGTCAATCTTTCCATTATCTCCTGCGTCTCCGTACGACCCTCGTCGATGACGAGCTCGTCGTCCGAGTCGTTCTCCTCCGTTCTGTTCGATTTCAGTTGCTGGGCCAGGATCGCGTACTTGACCTCTTCTGAAATCGTATTCGTTTTGTAATCCTTCTGGCCGATCGACTGTTCCAGTCTGCTAGCTATCATCGGGTAATTCAGCACGTGCTCGCCGAAATTCGGCATCAGCGACGAATTGTTGACCGGTGGACGTCCTCGGTTGGAGTTGCCACCCCGAGGCCTCTGGCTCCAAAATTCTGGGTGTTGCTGCTTGATGTGGCGCTCCATGTTACTCCTGAGCGTGAAACGCGCGGAGCAGTGCTCGCACGTGAACGGCCGCTCGGTTCTATACCTACGCTGCTTCTGCTTGGGGATCAAAATTCCGTTCTTGATCACCATCTTCACGGACGAGTCCGGCCCTTTCGCTTTCGGGCTGAGAGACCTCTTCATCTTCTTCAGAGGGGAGGCCTTCTTCGGATCGCTCTGTCCGTTCGTAGGCTGACTCGAGGGGGTCGTCTCGCGGTTGTGAGGGAACGCTGGAAACCCCAGACTGCTCACCGAGGGCTCCACCATTCCGCCGCCGCTCGTGAGCTGCAAGCCCCTCACCAGCTCCTTCTGGAAGTTGTCCTTCAGGGCCAACTGCTGCGATAACATCGTCGGGAAGTACAGAGGATTGATCATGCCGACACCAGCGGTTATACTGTTCAAATTTTGGTAGAACATCTGCGTGTTCGCGTACAGAGCTTCCAGAGACATCGGCTGACGTCCGCCGGTCTGGCCGGCTTTCAGTAAAGCTTGCGTCAACAAGAGCTGGCTCGTTGCTGCGTTGTAAAAATTTCTCTGCTCCGTGCCGTTTAAATCTTCGATCGACGGTGCACTCTCGGAGTTGCTGGTCGAGACGGTGACGTTGTTCTGAGAGCGACTGTCGTCGTTGCTCCTCGAAACGGGCTTGCTCCTCGAATTCGCTTCGTCATTGTCGTTCATCTTGCGGCTCAAGTCCAGAACGTCGATCGTCAAATCCAGAGGTGCCTCCTCGTTCGCGATTGGCTCGGCAGTATTTTCCGCCTCTTCCGGTCTCGGCGAGTCCTCTCGCTCGTTCTCGGAGCTTTTCGCCAAATTGATGGGGCTACCGCGGGAGTTGGCGTTCACACCCAACGGAGATGACGTTGCTCTGGGTCCAGGGAATCCGAGTAAGTTTTCCGCCCTCGCGCGCTCCACCCTGACTGATAGATCACGCGGGGCATAGCCTTCCCCCGAATTCGTACCTTCGTTGTTCATCGACGCGTCTTCCGAATCTTCCATTTTCTCCGGAGCGTCGTTCAGCAAACGAGCCTCGTCGATCACTCGAATCTCTCCTTTGATTTCTGAGTTAACGTAAGGATAAGTGGCGAGAGCAGGCGACTGTCTGTCGCTCTGAGAATTCTGAGAGTGGAGAAGTTGCATGGACAAGTCCGATCGATCGGACGGAAGATTGAACGATTTTCTATCTTCTTTCTTTGGATTTATGGGGGTGTAGTTTGGATCCTCGCAAGGATGGTAAATCATCGACTTCTTCACTTCGTCGCGATCGGCAACACCGTGTCTGTTACGAACGTGTCGCTCGCAGTTTGCTTTCGTCGTGAACGCGAATCTGCATATCGCGCATTCGTAGGGGCGATCCCCGTTGTGAGTTCTCAGATGTTTGGTCAGAGCTGCTTTATCGGTTCCAACGAAGATGCACATGTTGCAGGGGAAGGGCATACTGGCTAGCTCGCCCAGATGGGCTCTGTGGTGACCTTTGAGCGCCCTCAAGTTTGGAAAAACCACCGGACAAAGTCTACAAGGGAATTCGCCCTTCATCTTCATTTTTCTAAACTCGGAGCTCATAGGATCTTGCTCTTCCTCGTGAGTCTCGCTCGCCGTGGGCGTTTGAATCGTCGGGGGCGTCGACGTGGTCGAGTTAGCCGCGCTCGTGTTCTCGCAGGATTCTCGAGCCCACAGAGCTTCTGGGGCCGGATTGTCCTCGGGGGAGGTCTGCGCGTCGGGCGTGCTCGCGTTACTTCTCAAAAAAGTCTGCAGGCCGGACGTTACGGACGACAGGATCGACGATATGTCGGCCAGATCCTTCGTCTCTTTCGTTTCTTTGAGATTCAATCCTGCAAAAAAAGTTCCCCTGGTTGATTTTCGATAATCGTTTAGCTTGTCGCGATCGACGATGTTCCCGCAGTCGAGTTCATGCGCATCCAATGCCGAGCGACACGGGAATCCCCTTTGGCACTTAGAACATTGAAACTTCGCAGGCTCGTTACTGGCCGGTTTATGCATCGAACGCTCGCAGACAGCCCGCGCAATAGTTGGAAATTTACCTGACGAGAAATCAGTGAAGGTAAGATCATTGAAACCGACTATAGGGTGATTCTTGTCCGGCGGGTTATGCTTCCTCTTGTGGGCCATGTAACGATGTAGATTGAGGACTCGGTGGTTGGTGAAATCGTCCCGGCACTCTCCGCACTTGGTGGAGACGTCCGGGTGCGCGGTGTCCAGGTGCGCATAGAGCAACGCCGAAGTGGCGAAGTCGCTCTTGCCGCAGACGTGGCAGGCGGTGAACATGTTGCTCTTAAGATCGGAAAAATCGAAGCTACTGTTTTGGATAATCTTTGGTTTCTTGGCGGGCTCGTAATACTCGGCCGAGCCCTCGCTCTTGGTGCGCTTCCTGCTCATTTTGTCATCCTCGTTGCTCTTCCCCGACGACGTCGAGGCGTCGGACAGATCCGGGGATCCGCATTTCAAAACGTTGTTGTTCCGTTCGTTCTTCTTGCGAACGTTGCGATTCGAGATGCCGCTGTGCTCGGTGCTGGCGCTAGCGTAGCTGTCGTTGCTGCTGGTGCTGTTGTTCGAGATTGCCTCCTCGGAGGTGTTCGTGTTCGACATCTCTTGCTTGCCCGACTTCGGCGTCGAGTGGGTCGATCTGATGTGCCTGTTCATATTACCATTTGTGGTGAAAGTCATATTGCATTTTCGGCACCGGAATGGTCGTTCCTTCGAGTGCACCAACACGTGTCGATCCAACGAACTGTTCGAGCTCAGGATCCTCTTACACACGGCGCATTGAAAATTAATTTCCGTCGTGTTCTCAGAATTGTGCTCGCGCAAGTGTATCGACAGCTCTCGGGTTGTCAGCAGTACTTTTGGACAGCATGGACAGAGTAAGGACGTCTCGCTCGACTCGATCTAACGGAGAGAAAAATTCGATCAGTCGGTTGTTCTCGCGAAAAAAAAAACAACATCTCGCTCGGGAGATACTCACACTCGTAGACGGAGATGCTGTTTCCGATCTTATTCCTATTTCCTCGGAATTTTCGGCTACAACTGTAATCAGAAAGAGAGAGAAGAATAAACAATTGTTATCTCGCGTAAAATTATTCAATGATTCGTGTAACGCGCGAATTCGCCGATATAAATTTAGCAGATAGCGCTGCGCAAATTGAATTTTTACGAGTCGACGATCAAAGTTCGATAACTCGGCCGCAACGGGGAGATCGTTGAACCTGCTTGACTCATTGATGTATGGATTTGCCGATTGCCTGATTAGCTAACAAACTTCGGTTTGAGCAGCTGGACCGCTGTTTTTTTTTTTGTTATAACTCGTGCAAAATTCTCGCGCGCATTATAATCTCTCCGTTATCAGCTGCGAAGTCAACTCGCTTTTCTCGCTTTTTTTTCGCCCAAGTCTGGAAAAAACTTTCTCTCCGTGCGAGATAAAAACGGCGTTGCGGAGCTGTTGCAGAAATGAAGACTTTAACGGGGAAAAATTCGAGCTAATAACGTTCTGGACCGTAACCCGTCAGATAAGCGCTATTACTCACGAGGAAATCCAACAGTCTTACGACTTGCCGCCGTTAAACGTCTAATATTCCGTCGAGGAGAGACCTCGTTTCGTCGTTATCGTTAGCTACGAAGTCGCGGCTCGTTAAACCGCTTTTATCCAGAGCAGAGAGGACGCCACGAAATTTTTCGTTGGCCGATCCACGAAGAAACATCGGGAAAGAAAAAGATCGACGCAGAAGTCGAGACACGAGCTACGCGCAATCGCGTTTTTAATCGCAGGACACGGGTGACGTGTCTCGACCATCCGGAAGCTGATATTAGAAGAAAAAAAAACTGAAACGCGCAACCGCAGCTGGAGCCGAGCTTCGGGACAATAACATTTATCAGCGAGCCGACCGCAATTCGCGGTCATCTTTCAGAGGGAACCAAAACTCGTGAAAAATATTCGTACCTTTCGGGGAAATAGGAGCGGAGAGAGAGAAAAAAAAGAGTCGATCGGGATCGAGAGCGCGCCGAACTCCAGCGTGGACAATTCGATCGGTTGGAGGGGAAACGATTGAGCAAAACGAGACGCACACACGGAAATTCATCGGTGTGGCGCAAAAGCGACATATGGGTTCTCGCGAGCCAAACCTGCTTGCGTCGACTCTTTACACACACGAGCGCGCGAGCTCGATATCAATACAAGCTCGCGTACCTGACGCGGCTCTGACAGGTGTTTTTATTCATGCGCTTATAAATCACGAGAGCGAGCCACGAAAACGGGTTTCATCTTACGCGAGCGATTTTTTTTTTCCTCCACGTTTTCCCCCACTCAGCGTTACGAAATTCGTAACGTCGGAGTTTATTCGCTGAGAGAAGGCCGTAAAAAAGTATAGTTGTATGTTCAAAAGTTGAGATGTTAGGTCGCTTTGAAAAATTTTTAATTGCGATTTTAATTCGAGGGTGTTAGGTCGGCCTTGAAAATGTTACCGTTACAGTGCAGTAGTTGGCGATTATTTGATAATCGATATCGAAATTATCGTTGAGCTATACTTATATAATTGGTGACTTAACACAATAATACCGTTTTCTCTGCGTACGGAGAGTTGGAATCGAGAGGAGGAAGGAGAAAAAATAGAAATCGGGCCCGATGCTCGCCGTGCTTCGCGGATTCGCGTAACGATTGGGTTCACCCAGTCGATCGAGCGTCGTGCAGTTAGAAATGGAAAGGCACGAAACAGTAGAGCAATTACCAATTGTCGCGTATATTTACGAGAATTCTCTTCGAGGAATTTCTCTCCCTCTCTCGTTTCGTAATAGAAACTCTCTTCTCTTCGATTATTTTCACGGTCTATCGAGTCGTCGGATCGATTTCCTCTCCGATGTGTACGTCAGAAGAGAGAAAGAGGAAAGAGAAATTTTAATTTCAGAACCCTCGTATCAAAGAGTTGTGAAGAATCAAAAATTTTTATAGAAATAAAATTCGATCTAATCTATTTCAATTTTCGATGAATTTAGACTTAAATTGAACTTATTTCAGTGTTCCTATTATGAGAGACAAAAAAAACAGCTTTTGGGGCTGAATCGAAGTTTCGACCGAGGTCAAGATTAAAATTTCTTTCTCTGGAAGAAAAGAAATTCCGAAGGGAACGAAAAGAGAGAGAAATAGTCTCGTTGGCCGGGCGATAATGGAGAAACGAGCTCTCGCCACGCCTATATCTGCATTGCACCCCAGTGGACCTCGTTTAGCGAGGGTGGATGGGTCGAGAGAGGGAGGGGGAGTCCTTGAACAAAGGGGAGCAGAGCCGAGCCAATGACGGGCTCGCTTTAGCTTCCCCCTCGGCGCGGGCGAGTCCATTCGCGCGAGGCCATTGAGGATGCTGCGTCGAACGCCGCGATATGGTGGGGATAAGAGCGAAAGAGAGGAGAGAGAGATGAAAAGCCAGAGGAGAGAGAAAGAGAGAGAGAGAGAGCTGGGCGTCGCTGACGTGGCGCGCCGATTGGTCGCCCTTTCATCTCGCCGAGTTCGTTTTTTTTATCTCCCTCCGCCCCCACCATTCTCCGCTCGTGGAACTCCCACCCAGTTCTCACGTTCCGTCCCTCCTTCCCGTCGAGAGTGCCCCCGCGGACTCGCCACGGTCACGTTTCACCGGCACCTCGCGAGCACGGTTATCTCTACCTTTTAAACGCTATTACCCCGCGATATCTGATACAATAAAAACCGAACGAAAAATGAGAAATTTATGTCCCGCCGAACATCTTCGAAGAAAGTATACAATTTTTTTATAGATGTCGTTTGGAAATGGAAAATAACTCTCGGGCACGATTCGCCGCTCGTGCGATTATTTCCTTGCGGAGAATCGCAATTATAAAAATGGTGAACGTTTTTTTTTTTTTTTTCGTTACAGGTAAATTCTTACAATACGAGTGAATAATTAAACGCGATTAAACGAATATTAACGACGAATCGAGGAGAGTTTTAGTCGGCGATGATTCCAAGACAAAGAGATAGCTCGATCGATTTCCCTCTGCAGCCTCACAAGCCCCTCGTCTCGCTTCTCTTTTTTTTCTCTCCTCTCTCTCTCTCTCTCCTTTCCCCACCGGTCACGCTCGGATACACCCACGCGGAGCGCGCGGGCGCGAGAAGGAGAGAGAAAGAGAGCACACACGACAGATACGTGAGGACGGAGAGCACAAAGATGGCGGTCTCGTCGGTTAGTGTGTTTCGAGAGTCCGTAGCCCTGACAACCTTGGACGTTACCGACCCGTAACACCCCCCTCACAGCCACCCTCGGCTCGGATAGGCGAGCGCGCGCGCAAACCAAAGCCCGACCTCGCGACGCCGTTAACTCCCGACGATCCTCTTTTCGAATTTATCCGTCTCTACTCTCCTTCTCTCCTTCCAACCGAGAAATTTATAGCTCGTGAAAAATTAACAGTAGACGATATTCTAAAAGTTGAAGAAGAAAATTGAGTATGGAAAGTTTAGTCGTTAAGAGACAATCCTCTTATCGAATTTATCTGTCTGTAGTCTCTTTCTTTTTGTTCTGACTCAGGAATGGAGAGAAATTTTTAACGTAAAAAATTAGAGAAAAAGACGAGTATCGATCCTATTTTTCAATTTATCTGTTTATAGTCTCTTCATTCTCTATTATTTTTTTCTCGTGGAATGTTAAGCTTTTATTCTAGGAAAGTTATGTACGAAAAATTTCGTTAGCGATTTATTCATACGTGACGTTATCGTCGAGTGCCGTAACAGAGATTTCTTCACGGGGGTGAAAAGGGGTGAAGAATGGCAGATAAGGCGAAATTTGTTATGCAGTGTGTACATTCGCGAACAAGATTAAAACGAGTCGAAGAGGAATTCGAAAATCTGAGTTTGCGAATAAACGAAATTAAGAGAGAGAGAGAGAGAGAGAGAGTATGATACTTTATAGTTATTTCAGCAAATTCTGGAGTAAGCTAGGCAGATATAGAATAGAAAATTGCATAAAAGAGAAAAAATAATCATACGTAGAGAGAGAAGCAAGATCGAAGGAAATTCGATCGGATGTTGGACTATACGTAAAGTTGTAGTTTCGTTTACGTGGCCCAACCGTGTGTTACCGCATACTCGCTACGTCCGTTGTCATACCTACCCCGCGTATCAACTCTGACCCACCACCCTCCGAGTTATCCTCGCACGGCATTATAGAAAAGAAATAAACCGAAAATGAGAACACCCTGAATCAAAAAATAATACCAGACCGTAATCAAAACAAAAATTCTAACTTTTACATTTACATTTGCACTTACTTTTAATCTCAAAATATGTATAATCCAAAAAATGTATTTAAAATACGAAATTTTGATTCTTTGAGAGACATAATAGTCCAGTTTAAACAAGATTTTCGAGTAGAACTCGCATCGAGTAAAAGTCGCGAGGGAGAAAATTTGATTCCTTTTCAGATTCGGGTAGGCGTTAATTCGCTAATCCGAATCGCGTGTCACGGAACGAGCGTGCAATCAGGCCGATTGGCCTGGTGGGGGGGTGAAAAAACTGCCCGAGAAAATTAAGAAGGATCGAATCGCGATTCCGTTTTTTTTTTTTTTATCGAATCGCGGTGGACTCCTACGCGTGTAACGTGGCGAGTGTGACGCGTTCGCACGAGCGGTCGGCGCACTGCGGCTCGTCACGAAATTGTTTACACTCGCGTGAAATCGCTCGATTAAGTTCACGATCGCGCGCGTTAACCTTCCCGTTCGAAGATCGCAATTTCAGTCGGGACGTGCGAGGTTTCGCGAAACTTTTCCTGGAATCGAATCGCGCGACTCGTAACGCGTCGAGCAAGGAAATAAAAGACGAGAGAGATTTTTTCGGCTCCGCAGAGCCGAAAATTGTAATACCGTGAGAGAACAAAAAATCGCGAAAACTGGACACCGCGGACACTCGAAAGAGTTCGCTCCGAGTGTCCTCGGCACTAGCGCAATATCGATTTTACTCCCCTACGACGCGATTGTTTGAAAAATTGCACCAGTCGATTGATCGAGTCTTACTCCGAACGGTTCAAAGGAGAAACCGGAGAAAAAAAGTTTAAATCTAAAGGTTTTTGCACTTTAAAGTATAAATACGTCGTGAAATTTTTTCCCCGATTGCGAATTCTGTGAAATTGCCGAATGTCGAGAATTCCGAGGAACGAATTTGGGGAGATGATGCAAAAAATGTTCGGATCTTTCGGCATAGACGAGAGCAAACTCTATTATTATTGAGATTTCTTGCTGCCGCGCCGAGATGTAACATCTAACGTTTCACTCCAAAACAAATTCCGGATACCATCAGACTCACCTTTCATCTCTCAACGAAACCGCAAGGTGTTGGAGCTCGCCATAGAGATACTCCTTGGTAAAAATCCCAAACTCAAAAACGAATTCGCACAATCGAAAAATCTCGATGAAAAAAATCACTCCGGAGAACTCTCACTTCACAAGTAGGAATGAAAAGAACTCGCGCACTTGGCCCAGTCCGGCGAGTTTTAATTCCGCAAATAGCGCACTTGTCACCAGGAACCGAACGGCGGAGAGACTACGCGAGGCCCGTACGCTACGAGAAGCGAGAGGATGTGTAATCCCGAGAGTTTTTCGCGACGCCCGCGAGGACCAGAAGATTTTTCCAACGTCTGGGTTCTTCGCAGAGGCACGGATCGCTCTCGACTGAATGCTCGACGTCCGGTCGTGGAAGGTATAGGTGCCGCCGTGGAGAGAGAGAGAACGGCGAAGGTGGGGAGAGAGCGGGCACTCGGGGGCGTAGGAGAGTCGAGAGGGCGGTCGAGAGTAGCCGAGAGAGCGCGCGCGCACCGCGCCGCGGTGGGGATACGAGTCGGTTTTTCGGACCGAGCCAACAGAGACGGAGAGAATTTTGGACCCGCGCAGGTATACGGAGGTGCGACAGAGAAGTCGAGATACTCTTTCGACTCATGCTTCCCCGTTTTCCCCGTCACGGCTAATTTTCCGATTTTCCGCTTCAGTTTGTTTACTCCCATTCGAGCGTTTATCCGGAAAATCGACCCGGGTAAGTCAGTCAGACCGACGAGACCCTCGGTAGTTGGGATGACACAGAGCCCACCGGAAAATTTGCTAGCTGGATATCGCCGGGTCCTGTCAGAACCTGTGCCAGCTCGGTTTCCATTGGCTCGATCCCCACCATCGCTCGGAGTCTCTCTTGCGATTCTCTTCTTGGCTCCGTTATCCCCACCGCTTGGCGCGGATGGAGCTCTTCCGTCGAGGCTACACGGCACGACAAGGGCGCCACTTGGCTCGAGTTTCCGCGTCTCGGAAAATTCGCCTACCGAATTCGAAGAATTTTCCTGCCCCGAAATTCTCGCGAGATTTATGAACTCGGCTAATATAGAATTTTATCTTCGGAATTTTAGGAACGGCTTTCTATTTTTCGTGGAAAACGATTTTCATTTCTAATAATTGTGAAAAAATAGCTTTTTTTTTACAATTGAAGAATGAGGTAGTACAATCTAGTTTAGGTTGAAATCAAAAATCTTGGTAATTTCCGTTTCCTAGCTCGATTTTTTCTTATCGGGTCGAAATTTAATTTCCCTACTTGCCGGTTGATGTGTACCTCCATTTACATATGTATCTATTCGCGTATCGTCTATCTCCATTTTACGGTTCTCTCTCATTCGTGCTATCTATGCCGACTATCGTCGTGACACGATACGCGCACCGGTCTTACGGGAAAAAATGAAGAAGAACGCGTAAAAAAGAAGAGCAATATGAAAAAATCAACACCCTTTTTTCCTGAACATCCTGAACAAACATTCGACAGTTTGGTCCAACTAAATCGAATAGCGAATCGTAGAATAATAGAATCACCTGATTCTCTTCACCAAACTAAATTATACTAATTACTGTTGTTTACAAAGTGATGAGAAAATTGATATCATCGACTATTTTGTCAGACCAGAACAGTATTACTATTTTCGGTACGTACATTATTCTACTCTTTACTAACATTTTCTGATAGAGACTGTTTTTAGTTCAAAATTTTTCATAGTTTCATGAAAAATTCATAGAGCTGTATTTTTCGAGTACAAATTGATCCTTCGTGAAAAATAACCCCTATCGCGAAGTACGAAATCGTATTTACAACGATAACGAATTCCCTTTTCTCGATGCGAGTTTTCCAAGATTAAGTTCTCTCTCAAGAGCTTTTCCGGGAAAAAAAACACGAGACCTAGAAGCCGATCCGTCGAGCTCAAGGAACTCGACCAAACAGTCGTTTTCCTCAGTCGTTAAACAAACGAAATCGACGTTGAGCGAACGGTAGGATCATCGATAGCGGACGCGCTACCGAGCTTACGTGAGCATATTATTCAGATCGTGAAAAAAGAAAAACAACGCGTTGACAATAGGTAGCTCCGATAAGAACGGCAAGGCCGGCGTCATTGGACGGATGACCGTGCGTTAAAAAGTTTCGTAGATAATGCATGTATTATAGTTCTGCGTCAATTCGCTCGTCAAGACGATGCGGCCTTTTTTTTTTTTTAGTCGTACGCTTTTTTTAACGTCTTCGCGTGCACCGGCCGTAACACCGCGCGACGATAAATTTCATTTTCCTCGCTCGTAGAAATTCTTTGCAAAGCACGACCGAATGGAAATGAATACCGACATAAGGACCTCGGATGCTGAGGGTTCGCTAAAAGAATGGTTATTTTCGTATCCCCTTCGTGTCCTCTCGGTTCATCTTTTAGTTTCTCTAAAACTCAATAGGATCGAACGTACAGATCACGCAGTGAAGCCCGCCCATTTTTTTTCTTTAACAATACAATTTGACAAACAGTGTTCAACAAAAGTTTCAACAATAAATCCTCGAACAATCTTGCTAGCATCTGCTCTTCTGAAAATTCGATTCGGTTTCTTAATTAGTGGACTTTTCCTTGTATATAGTCGAAATCCAAGGTTAAAAATACAAAATTTTCTTCTCCACAAGACAAAACTCGATGCTCGTTTCATCAGCCCCAGGAGCCGAGAATACCGAAGCAAATTCGAATTACTCTTTGGAGACGTAACAGTAAATAACGAAAAGTCAAGGGGAGCTGTAAGGCTTGGCAATGTCCAGGCGGAATCGGCGCGAGTACCGAGAGGAGTCCGAGAAAGAGAAGAAAAAAAAAATTCGAACGGTGCAGCTCTCTCGTCGCGGAACGCTCGTCCGCGTAACGTGCGATACGTGCTCGGCGTATGACGGGGTCGTTTTACGCAACTTTATGCTAATATCGAATACCTGAGGCCGAGAATCGCGAGGATGCGTTTACGTTTACCGTCACTGACCTCGCGCCGTACCCAGCTGCGGTCCATATCACCCCTTTCTTCGGCGAGATGAAAAAAAAAGAAAGTATCGAGCGATGAATGGACGTCGGAAAGTCAACCCCATCCTCATTAGCTGCATCACGACGCTGCTCGGTCCTAGACAAAGCCGATGAAAAAACGGATATCATCTCAGTCCTTTGAAACGGCCCGAGAAGCGCCTACCTGGAGAGCATCTGCATAAACGACGATTTATACCGAGTTGAGTCAAATTTGTATTGTCCGATTTTGAATTTGAATCGGCTGTTTCTCACGTCTTGGACACGTGAGATGTTCGGAATTAATATTCCGTTAAAAGAGTTTTAATATCGATTTCAAAAATGTACAAGGTCAAACTTGAAGTGTACTCAAGGAAACTACTATCGTTTGTCTTCCACCTGCCTTGGTTTTCACCTTTCTTCCCTTCATCCCCTTTCTCTGCGCAGCTTCGTTTTTGGTTTTTCCTTCCATCTATCAACTACTGTGTTACAAAAATGGAAAGCAGAGACAAAATGACTGGTAAACTACTTCCAAACGGCATCCTTGAGCATTAAAATTCGAAAGGGTGGCACATTTGCTTTGCCATCAGGTATAACTACGGACATTAAGGGACCCACAAAGTAGCCTCAACTGAAGCCCAGTAAATTACGCATGCCCTGTCTGAAGTCTGAACTCGAGAAAACCGAAAGTTCCAACTGCCCCGAAATTTCCCCCGAACTCCCGCAAACCGTGGGTAATTAGGTTAACGACTAATCGGACTAATTATCCTCCATCGAGGAAATTCGAAAAATGCGGAGAGAGGTAATTTGCCGAGAACTCGTGATGCTGCGAGCTCGCTCGATGGCTACCCGTGAGAGTCGGGGAAGATAAAGAGCGCGAGATAGCCGATAAGCGAGCTCGCTCGCGTGATTAGATTCGCCTTCTTGTTTGCCGCGCGCACAGCCCTCGCCCATGTTTGCTCGCTGATGTCATTCCGCAGCCGCGTGGTCCATAAGCTTCGATTTCTCGGTCCGAGGTCTTCGACGCGACTCCGCTCTCTCCCTCTCCTCTCCCTCTCGTTGGCGAAAAAATAACGAGAAACAAAGCGAGAAAAAAAAATCGGATGTTATCGGACGATCTTCGTCATCCGTACTCATCTTATCGATAGAGCGCGAGTTTTAGCGCGAATGTAACGCTATGCGAGCTTCTCGTTAATCCGATTCGTCGAGATAACGCGAGCGAGTGCCTTTCGACTGACGCGCTGGCGAATTATTTCACATTTCGAAAAAAGAGAGCTTCTTCTGACAAAAGAGAGGCCGATCTTTTATCTTTCGACGAACGATTATGAGAGTCTCTCTCTCTCTCTCTCTCTCTCTCTCTCTCTTTCACCTTGCGCACTCGAGGCGCCTTTTTCACAACAGATACTCGATCTTTTCTTCCACGCGAGTTATTATTTTTTGTCGCGCAATTGACTCGAAGTATAGATCCTTGATCGCGAAGGCCTCGACGAGATTCGCGCGACACGCCATTTCGCCTTCGATTTCATATCGATAAGGCTGTAACACGATGTCTTGCCTATTGTGTTTTTCTCGTTCTCATATCATTTTTCCCCCCTTTCTCGCTCGACGGAGCACTCGAACGCGATGGCTCTCGTACGCGAAGAAAAATTTTCGGTAACAAAAACAATTATTAATAATCACTAATCGAATAAGTTTTCTTTCTCTCCACGTATCGCGACTCGAGCCGGGCCCCACTCGAGGACCGATTATAACGAAATCAACCGATAGGTGAAATTTGGCGAACTGGAGGAATACGCGTGTATATATCCGCAACGAGTCCTTATCCGATGATCGAGGAGAGGTTTCGTGTCGATCCGTCGTTCCGCGAGATAAAGAAAAATAAGGAACGGACTCTCTTTCTCTCGCTATCGGTCCCCACCTACGAATATCGCTCGTTTCGTCGAAACTAGATTAAAATCGTTCCGAGTAGGTCACGTATGCGTCTCGTATAGACTCGTAACTCCACCACAGTGACGAGTAGCGAAATTCGTCGTAACGAATCGCGCAACTCAGACACTCGCGTCTCGAAAATAGTGATGATTCGATTCCCAGGTTCGAGATCGATAGGATCGCTTATATATAACACATATAAACAGGCATATATACGTGCTCGCGATCGGATCGCGTGTTTTCCGAGGGCTTCTTTCCGGGAGATAAGTCCGACCAAAATAAATAATTACTCTGGAATCGATCGATGGGCACCTGTGTGCTCTGCGAGATGATCCCTAGAAATTTTTCTCAGGTTCCGATAAGGTTAACGTGTTCGGCCGTGAGACTCGTACAGGCATTTGGTTCTAAGCGATATAACGAAACATAAAAACAAGAAAAACTTCATAATGGCCTCATTAGTCTATGAAATATTGTTAGCTAATTCAGACTCGTCGACTAAAATTAACTCGATCAGATTATCGGCTGATCTCGAAATTTATTTTTAATCTAAACCGTTAAAACTTGACTTAAAATTTCAGTTCTGCCGCAAAAACTGACCTATAATCGGGTCAGAGTCCAAATTGAGTCTCGAATCGTATTTTTTTTCAATCGACATTGCTCGGTCCTGATCGGGACACCCTGAGAATTTCGTCAGACCCACTTGAGTTCGCTCGAGGCCCGATTGGCTCTCGGAATGAAAGGAGCCGGTCTACACGAAAGTTGCATACGAAAAATCGGTATCGCGTGTGTCGGTGCGACGCGATCGGACTCGCCACGGGCGTTGTATCAGTTCTTTCACGTATGTAGGTTATCCGTTAGAATATGAGCGACGATTGGCGCGTCCCACACGTACGACGTACCCAAGAGCGACGGAACGCGCGCGCACGTGTGTATATCGGCCTCGTATCTTCGAGAATCGATACCGGCCGTATGAATAATAGCCGGACACGAGGGATACAAGTGGAACGGGCTCGGCTCTTTTATCGATTTTTCTCGCGAATTTAGCGCCCCCGCTCGAATCCGGAGAAATTACGCTCGCCGATGAAATCTCGCGGAGAGGAAAAATTCCGCGATCGGTCACGAATCCCCGAACGTATCGGAAGCCGCGGTGACGATATTTCGCGCTCGTACGGCGTCTGAATTTAAAATCGACGCTCGGAGAGGAGAGGAGAGAGAGATAGAGAGAGAGAGAGAGAGAGAGATAACACGGCGCGAATAATTACGATCGGCCGGCAAGGGCCACTGAACCGCGATCGAACGTTCGGAGCGTGCTAAACACTCGACATCCCTCAATTTCCATCTCGAGGAGAAACTACGAGGATTCGGGTTTCGACGGGCCCCGATTCATGACGGGAGAAGCAATTCGATTCCACGAAAAAAATCACTGGAAATCCCGGAGATTTGCGAAATTCGCTTTTAACTTTGAGGAAGGAACAGTGAGAGAAAATTATCTATGGCACATTACAGCTATATAAAAACAGAGTTATTAGTAAGTAGTTCAGGTGAAAATTCTTCAGGATCAAAATTTAATCGTAGACGAGTAAAGAAAAATTTTGTCAACGAAGAAAAACATCTATGGTTGAGAGCTTTCCGGATGGCATAACATCTCGTAACGCACGCGGGTCTATATTCTCGACAATGCGTCGCAGTCCCCCCCACTCTGGAAATCGTGAGCGAGAGTGAGACGAGGCGAATGCGACCGGACTCATTAGTAGTCGCGTCGCGGTCGCGAGAGCGGAGATGAATGGACACCGAGAGAGACGGAGAGACATAAAAAGATAGAGAGAGGGGGGAGGATGTTACAGAGACGGTATCACGAGAAAAATTTCGTGGAAAGGTAGAAAAGTGAAAGACTTGGAATGAAAGAAAGATGTCTATCCTTTGCACAGGTGTGAATCGAATTCATTTTTTTTTTTCTTCTCCTTTTTTTCGAGAGAAGAGACTCGCGTTTCGGAGGCTGGACGCAGAGAGCGTGCGGGAGACGGCTCGCTTCCGGTCGCGTGTTATGCGTGCTGTACGAGCACGGCAGATCTCTCCAAGGACGACGCGCGACGTTACGACTCGACGACGACGAGATATTGTGCAACACACACGTACACTCGAGCGCGCGCAATATTCTCGCGGGATCCTGCGCTCGCGACTATCCGGTCGGGTCCATTATTCTCGTATTCACCGACTCATCGTAAACAGTTTACATAAAACCCAGATGACGTCCCTCCGGCCAAAGGATGATGAATAAAGTTCGTTTCGTTCGTCGCAAAATCCAGAATTACAATTTTCCCTTTTTAACACAGCTTCTCAACCCTTTCACGTACAAATTAAGAAAAATGTTAAAATAACGAAAAAATGAAATATCGTTAAAATAAAAATTGTTTCTTGTATACAGTTATACACATTTCCGGGAAATTCGGGATGTACAAATTTTCTGAATGAAGAGAGCTCTCGTTTCGTTTAATTGACTCGGAGGAACCGGTAGGCTTGTTCGACCAGTTCCCCGTTGTCGTCCGTGTAATTCTTTTCTTTTTATTACCGACGGACCATCGACGAGGCTCGCTATCGCGGGCGTGCATCGCGGGAGGCTGCGACGTGTGGGGGAGAGAGAAGGGTTGTACGAAATCGTACTCGGAGAACGGAGAGGAAAATATCGAAGAAAGAGGACAGAACGGACGAAACGGCGCGTACGAGTTCCTTTTTATCTTCCCTCTCCTCACGATTCCTTTTCATTCTCGCGCCGCGCCTCGACTTCCGCTACTTCTCGCCACCGATGAAGATTACATCCGCGGTCACGTGCCCCGTCTACGTCAGCCAGCGATCGACCCCGAGAGGCTACGAAGAAAAGGCTCGAAGAAAAAAAAATCCGTCTGGCGTGTGTACACTCGCGGTGAATAGACGACGCCGTTTACGAACCGACAATGAGATAAATTCCCGTCATTTTCGGCTGTTTAATCGAGTACAAATACGATACGCGCGTACGGCCGAGGAGGAAAGAATGTACCGATTACGTAAATGGGAAAACAAGTAATATATTCTCGTTTCGTTACGGGCATCCATCTCGATCTATATATACATATCGCGGATAGATAGATAGACGGAGAGGAAATTTCCTCGGCTGTCGAATCGACTCGTGCGAGAGGAAAAACGCTGGAATACGCACCCCTACAGGCTATTTGCACACCTGTGCACCACTTGCACGCCTCGCAATTTTCCACAATTTTTTACCAAGGAATATCTCATCTCCCTCGCGTGGCGGTGACGACACAGCTCGTTACGCTAACTCGAAAAATAGCTGAAAAAAGTCTCGATCGGAGGACGAATAGTCACAAAGCTACAGAAATAGCACACGCAACAATTGCTCGCTCCTTTGACTATTCATCGACTGGATCCTTTGGGAGTGTTAAAAATCGACCAATCGATTCCAACGGTGCAGTCATAACGAGTTATAATACTCGAGGTATGCATAGATCGACAAAAGAGGCTCAGCTCTCTCGAAGCGGGAAAGATATATAAGGTATACGCGAGTCTCGGTGTACACAGGTGCCTGCGGTCGGGGCGCGCAGATGCTGCGGGGCCCGCTCTCGCACGCGCGCTCGCACGTAATCGAGACCGAGGCGACACGTAGGATCGTCGTTATCTGCGAGCTCTGTCACCCGGACGAGCGCGATCGCCTACCCCGGAGGAGATCCAACGATAAACCGGGTCCTCCTCGGTGGGGGAGGAACCGGGGAAAACTCTCGAAATAATCAATATTTTGAGAGCGAGTTCTCTCTCACCTCGGATGCCCCGGTTTTTATCTACCTCGCGTGTATTGATACTGCAGCCGGAGATTATTCCACGTCTTGGCTCCTCTCGGTTGTTTGCCCCGGCCAAACAAGATGACCCCGAGTGGCTCAACGACGATCCAGGGATAAAATTTTTCGATTCGAAATTTTCGGCTAGCGCGAATTGGGTCATTTCGCTCGCCGACAGATTTATTTGCGCCGCCTATCGATCGCTCGATTACGTAAAGCTCGTTATCTTTCCAAATATACGGAATGTGGAAAACAGAATGATTCCGCTTTCATCCAATTTCGGGCTACCTCGCTTTGTCTCGTTCTGTCTCGAGATTACGGTAATTTTTCGCTCGCGGAGCGGACTAAGAGAGCTCGACAGAACGGAAAGATGCGATGTCGTTTCTCGGGAGTACTCGTAGAACGAGACTTCCGTTTTCGCGATCCTCGTTAGGAGCGAGTCGCCGGGGAATCGGGAAGAAATTTTATTCCGGAGGTCGACGAGCCGTCAAAACAAGAGATCGAGTGGACTTGGGACGCGACGTTCAATGGCACATCGAGATAACGAGGGTACTTTGGGATGACAAAGTCTGCAGAGTATTTGGATTAAAACTGGCTAGGTTCGTTCTTCCTCGGATTAACGAATTTCGATGGATGCGTGTGCTGCGTGACTCCGTTTTGAAAAAGCTCGAAAGAAATTCGAAACTTGTCTAAATTTTGAAAATAAAAAATAATCTGAATTTTCGTAAAATTATGTACCAATATCGGTATCCGAATATTTTCACAATTCTCGTGTGCTTGAAATTGAAATTTAAAAAGTACGGAGGGAAAGAAAAAGAGAGACGGAGTTTAATTGAGATGCGAGTCATCAGTATTCAGCGCAGAAGAGAGAGAGGAGAGGGGTCAGTGAACGCTGGGACGCTTCCTGGATGCTCCCAGCGACTTCCGAAAAGTTCGAAGGGAATAAACTCCGGGGCGAGAAGAGGATTTTATTTAATCTCGCGTTGGGAAGCAGATCGTGGCGTATTATACGCGGATCGGCTCACGGTCACGTCTTATCGCGCGCAGGTGAGACAGAGAGGGAGAGGAAGCGAGATAGAGCACCGCGTGTTACGAGATAGCGTTTAAGCGCTCGGGACTTTTCATTATCGGCACTCATCCCGCGCCGCATCATCTCGCCGTTTTAATCGAAATATCGATCGAGAAAAAACCGTTTCCTGTTCTTAGAAATTCAAAAATTATTTCACTATTCTCAAAAATTCGGTGGTACATGTAAGTCAGTTACTATAAAAATAGTAAATATAACAACATTGCAATTGACTGTTCGATATAATCGAACCGAGCTGTCATTTTTCTCACTGGCTCGTGCTGGATTACGCACCTCCTTTTGTCCCATTTTTCTCATACTTCCGAGTGAAAAAACCGTCTTATCGAGATACACAAAAGCTCCGGAACATCGAGAATCGAACTCGTTCCGGTTACACACGACGAATGACGCAGGAACGTTTCCTCTCGTGTCATTGTCACGCAGAGCTCACGAGTTGCGCAATCCCATAATGTACTTCCCTCGGGGAGTCGATAAGAGACTCGTGAAACGGTATCGCATTCACCGAAATGACACAATTTGACGGTTTTTAGTGTCTCGAGAAAACCGAAAAAGAAACTCGATTAGTCATAGGAAAGCGAAACGAGGGAGAAGGGGCCTTTAATTTATGCGTCTGTTTCATTACCAGATGTCGAGGGGGCTGGGGATGTACGCTCGTGTGTGCGAATTCCAGAGTCGACTTCCGGTCCACGCGAGATGATCCATCCGGTGGGCCGAGCCTCACCTGTCGGCCCCGATCGGCGCCATTTCATCTCTCGAGATCGCGAGGCACGATTGCACACGCGATACACAACCCACCTCGCTTTTTCGTAATTAGCTTCACGTACGCGACCGGCGTCCGTCAATTTCACGCTCCAGATCGTCCTCCCCGAAATTTCCCCGTCCGTTGCGGAATTTTCGCACCGTACTTTGAGAAATTTGTGATTTGCAATTTTTTGGTTCAGAGGAACTCGACTAATAAATCAACCGTTTTTTTAATTGTGCTATTTTATTTTTTTAATACTACTACTTTGTAAACTGTATTACATTTCCGAGAAACTTGGACCGAACTGTCAAACTTTTCCAGTACACGAAACTAAAAGGTGTTCCGTGCGGAAGATCGATGAGTTTTTGTTATGCGGGAGACGTCATTTCCTCTCGAGAGTATCGGTTAAAAGACGAGAAGAGAGAAAGAGAGAGAGAGAGATAGTCGGGGACAACGGGAAGTGGTACAAAGTGGGTACACACACGGCGGAGTGGTCAAACGGCACGTGTTGACCGCTCGCGCGCTTTTGCGGTGGGCATTGGCCCGGGAAGAAACGGGACGGGAGGCTCCCGAACGTTCAACGGGATCCGTATGGCGCACCGACGATGTAATAAAAACGGAGGAGCGAGCGAGTCGCGGTGCGTAGAAGCGGATGGGGTCACCGGCTGAGACGATAAAAAGGGCGAGCGAGCAAGACGATTTTTTCGAGATATCGCGCACGCGTGCCCGCTCCCGGTTCTCCCGGACGACTCTCTCGTCGAGAACTTGCCCCGCGACCCCCCCGATCCCCCGGCCGACACCAGTTACACGGCTCTCTTCCCGGTAACGATCCTGTAAATCAAATTTCCCGCTGTCGAATAATTAATACTCGTAAACTCGTCCGGTGGCTCGAGCGGACAAGTGAAATTCGCTGAGTGGAAAAACAAATCGGGTTGTGCATTTGGCAGCGATAGGTGAGATTTTATTGTTATTCTAAAACTGGTCTCAAGTGAAAATACAAGAAATTAAATTAACTTTTAATTTCGTTTAATTCGAAGGAAATTTTTTGAATCGCTACGGAAATTGCTATACCGCTCGCAAGATGAGATTCCTTTCTCGTTCCGAGGTTGTCGACACGCTCGTTTTCGCGAGGACCGATCTTCAGGTAGAACAAACGAGCGTCGTTTGCTCGACTCGGCGACCTCGCGGGAGAGAGAGAAAAAAAAAACAGGCGAGAGAAAAAAAAGAAACAAACGATTACAACTGGCGCAATCCTCTCCTCGCGGTTCACGCGGAGAGAAGCCAGTTTCGCGGGTCCAGTGTCAAACTTTTCGGAGCGTGGGACAGCAGTTCTCGTTACGCATCCCATTTGCGTAACTCCGGATGATTTATAAAAACGGCCCTCTGAGGTAGGCCCGCTCGATCTCGCCTACCTTGGAGTGTTTTTCCTTTTTTTTTTTTTTTTCATCGCGGATGAGTTTCGCGGAACGAACGAAAATATATAAACGCTTTTTTTTCCTTCAAAACCAGGCCACGAGACAATCGAGTTGCGAAATCCATCGAGCGATGTGTCACCTCTCCTCTCTCTCTCTCTCTCTCTTCCTCTGTCGAAATATCCAGCGCGTTTCTCTCCTTTGTGACTCTTCGGATGACGTTTCGCGCGCGATAAACGCGGTGGGGGTAAGAAAAAGAGATCGGTATGCGAGCCTTAATCACTCTCGGCTCGCTATCTCGGCTGTTTTATCGAGATTAAAGCCGCTCCCTGCTTGAAATCGAGTCACGGTGGTCCATGAAACACAACGCCCGAGACTTCGACGGCTCTTCTCGGAACGCGATGAGTCTCTATCCTCTCGTGTTCCGATAACAGCCGCCCGTCGGCGAGTTCGCGGAACGCGGAATTTTCCGAGACTGGATACCGAAAATTCGTGCTCTCGTTTTCGCGCCAGAGGCGCCTGCTTTCGACGCGCTCGTAATTACGGGAGGCGAGAGAGCATGCACGGCTCTCTCGTACGTAACTCGCGGATAAAGCGAGAGTGAAGTCAGAGAATGTTTTGTATATACAGAGTGTAACGGCGAGATTCCGCTACCGGAAGCGAAAACGTATATCGCGCGAGCAAAATGTTTAACCCATCGTCTTGTTATGAAAAAGAAAAAAAAAAAGGAATCGAGTTATAAAACGAATCTCGAGTCCGCGGAAATCTCATCTTCTTCCTGACGCGCTTTTATCGAAGAGGATCGCATTTTTTGTTACGAGCCCGTCGAGTTTTGCAAATAAGAGCGAGCGCTTCCTCATCCTCGATGCGAGACTTTCCTAAGTTCCTCTCCGTTGAGCCACCCTGCGTGATGCTCTTACGTATTCGACGCTCCCTCTCGTGTGGGAGTGCAACCGCGTGTGTGCGCGCGAGCCAGCACGCGAGCCACCCGCGCCGTATTTACGCTCGGCGTACGTGACGCGAATCGCGATCAGCTGATCGAAACTCCGGGAAAATATTTTCGATCCCCGACTCGCCGATTCCACGGACGATCGTTATTACGAAATTCAGACACGGACTCCATATCGAGATCCTGGTTGAGGAGAGAGTCACATTTTTGACACCAGGGCTCAAAAATAGCATAGACGAAACGATAATTCGTTACTCAAATTTTTTAATATAAAAATTTGTTCGCTCTAAAATGAACAAGCTGACTTTGAGACACCCTTCCGTATCGTTTGAGTTTGTTACGAAAGCGCTCATAGACGATTTCATATCGAGATCCCGAGTCGAGGAAAAAGTCGAGAGGAGTTTAATATCTCGGCTGGCTGGTCGCCGGTTTCTCCCGCGCTAATTAGCAAAAGTTAGCCGCGCAATAAACGCGAGGCGAGTCTACTTTTACGTAACCCACCTCGCGCGGACTGGACAACTAGATACACTTCGGGGCGTTATATTTTTTCTTTCCCTTCTCCCTCTCTTTCTCCCTCGCCCGCGCGGGCAGCTCCGCGGCACGAATAAGGAGCCGAAACGCGCACGCGGAACGAGACTCCTCAGCCTCTCTCTTCCTGAATCGCGTTTTCGCGAGGAGCGTATAGCTCGCGCGAGCGCGCGCTTCCCGGTAAAGCGAGCGAGCAGGATCGTCCGAGCGTGAAACGAACGGTGAACGGACGCGCGAGCGCAGCCTTACGCTGCGAAATTTTCTTCCTCTCCGTCTTCTCGTTTCAGGAAAAATCTCGACAATCCAGAACAAGAATACGAAATTATGTAAATAACGCGCAATCGAGATCCCGGCCGGTGAAATTCTCGAAGAAATACGAAATTTATCTCGACCAGTCGTAACCGAGAATGATTTCGTATCGAGAAAGTCGATATAGATCGCGAAATTCTAAAATTGACAAGCTTTTACCGTCTCGATAGTTGAAGTATCGGTTTAGATTGAAGAATGTTTTCGGATCAGATACGATTTATAGGCTTGTGGGTGTGGCTCGTTCATATCGTTAAACCGTTATTAGTTGCATAATTTGCTACAATCGTAAATTGTTAAAGATTTAAAAGAAGATGTAAATATAGACTTTCAGATATCGGAAAATAGCGATAAAGTATTAATTAATACTCAAATACAAATATAAATAAATACATACAAAAATAAATAAATCAATAAAAAGATGTAAAAATAGTTAAAAAAATAAGACTTTCCCATTCTGGAGTATACTGAATCTTCGGTTCATTCGGTATTTTCAATTTTCACTATATTTACCGAGTTCGGCGTGCGTGAGGGCAGCACGCGCGACGTTACGCCCGTGACTCGCGGCATTACGTACGATAATTACACGACGCGCATTTGCATGACGAGCCGTGGCTCGCGCGTCGGTTCACGGAAAGAAGATAGACAGATAGGAGAAAGAAAGGTGGAGAGACCGTGCGCGATATTTCGAGCCTTGCCACTTTACACATCGTTACCTATTGACCCAGCGTGTAATCGTATCGTTAACTTGCAAAACGTGCGCTAAACGCCCTTCGAATCCGCTGAATATTTTTCTATCGCCGTTCCGAAGCTCGACACAATTTCGTTCGCGAACGAGGAAAATTTTTAATAACCGCTAATAATGTAATAACCCGAAAATTACAATAACCAACACGTTCTGGAATTAGTCCAGTATCGGTCTAAATTTTCCACGATCTCGCTAGTTTCGATTTGTTTTGCAGATTTATTATTTTCGATAGTGACGCGAGATCGAAAATTCCGAGTCGGCCGTCCCGTGTAAATAGAATTGACAAGGCTCGTTATCGGCTGTCTCTCTCTCTCCCGTACGATTTTCGAGGAGATAACGTTCGTTGAGAATGAACGAAATCGCTCATCGTTGGTCAGGTGATCGACGAAATTCTTGCCTCTCGGCGTTTTTCGGCTCTACGGGAAAACGCAGGTGGGGAGAAGGGAGGGATACACAGACTCTGCTGACTCAATTCAACGACACTCGAGATTAGATTATGAAAAGAAAAGGAGAGTTGTTATCTCCGAGCTTAAAGCCTCTCGCGTCACAGATGGAAAATCTGTTTTTCTGTTGGGAGAAAAAGAAAGTTTTTGGGAAAATTTTTGACTAGGGAAACAGAACGGAGATGGAGGTTTTCCGAGGGCCGAAAATTTCGGGAGAAAGTAAAGAAAGTCTAGCATCCGTATTTCCAGCCAGAGGAAATTCGGAAAATTCGTAAGACTTTACGCGGATTTCAACTCCGTTTCGCTTATCGTGCGAACAGCTGTATATCTGAAAAACTACTTTTTGCAATTGCTGAATTGAAATGAAACAGATAGCAAACCCGGGAAGTGAGTCAGAGTGTAAATATATAATCTCACTTCTGATCGGTTTTTATATCAATTATATGACAACAATAGAGGAATCATGAACGTCATACACACTCTGGATTGAGTACTGAATTAGAAATATAGTAATAAACAACCACATTGAAATGTATTAAAACACTTAGTCCGTTGGGAAATCGTTTAGATTTTCTTTCGTACACCTTTAGAGAAGCAGGGAAAAGTCACCTGCATTTTCACGACCTATTATACCTCTTGAGTTCTCATACTTTCCGAGTAGAACAGGTAGATAGACCGTGAAAATTTTTCTGACTCAGCCAGGTGCATACTACCAATGTCAAACATGCCCCCTGTGGTTCCTTGACCGCAGTTTTATCTGCATCTTTGTTACCTGGCACTACACGATTTCACGGATTTTCTCGTGTCCAAAACATTCGTTACAATGCTTATTGAGAATTTTGATAGTTACACGAAGCTCACATATTCGCCAAAATTACCCAAAAATGATTATGTTTCGTAGAAAAAGAAGATGAAAAAGCGTGGGATCGATACTCGGTTTCAATACCTGTGAATTTGAACATTTTCCGACGAGTCAAGACTCCGAAACCTGTTCCATGCTCTTGCGCTCCCTTCGAATAGTACTTCTATTTTTAAATACCCGTCTGTCCTATACCTGTAGACCTTTTCGTTTGGTGGAAGTACTGGGAGCAAACATAATTACCCCCCGCGTATTTGGGAATTTTTTCACAAGTCAAGACGCTACTCATGTTCTCCCTTTGAAAAAGTAATTACTTGGCTACCTTCTCCTCTCATACTTTCAGATCTTCGGCTCAGGTACATGAGACAGACCCAAATACCCCCCGCGAATTCGGTAAGTTTTTCAAAAGTCAAGACTCTACTATACTCATGTTCTCCCTTTGAAAAAGTAATTACTTGATTACCTTCCCCTCTCATACCTACAGATTTTTTGGTTTGGTACAGGTACTGAGTATAAACGTAATTACCCTAAGAAGAATATAATGTTTAAGGTTCCTCCATTTGAGGTTGAGCTACTTTTCGGGATTCGGAAAATCTTCCTACTTCTTTCGATAGGAAACACCTCTTGTATTTTTCTGCTTTCTCATTTCGTCTCATCTTAAGTAACACTTTTTCTATCTGTCCGCTCTACATTTTGGTCAACTGAATCGTCGTCCATCATCGTTCTACTTCCAGTAGAATATTCCTATTATAAATAATTTTTTCAATTTTTCCAGAACTACGGTGAATCCCGAAAAAATAGAACTGTAAAGAGAGCATTTTTCTGACGATCCACATTGTTGATAGCAAGATCCGTTGGGCCGTTATTACGTGACCCTGCACGAGTCGAGGCGCAGTAATATCTGTCTCGGTGTCGAAATCACGAACGGAGAAAACACGCTCCGAATGTAAAGACACGAAAATCGCTCCGCGTTTCTCCGATTTTCCTTTCCTTCATCGGTCGTTACATATCGATCGCATTATCGCGGCGTATTTTTGTCTCAGCGGGGTATAAATATTCTCGTTGCGCGCGCGTATCGCGAAGCTCACCTCCGCTGTTATACAACGAGACCTCAGCGAGCGAGCGATAAAAAGGGAAAGAGAGAAAGAGCGAGCGGCTCGCTCGCGCGTGGTGTGTGTATAGCATGACAGAGGAGATTAACGCGATCCGTAACGCGAGACGCGATCGCCGAGCAGGCCATCTCGGCTGCGAAAGCTCGACGAGTCGAATTCAACTCAAGTCAAATTTTAAAGACGAGAATCGATACCGATCCAAACGAAATCGAATATTGTTAAATTTTCAAAAAAAGGATCGATAAATGCATACCGATGCTCTTATCGAGGAACCTCGGCTATCTTCTCAGGAAACTGCGTCGAAGAAATGTACAATCTTCGAGCGGGGATACCGAAGGCCAGGAGTCGGCGAAGACCGGATGCGAGGAACGGGATACGCCGGCTGGAATCGGGTGTTACCTGCAGACTCAACACGAGCGCGTGCATCGCGACATAAGGTGGGGCGCGTGGTCAGATATGCATATATGTATGTATATAATAGAGAGAGAGAGGGAGAGAGGGGGAAGATAGAGACGAGTGAAGGTAAGCGGAGAAAGAAAGACCCTGTGGTTATAGCATGTAAGAATCGATAACACGCGAGATAGAAGTGCGCGGGGGTGCCAGAGAAGGGGAACCGAGACACACGAGACGCGAATAGAAGTCGAGATACAACTCCACCTGGGACGAGCATTGTTTCAAAGCCTTATCGAAGCCAACGCGATCGAATTACTCGATGATAATTTGCTCTCTCGCTCGCTTCAACGAACGGCGAATAAATGAAATATTCTCCTTGAAACGACACGAGTAACGATACTCGCGAGAATCGTTTCTTGAGAGAAAAAACGACTCGTCAAGAGTCGTTTCTTTCATAAATTTCAATATTTTGCATATGTCTTGCTAAGAGAAAACAAAACAAGATTTCAAGTAAAAGAACCTCTACAAGTTTTAATTCTCGTGTTGCTGGTCCCGAGAACATTACTCTCGTTCGAGTTTTCTTCTGAAGGCAGCCAAGAGGGAAGTCAGATTCATTCGTCATTCCGACGACGCGATTGGCCGTGTAACGGTGTCGATCGTGGAAAGCCGCGGTGCGCGAGAGAGAAAAAATAAGAGAGATAGAGAGAGAGAGAGAGAGAGGGGGAGTACAAAAGGTATAAGAGAATCACGAGACGTGAGTCGTTAATGCAGATTGGCCGATTGTTGCGAGTCCCTCTGCTCGATGAATCACGTTAGGCTTTCCGGAGTTGCGTGTCCGCACGCACATCGACCCCCCCCCCTCCCCCTCTCTGAACCGAAGAGAGGAGAGAGAATGACTCACCTCATCTCGCACCGGAAGAGTACCAAAACGAAATTGTAACTCGAATAGGCGCGACTTACGATGCAGTCTACGCTTTTTCACGCGAGATGCGACTCCAACGCGGCCAGACGATGATTCATCCAAAAAACGCAAACACACTTCGGTTATACGACTCGAGGGTGAGAAGTACGTTAATAGCTGAATATTATTTCGTTTTCACAATGTAGACCATGGAAATTTTTTTTTTCTAATTTTCGATGTTAAAAAATTATTCATAATAATTCATTTATCATATGTATTTATACTTCTTTCGATGCTTTTTTGTAAATATTGCAAACACTTATATCATCTCGATAAGATTCAAGTTACCTGTTTAAAAAAAGGTGAGATGTCATCATCTTCCCGTGAACGTCTCATGATTTTTGCGAGAGTAACAGATTGTGCATGCCTCAGTGAAGTATAAAGTGTATACAGGATGTTAGACTTGGGATTGGCGATAAGACTCGTAGGGAATACCCAGAATTTCGTTAAATCATGATTGACTTATCACTTATCGGGATAGTTTCTCGCGCTCGATAAATTCGCCGAGCTCGCGGGCAAACGGCACCTTGAATTACGCCAGAATCGATTTTAATTCTATTGTCCGTTACGATCGATCGCGTAATGCAATTATTCGCAATTAATTGGCCGGAGTAGTACGCACACTGTACGATCGCGTGATAAGATTCACTTTTTCGGCGAGTTGCGCGGCAGAGCTCGCCGCTATCAGTGGACGAATTTCGATTCGTTATCGATACTTTTTATCGGCGGGAGAGCGGCGCGGTACGAGAGTACCGAGAGATCGATATACCGCAAAACGAATGACACACTCACCCATTTTCCCCGATTTCCTCGGCACGCCGAAGCACCTCAGCACGAACAGGGAAATCCTCCGGCTCACCCTCGTCATCTGACGAACACAAAATTCGGATGAAGATCCACGAAATCCAACCGATGACCTGGACCACGTCTCACGAGCGTCTGGCAATTTTCGGATGCCACTGACGGTAAAAAATCTCGAGGGAACGAGAAATTAGAACCACCCATCGGGCGCGCTCCAGTTAACCACCAATCGCGGGGCTCGATTCGTCGATCCAGGCCAGGCCGAAGTTCCAACCCTTTTTTCTCACCCCCCTGCCCCTCTCCTCTCTCGCTGAAAATTCCTCCAACGGAACGCGATTTTCCAACGGCCGGCGAGACCAGTTCCACCGCGAGTGAGAAAAATTATTCGCGATAAGTGGAGGAACTAGAAGATCGATATGTATCGCGATGTGTTTTCCGAAAAGTCACGTACGGAAAAAAAGGGGGAGAGGGGGGAGGAGCCGAGAGAAAAGAAGCACTCGATCGTCTCTCGGGTTGTTTGCGCAAGCCGATAATATTTTCCAAGAATAGTGCTTGTGCAGTTGGAGGCGAGGCGCATTATCGCGCTCGCCCGAACGCCTATAGCACCAAGGCGATCCGTGTCTCGCGTAATTGCGGCTGGAGGTAAGCAAATCAACAAGTAGGCTAATCGAGCGAATTCCCTTCGCGGGGCTCCTAACGCTGCTCCGCGCAACAATATCTGCCTCTTGTAATCGATAAGAGACGAGATCTCTCGCGTCCGATAATTTCTTGTTTTTTTGTCGTCCTCTCTCGTTCTCGACAACGAGCCGGTATTTCGAAACGCGCAGATGTCTGCCTCGGATGACTTGACATCGTTATTAACTAGCCGATAAGACGCTCATTAGTCGTCCGGGATATAATTGCGACTCGGAATGCGAAAAAAAAAGGAGAAAGAAAAAATGGTTTACTTCGGGGAGCTCGGTTCGGTTTCAGGTGGGTAAAAACAGGAGGGGATCGATGAGAGGGCCACGAGAAGAATATTTTTAGTATACAAAATTTGATTGATATCTTCCTGGTAAAAGATTCAAAATTTGAAAAAAATTATTTCTCTAGTAGTAAACGAACTCGAAATTTCGTAATTTTCAATTCGTCTTATTTTTTTCAGAATTTTTGTGTCGTAAAAATTAATATCGAACATCCCTAAGGTGGATTTTATCGAGAGGATCGGGTGTGTGTCCCTCGATATCTCGCGTGGATCGAAAGATGCAGGTGCGAGAGGTTCTTACGCGTGCTCAACATCAACCCGGTAATGATACTCTTTTCTTGTTATCGCGTTGTACGTCCGGCGATAACGAGACGCTCACTCGCGCGGTGCTTGGTCATCGTCGGCCGTTTCGACTTAAAGGTCGAACGGGGGCTCGTAGCGAAAATGCGATAATTCGACTCTCACGTTTTCTCCAGCAAGCCAACATTTTCCGACATTTTCCTCGACAGGTGCCAACGGAGCGCGACGAATTGCTCCGGCTGTGAAAGCGATCGAAGGAGATCGAGCCGTGAGAAGGCTGGACCACGAGATGAGAGTGGAGGGGAGGTGCGAGTCGCCGTTGGTCGGGATCACCAGGCCAATAGAAATCTGAGGCGGCGACGCTCGACAGCCTCCGTGCATCCCCTGCTGAGATTCTTGGCAAGACGAGGAGTATTATCCAGGAAAACTAATTTATATTACTGTTTTTGAAAATAAATGAGAGTTGAACGAAAAAATTTGATGGATTCCTTCATTACTGTAAATGCAAAAATTCTAAGACATGCTGAGTACATAATACAAATAAAAAATCATTCGTTGCTTTTCCCCTTTTTTCAAAATTTAAACCGTGAAAGCATTAAGTTGTTTCTCTTACGGAATAATGGAACCATCGTCTTTGTTTTCAAATTCTCTTTTTTTTCTTTCTTCTCGTTCTCTACTTTTCCCCCTTTTTTTACAGTATATATTTGTGTATACAAGCATCTTAAGAAGTTTTCGCGAAGTTTCTGTTCGTAACGTATTTTCGACGTCCAGCCGGAAGAAATTGCACTCGGGCGGGAAGGAGGGGAAGGAAGAAGGAAAAAAACGAGCGCAGAGCTGTACGCGCGCAACGCGACACGGGGCGACTAGAGGTGTCGAAGGTCTTATACCTGCACACTCCTCACCCGGGGTCCCGTAGCGCGTGTGCACCGGTCAGTCACGATATCTCTCTTTTGCGAAAAAAACCAGTTTTCCAGGCTTCCATCCGTGAAATTCGCCTCGAAATTTCATCCTCGAATTTTCTCCCTTTTCGCATTGAATTTCGTCGAGCTTGAGTTTACTCTCTAAGAAATTTACAGAGAACGAAAATCTAATTTTCAAACAACGTTCACGGAAATAAATCTTAAATTCGCGCGCGAGAAACCTGATTATCCGGGTATCAAGAGGAAAAAAAATCGGGGGGAGAGAAAAGAACGGAGGGGTCGTCGGGCCCGACGAGGTCGAGCAGGTACATGACCCCTTGCATTAGCAGGGGACGGGGGGATTTAAATGGCACCTTCTCGTGTCTTCCTAGCCCCGGCCACCCCGCGTCAATCGGTACGTTAAGAACGCGCGCGGTCGCTATTAAGAACTCGAACTGCGATGGCAGTGAGCTTTGATAGATGACCACCGGACTGACCCAGTTTTCTCAACGTACGCCCCGTTAAAAGTTAACCGACACGGTAAAAAGAACGCTCTTATCGCGAATTCACGTGGATGAAGTTTTCAGTCGGAGAGCTCGATTTATTCTTTTCCCTGTTGACTTGTTTTTTTTTTCCACGAACGGGAGGAGGCTAGCGGGACGATAAGAGCTCGCCTCGGCGTGCGACTTTTCGCCGCGAAGGTGAGCCGAGTCGTCACACGCACCGCGGTTGCATAACGCGACACGAGCGCGGGAGGTACGAACGTTTTTCTTATCGCGAGAGAGCACAATGCGCGTTCTCCGCGAAAATATAACCCTCCTCCACCCCCTCTCGCTCGCAATCCTTGAAACTATAAAAACCTCGCTATCACGCAATAAAAAACGGTAGAAAAGTGCATCTATAACGCCGGTGCAATTTTCCCCCCGACTTTTTCCAGTCCGGGAATTTTCATTTCGAGAGGAAAACTCGGGAAATGGAGGGACGGGGGAGAGAAGAAGAAATACCGTACGATGTTTTTCTTTCGCACTTGGCCGGCTCGAATTAGCCCGAGTGAAATTACTCGACGCGATAAGAGTCGCCGATAAACTTTTACCAGGCGGGGTAAAAGCTACTGGCTCCTGCCTAGTCACGTTTACTCGCTGCGAAACTCTTTT
>NCVS01000543.1:132107-152656 GCA_003055095.1 Goniozus legneri | reverse complement strand
TCCCTTCACGAATTATCATCCGTCGATCGGGCGAGGAACCTCTCCTTCGCGCACGACTTTCGAGAAAACGGTCGTTAGAGCACGCGCTCCGTTGCTCTAGTTGACGAAATCCAGTTGCACGCGGGCTCGTCCGAGAATGTCGCTTCTAACGGTTATATAACCGGACGTGCTCTGGAAAATTTTCCTCCTTCGTTTTTCCACGGAGAGGAGCGACGGTGCGAGAGAGGAAGAGAGAGAGGAACCCTTGCCATCGAATGAATTTCAAATCCGGCCTTTATCTGACGCTGAATATTCAGAGACCGCGTGTGCGCGCCATTCGCGATATTGCGACTGACTCCTCCCATGCTCGCGATACGAGAGAGAGAGAGAGAGAGAGAGAGAGAGAGAAAGAGAGCAGAGGTGGGGACGTAGCGAAAAATTCGTTGATCCGTTTCGAACGATGAAGAGAGCGAGAAGGAAAGAGAGAGAGAGAGAGAGAGAGAGAGAGAGAATGCACGATATCGGCGATCCAGGTGTGGGCCGCCTAACGGACTTCCAGGACTCGATTTTTCCCATAGCGCGGCGAAACCGCGACGTTGGTCACCTGTGCACGTCCAACGGATTCTCTCTCTCCGGCCGATTTAAATAAGGCCGCTCCATTTTTGTTTGACCGCGCGCAGGTAAAAAAATTGGATCGTATATGGAGCGGACAATATAGAGCACGATCGGCGATACGCAGGTATAAGAACTTGCATGGGAAATCCGCCGATGACCATTCGGACGACGGCCAGCTGATTGCACGCCTCAACCCTTTCCAACCCTCTGTATCACTCGGCTCATCCGTGAGACTCGAGACTGCACTACGAATTTATGCATTTTCTTACGACATTTCGTAAGAAAAAAATTAAATTCTTTGGTAAAAAATTTGTTCGACCGGACGACTGTTTGAACGATTTAGTCGATTTTATCGAATTGTCAGAATATTTCAGCACTATAAAAATACACATTTAGTTTAAAAAATTTTTCTCAGTCTATAAATTGAGATATCTGTTCGGAGATTTCGTAGAAACTCTCTGAACTGAAGAATGACTTTGAAATCCTATTCGTGTTGGAAGATGAAAGTCTGAAGTTCGAAAACAGAAGTAAAATATGAGGAATCGAATGAGTAACAGATGTTGAATCACGAGAGTGGACCAGGTTGACCCTAGTGCGAATCACGTTCCAGGTAGGCAGTGGGCGATCATGGGAATCGCGAACTGACCGCGTCCATCCCGATGGGGTCAATTCGCGCGCTACATACCCTGCATACATTAAAATCTGAGAGGATGCGTAGGGAGAGACGAAAAAAATCGAATGGAGTGGCCAGAGCACACATTGTTACGCTTTGACGGTCCACGAGGATGAGAAAGTAACTCTACCCCATGAAACGCATCTTGCTGTGAAAATTTATGCCGGATAATACTTTTATCCTACTTCCTCTCTTTCTCATTATCTATTCCTCTATCTGGCTACCTATGTATATCTGTTATTTCTAGACAACTGTACTATCATTCTGTCAGTAAAATAGAAATTATCTTTGCCAAAATTTTACCGAGTCATTTTTTCTTCGACTATCCAGCTATTTAAAAGATTTATTAAAGAACAAGAAAATAATTAACGAAATACGACGGTCCACGAGGACGGGAAACGCGTGGCGAGTATAATCTGTGGGAAAGAGCGGATAATTCTTCTATCTCCCGAACTGGGACGCGTCTCACGACAAAAATTACCGTAATGAGAAGGAAGAATACACCTCCTCGATTCATTCGGCACACGCGCGCTCGTACCGCAGATGATATCCTCCCGAAAAATTTCATTACCATCGTATTACGGTGCGTACGTCCGGCATCCGTACCCCGGCGCATACGATTGATCCCTGAACAGCGTTTATATATAGAAGACCGGCTTGCGTTCGCGAGACGAAAGTCCATGATCGAAATTAGCATCGCGCCTCGATAATCCGACCGCGTGAAGATTTAACGATTTATTTTTCTTCCAATTCGCGCGCGTCATCTCGACGGGTTTAGCATACGAAGATCGCACGTTTAACCGCGCGAGCGCTCACGTGTGCGTCCGCCGTCGATTAAAGTCTCGAAATTTCACTTTTTAATCGTACCGCTCGGCCGCCGTGAGAGGAAAATTTTCGTCGCGAGAGAGGACGCAAACAAAACGTTGGGAGGATGACCCCATGGATCAATGAGCGATCGGAGACCGTTCTATGCATATTCATTCAGATCCATGAATATAAAACGAGCGAGGCATCTCGGCCGTTTCACGGCCCGCGTAGAGCATCGAGAGGGCCCTCCCCCCTCCCCTCCTCATTTGCGTGGAGCGTAACGATGATGGGTTTTTCGCGGGCGGAGGAGCGCGGCGGAGGGTCGCGCGGGTCGTCGCAAACAATCCCGCGCTGTGGGAAAGGCCGAGCCGAACTTACGCCTCGGCGCGGTGAAACGAGAGGGAGAAAAAAAAAACACACAGAAGCAATGACAGACTCGACGAGGAAAAAAGAAGGAGGGAGATAATACGCCGTGATTAATATGCGAGACGAGGAGCCTCGCGGACTCGACGATTGTTCGTTCTTGCCGCTACGGCGAATCTCCTCAAATTGGCCGGTTTTTCGTATGAAAAGTAAAATTGAGAGAGAGGGACAGAGGTGGGGGGAGAGACACGCGAAACGTTACGAGCGACACATTTATTTCGCATCGGCGAGCGAGATAAACCCGGTCACGTAGGAGGTACTCCGTGCGCGATATAAAACCGACCTTTTTTTTTTAACTCCACACGTGCGCGAGAATCACGAAATGCAAGCGATGAGAAAAGACACGAAAAAAAAAGGAACGACGAGGAAATAAATCTACGATAAACGGCCATCACGAGGAGGGAATAAATTGCGAGGGAAATTCGATCGTTCGATTATTAATTCATTCGGCGAGATAGCGAGGGAGAGAGACGGAGAGTACACCTCGCCTGATGTGTTGTTTTTTTTTTTTTTTTCGAGGATAATCGTTAAAGAGCAGGTGTCTCCGGGAGTGTACGAGCGTGGGAGAGATAGTCGTTCTCCCAAGCCATTACTGTAACGAACGTAGGTACACCAGGAGTCGTCATGGCGACCCGTAGAGAAACATAGATACAAACACCGAGAGGCTCGGTGGTGCGAGCGCGAGTGGGTGAAACACCGCGCTCTCGTTTCTTTTTTTCCTCTCTCGTTCTCCCCTTTTCCGCACGCTCCGCCCTTTGCTCTCCTTTTCTCTCCTCGCTCTCTCTCTCTCTCTCTCTCTGTCTCTCTCCCGCTCTCGTTCCCCATCGTCCGCGACCTTTGCCGACCTCTCCTCAGCTCTGCCCGGCTCCTGCCGAGCGTAACGGCGGAGGTATAAGAGAAACGGGGGAGCGGAGTACGAAAATTCCCGTCGAGAACAGGAGTAATAAAATTTTACTACAAAGAAAGGATAAAAAGAAGTACGAGCGTAATCTCTTATTTGGAGTAAACGAGGTCCTGCTTAATTTCGCGATAAGCCGGACTCGGCTCAGCGGGGGTATCGCGATACCGGACTTGTGGAAGTGTGCATTTGAGAAATTAAGAATGAAAATGCTACTCTACTTTTTCTTTATGCAGAGCACGGAATCGGATGACGAGAAAATTAATTGGAACGTACTGACTTTCGTTTCGAACAAGAGTCTCTCATTTTCGGGATCTGTGTCTATTTTATCGCAAACACCCAAAGAGAGGGTCAGCCCCGGGAGGTTCGTAAATTGGAAGCGGTGGAGGCACAGACACGGAGGCAGAAGGCGAACGAGCCAAAGTCGGTTGCCAGTGGCTACCAGTGCGCACCGGCTCGGTTGCCATCGCGATGCCGCGTCACAACATAAAATCACTTTGACGATTTCGTTCGTTTCGTCGACGGGGGTTGGGGGTGTGTGTAGCATCGACGTGCCACGGGAGAGTCAATTCGAACGATTCGTGGGCTCCCTTAATATCCCGGCTCCTTCGTCGCTACACACACAACATTATTTTTTTTTTCTTTTTTATATACAAAGAGAGAAAAGGGTGGCGCGTTTGTGCGGACTCACCCGGCAATTTTCGGTTGCTCGTTATGGAGAGCTTCTCGGCCACGTGTCATGCTATTATCGAGATAACCACCCCGGGAAATTTACCTATACGCTCTTTTCTCTCCGTTCTCGAAAGCACTCGCTTCCGGATCGATCGAATTATCGTTTCTCGCTACTCGGAATACAGCGCGGTGTATCGGCCAATGGGGAGGCTCCTAATTCGGGACGAGGTGGGGGCGCGAATCTCGCGATTACCGACACGTCACCTGCCGACGAGCCTCGTTAATCGGAATGAGAGGGAGGAAAAAAGCGAGCTATTCTCTCCCGACAAATTCGTCGTCGATTTATTACGATACACAGAAATTTCTATTCTCCATTTGCTCTATGAATAAATTATTTTCAGTCGAGTGTATTGGATTTTTTATTTCAAATTTCCGAATATTGGGGGAAACTTGCCTAATTTATCCTACAGTGTAAATAGTCATTACGATAAATTCGACGACTCGAACGGACAATCCAGTATGTTTATGAGAGGCTGCCGTTTTTCCTCCTTCTCTGACGTTGACAGAAAATTAGGACCCGTATACACGTCAGAGCCCGTATTTTCGACCCTCGTTTGTTCAACATCGAACGAGACAAGAGAAGCTCGAAAATTTTGTCGAGTTTTCTCGGAATTTTCTCGATACCGTCTCGACGCTTTCCCAGCGTTCCGCCAGGGAGTAGGCGTCTCTCTCGACTTTCCAACTCGCATACGGAGTATCGGTAAATGGCGAGCCGAGCGAAAGAGAGAGAGAGAGAGAGAAAGAAGAGACAGACGCACACACGAGTGCGCGAATGAACACGTCGCACGAAGACGGTTACGCGATACGCGATTGTTATGTAAATATGGCTGCCCGCTTACACGCTCTTGTCTCTCCTCGTTCGCTATTTTTTCTTTTTTCTGACGTTCCGATTTCGAGAAATTCGCGGATTCTGTCTCTCCCCTCCGAAGATTCCAATTTCGATCTCTCGAAAGAAAAATCGATCCAATTTCATCACGGATATGTCATTAGACGCATCCTAATGCGCACTCGATGCACTTTCACTCGATGCGTCATTTTCCATTTTTACCCCCTGCCCCCCGTGCCCACCCTCATCCCGGCTCGATTTAGAAATTGTGCGTTACATGATCGATCCCCTCTGCTCTCGATCGCGAAAACGCGAAACTCGGTTATCGGGAGTTGTTATTTTCTCGCTTGACGACTCCACGCGCGGAGACTTCGCCGCTCGTTTCAGCGATAACGATAAACCTATCGTTCCATTTTCCTGCCTTCCTTTTTTTTTCTTGCCGTAGGCTCGAGCTCTCGTTGCGCAACCGGATAATGAGACTTCTCACCGGGTAAAAAAGAAGGAGAGAATTTTTTCGACGGGGTATTTTTAGAGGCTACGCAGACGGAGAGGCGAAGCCGCAAATTAGTCACCCACATCTGTCTCGTCGTCGGCGGGGCGAGCGAGCGAGCGAGCGAGCGAGCGAGCGGCGAGTTTGTCGAGCGCGAATAACGCGGGCCCTCGGCCAATGAACCTCCTCTCCTAGAGAATAACGTCCCGGCGCGGAGTAACAGGTGAATCCGAGCGCCGACTGCGAAAAAAAAGAGAAGAAGAGGTGCCGACCTCGTAGGTGCATCGGCCTTTGTTGTATTTCGGGAATCCGCCTCGACGACCGTTTATACGCAAAGCTACACCTGATACCACTCGAAATAATCAAAAATTTCTTCTATAAAAATTCTACTAAAATTTAGAAATGAGGATTGGTAACGTTCTCCTTCAATCGCTACACTTCACTCGACTTATAATCAACTTTTCTTATCAATATAAAGACTAATTTTTTTTTTATAAAATTTTACATACTCAATTGATTCTAATTTTCCCATCGAGTCTTCTCACGGAAATTTGGTAAAATTCTCTGAAAATGAAGAAAAAAAGGAAATCATTACGTTTAATTCTCTTTTAATCGATGCATAATCAGGGCTTTACTTTCATTAAATTCTACATAATCAGGGTTAATTTTATTATCAAATTTTACACGATAAAATTTTTTCATCGCATTCTCTCGTGGGCGTTTGAAAAATCCGCTGAAATTTGTAAAAAAGGGATCGTTGACCGTTACGGCTGGGCCTGGGTGAAAGAAGATAGAGCGAAAGAACGGGTAGCGATGTTATACCACACGCACGAGAGGCTCAATCGCGCAATATATACACGGCGTGTTATACACATTCGGTTGGCGCGTGCGCCTGCAGTGTAGGGCAGGGCAAGACGACAGCTGTTTTCAGTCCTGAGGCAACATCGGTGCTGCACCTGCCCAGGCTCGTTGCCCCGCGCCAGCTCGCGCTCGCCTGTCCGTTCGGTTTTCGCATCTATACATATATATATATATAAGAGCGTATATTCGCCACGAGTATCCTCGACGTCCTCGCATAAGCCTTCGTTAGTCCGCTCGCCAGCCCGCTAACCTACACCAACCTGTGTGTATATCGCATCCAACGGCACGCGAGTCCTCGGCACAAATCACGCGAGTGCCTCGCCGAGAAGCATTCGATGTGCTCTAATAAAAGTTTTGGCCAATTGAAAAATTCTTATGGGAGATTCTCGTATGAAGGTGGCGGCTCGATGGTTCGATCGATTGCTCTCTACCTGGAATTCGGCGGAGGATAAAAAAAACGTCGAGGAGAAAGGATCGTTATTATAGGCGATTCGTTTTTATTCCTCGCCGCGAAGGAGGAGAGAGATGGGAGAGTATCGAGTGCAGGTGGCACGGCGATGAGGAGACCGGCTAATCGACTCTCTCGAGTCGCCCGCATAAGCACGCACGGCACGCGTCATGAAAGACCTCTCTCTCTCTCTCTCTCTCTCTCTCTTTCTCTCTCTCTCTCTCCCTCTCCCTCTTTACTTCTCTCCTCGCGCTCGCTCGCTCGCTCGCTCGCGTCTTTTCTTTTCCTGTGTACGAGCTTGTGTCGGTAAACAACGTCCTAAGTCCTAACGGGATTTAAAAGTCAATTCTCCTCCTCCCGTCTCTCTTTAAACTCCATTCTCATTTATTCGCACGACCAAATATTTTCACTTTTACTCGGTCTATCGATATCTATCGAACTTTCACGCTATCTCGGTTTCGACCGCTACCAAATTTCTCGGGAGAGATATACTCGATTCTCCCAAATTCGACTACTTTTAAAACACTTATCTTACAATTCTTGGAAAACTAAATTTATCTGAAAAATTGGAAGAAGAAGGTTTCTCGAACGATAACAAAGATATTTCTCATTAATTTAATAATTACTTCTCGAACTATGGAATAGTAAAATGAATATTTCTTTCATCGATAGTTAAATCGGTCACCGGTGAGGCACATACCGAGTGTGGTCAGATTTGGGATAGTCAGATTCGAGAGAATCGAATCGACTGGACGCTCGGTAAGGTCCGTCACGTCGCGAGATGAACACGAGGCAGCGAATGGGTCTCGATCGGGGCAGAGTCGTATTTCTTTTCTCTCCTCTCCTCCCTCCTCTCCCTCCGAACTCCGTGAGAGACGTTATACGCGCACAGGATACGCGTGATCATTTTGTCAATTCGACGTGCCCCGGGAGCGGTGATCATAATAGCGAGCGAGGAAAGACGAGAGAGCGAGCGAGAGGAGGCTACACGAGTACGCCCGGTTATAAATGCTCATCCCGTATGACGAGCGGCTTAGAAGGCGCTCGCTGTACGGAACGAGCCAATGACGGGGTCCTACTTTGGCGCCCGTAACGGAAGTGTGTACCCACATATGCGATATCGAGTCGATCCGTGTCCGCGCCTCACGGGAGAGACGTATTCTTCTTTTTTTTTTCTTGGTCATCGGGTCACCCGAGAATATTCAGTCCAACCAATCCGGAACGATTATTTTCTCGCATAACGATCCCTCGCAATCTCCATTTTTTTCGTTCTCTATCTCAACGGCGGGGAACGCCAGCGGAGTATTAGCAATTACATAAAGCGAAACGTTACTCTCGTAATTAGTGAAAGGCGTAAAATAATTCAGCGAAACGCGTGCTCTGTTTACACGATGAGCGCTGCTATATCCTCTTCCTAAACGAGAGGGGAATTGGAAAACGAGAGAGCAGGAGGAATCGGTACCACCGTTGAAAATTTTTCCATCGTGTGCCAATTAGAAATATCGAATCGAACACAGAGATTGGAATGGATAATTGAGAGCTCGACCAACTGTATTTTTCACACAGCTCCGGTGAGAGGGGGGCAATAGAAAATCAGATCGACGAGGCTGTACGGTTCGGCGGTAACGGTAGAGGATAATTTACGACAATTTCGTCATGTAGATGGTACTTGGATCCTTCGAAGAGGGCGTGTCGCCGATTTTTCCCATTTTCTTTATAAACCAGATCGCCATGGTCAGTAAGGATGACTCGGAGGACTCGAGTGGCTCTTATATTTTTTTCTCCAACGGAGATGAGGTCAACGAAACGCAACTCGGGCGTAAAAGTCAACCGACAGGACGATGAAAGGTGGAGAGAGAGAGAGAGGGAGTCGAGATAGGCGCGCCCATCACGGACGATTTTTACTCTCCGGAGGATGATGAAGTTCACGATGACAGATGTTACCAGGCGCATTAGATAATTAATCCCCGGTTGGGTGGTATACGGCGGGCGCGTGCGGCGGAGCGAGCTCACAGAGAGGGAGAAAGATGACGATGATTACTATCCACGCTCGGTTTTTATTAGCTAGCTGCCGAGGGAGAGACCGAGGGGTTGGTTTTTGACTCCGCAACGTAGATGTGATTTCATCGCGGTGGGTTCAAAAGTCAAGACTTGGTTTTTTATCTCATTTTGTTTCTTTAATTTCTCTTGGCCTTTCCCATGAATTTTAACAAGGATCGAACTATAGAATCATCCTGTCGTTCTAAAAATGATACCATAGAATAAAATGCTACAAATACGCATGACGTTATATTTGGAAAAGTGATTTTTTTCACTAGTTCAAATATCAACTGTAACTAGCACAGATGTGTATAATGTTAACCCCCGTTTTTTAAAAATTGAACTTGCACCGAATTGTACTCTATTTGTACTATATTGTACAACAGCCTCAGAAAAGTTGAAAAATTGAAAAACTGTTATATGTATATTTATATTTAAATTGCCTGGCCTGTGGTTTCTGGGTTGCTTTTGTTGCCCAGAACTCAATAACATATAACAAATTAAAAGATATATAAGATTTTGAAAACGTAACGGATCAACAGAGGAAAATTAGCACGAATATACATATTCTACCCAGGTCTCGCGGAGACTTGCGAGAAAGTTTCCCGAAATCTCACATCCTTCAATTAATTATATTTGGTTGAGCTTTGAGCAACTGTATCAACCCAGAAACAACGGACCAAGTAATTTAAATATGAATTCAGATATTCTGCCCACGATTTCACATTTTTAATTTACATTGAAATTATTATTTGACATAGTTGGAGGAAGCATATTTTTCTCGGTGTAGAGGCGAAAACTGAAGAAATCGAATGCGGTAACGAGACTCGAGTCCGTTCGCCCCCACGTTTGTCGGCCTCGAGAGGAGCGAGGTAAGGAGGGCCTTTGGTAGCCGCTGGATGCCGCTCGCGCGCGAGCTCTCGTCTCGCACCCCGGCATTATCTTGCCGGTTTTATTATACAGATACCTGGTGGCACGCGCCAAGCTCTCCTCCGCTATCTTCCTCTCACTCCCGCTCGCTGCTCTGGGTAACAGCTGCGGGCTCGAAAACGACGACGAAGGTGGATGAATAAAAGCGAGGCACACACCTTGCCCCGTTCGCGAGCGCGTGCCGTCCCCCTCCGTCCACTCTTCATTTTTTTTTCTCCTCTCTTATCTTTCTCTCCCTCTGCTCGCATCCTTTTTTTACGCATTGCCAGTCGTTCGTTCCACTCGCGCGGGAGAGACGAGGGATGCCCGCGAGAACGTCTGGCCGTTGATCCCCATCTCTCTCTTTCCTTCTCCCTCTCGCCATTTACTACCTCAGGAGTCGAGTACTTTATAACGATCGCGTTATAACGCGATGCAGATGCCCGCACGCGATCCGCGAGCAAAAGAGAGAGATCGATCGATCGCGCCCTATCGCCGTTGCGGATACCGGGAGAGCCTTGAGAGAGCGCGGAGCGAAAATTCCGCGAAAAATGGACTGGAGGCTCCAGAAACGCGAAATACTCGCTCTTAAATTCACCGCGATTGTTTATTCGACAAAGCTTCGCGACTCGACAATTTTTATCACCCTCTCGCTTCTCCACAGACGTATAATCTCCGGGCCAATTCCGACCCCCGACTCGACCTATCCTATTTCGGTCTAGCCGTCTCAAGGCCGTCTCTAGGAGCTCTTCCACGAAGCGCGAAAATTCGAGTCGAGAAATCGAAGGGCGCTCACCGCGAGGAGGAATTAGGCCACGGCGAGGGAGATAAGGATCCTTCATCTGTTTCGCTTCTCCGGAATACCTGTTTCGGTGAGCGCGAGCGCGTGCGCGCGACACCTGCTGTCGCCGGTGCTCCTGCTGCTGCTGTGGCATGCGGGACCCGCTCATCCGCGCGCGAACAAAGAGTTCGGTTTTTCGTTCATCTCGCTCATTTTCTTTTTTTTTTTGCTCTCATCTTCTCTCTTCCTTCCCCTCCCCTTTCCTGTCCCGCGATTGCGAAAGCGAGTCGAATAGTCGGCGAGAAATGTCGCGAAACGGGGGCAGCTGGAGAATATAAAACGCGATACAATTACCGGCGCTTTTTGCTTTTAATTAAGTTCATGACGTATTCCCCACTTTGGGAATTAATTGCGGCCTTTTTTTATTCAGCAATTCGTATCGCCGTATAGTTCGGTCCTTGGGAATATTTTTTTTTATTCTCTCGTACGGGTTTTCGAGAGAAGGCGATATCGGGTTCTGCCGAATGGATGAAACTGACGGCCACGAAAGGCAGCTGGACCTTTGGCGAGTCATCTGCCTCGGGTTCGCGCGATGCGATAACTATTTCTCCTCTCGCTCGCTCGCCTCGCGTTCCCTTTTTCCCCGCGCAACATCCACCTCCCGCTCCACTTCGCATTAAACGGATATTTATTATCGGCGACAGCTGACTCGCGAGTTCGAGAGGGAGGGGGATTAAAAAAAATGCGATCGAACGCACACGGCGCACGCGATGTCGCGAATCGAACATTTTCCAGCCACGTTTTTCCCATTTTCAGTATTTCGAGATGGATGAGAAACAATTTTTGTGGAATTAGCTACCGAACGAGATATCTCGTGGTAAGATAATTACTTAGACACCCGCGCGTGGCAAATATTTGCTCGATCTTTCTCATCCCTTAACTAGAGAGTGACACGAGAGTAAGAGAGAGAGAGAGAGAGAGAGAGAGAGAGAGAGTTAGTTTGTCATACGTGGGAAGAGCATACAGGGGTTGGCTCGTCCTGTATCGCTTTCGATGGGGTGCGAGGACACGAAAAAAGAGACTAGAAGAGGAGAAATTGACCGAAGATGATCCATGTGGATGCCGTATAGGAAATTGCGTTTCGGGACGTGTTTAACGAGGGGCGTGGGACCACCGGCGTGTGCGCCGCGAAAAGTCAAATGTCAAGCGCGGAAATGTCAGACCAGCATCCCTAATGGCCCTTGCTCTCCCCCTCTGTCATTCCGACACGGAGCTGTCGTCATCGTCGATTAGAAATTTTCCACGGCTCTCGTTCTCTCGAATAAAAATTCGTGTAAACCCAAAAAATCTATCATAATCGTTCTCATGTTGTGAACTAATGATGTTCGAAACATTATATATCTAGATTTTTATTCAATGCCGTACGAAATCTCGGACTCGAGGCAATCGAGAAAGTCTTGCGAAAAAATCGAGTCTTTAAAACGGAACAAACGCACGCTAGGATTCCTGAGGATATCTCAGCCGCGAACGATCATTTCGGATGATCAAATGAGAACGCGAGGTGGGGAGCACAAAGAGAAGCTGCCAAAGCTGGATGAAAATCTCACCGGCGCCTGACGAAATCGGCTCATTCAACGCGAGCTCTCTCACGCGAAAGTGGAAAAGCGGACAGCATCCAGCGACGATCCGCGAGCGATTTCGCCACGTGGTACGAAAGAGTTCTCGGAAAATCGCTCTCGAATCGGGCGATTCGCTTTTCCACGCTGGGAAACGGTTTTTCTAGCCGCGGTGTTTATTTCGTACCGGGGCGAGGCTTTTATCGTGCGAAACTCGCTCGGAGGTATTACACCGGCGTTCAGTTGCGCGCGACAACGTGCGGTCGATAACGCTCGGCCGAGAGAAGGAGGACGAGGGGGAGGAGGGGAAGGAGGATGTACATCGGACACCGTATATCCTGTTTGTTCGCTCCTCACCCACGAGAAATTCATAACAGCCTCTGAATTCCGATCTCGCGGTTATTCAAATCCGCTCGTAAAACGCTCGCTCCAATTTTTCGATTCCTCGCTCTCCGAAATCGATCCTGCGATTAATTTCTATCTCGAGGTATGCACGCGAGCTCGGCCGGAGTATTAGCGATGACTCAGCCGAGCACCGATGTGGAATGTCGCTAATGAGTCGCGCCAGTACCGCGGAGAACTGAGCAGAAACAAGAGAATTTTGAAATTCCTTCGAAACGAAGAATTTCTCGGCTCGCCCTTAATTTTCGACCTTCGGAAATTGGAATGAGAACACGGAGAGATTTGTTGGATGTTACACGAGAAATGATAGTATTTTCAATTACAGTTTATTATTCATTTTTGCTACTCGGCTTAGTTTGCAATAGCGAAATTAATCATAGAGTATAATAAAAATGACTACTTTCAGCGAGATACTAAACAATATTTACTATATATACCGCTACAGTAATTATTAATTTCTAAGCGCGAATGAATTATTAACGAGAGGAATCACGAGTGGAGATCTCTAAACGAGACAATTAGGAAAATTGCACACTCCTAATCCAGTTTTATTCATAGAATAACTAGGAGCGCGCAATTTCAGTTACAAGCTTATCTCGCGAAGACTTTGGAACGGCGAACAACGAAAATGGGTAGAGAAATGGAAAGTTGGGGTCAGCGGGAGACCTCGAATCATCGCTCGACACGTATATGCACCTCGCGCGTATACATATACACACACGTGATCGTTGCACCTTGAAAATTCGCGTGCTCGCGCATCGTGGGAAAACGCACCCACACACACACACGTAACGCACGCGAGTGTACAGAGCGAGCGAGCGCGGTTGCGTTTATTCAGAGCGGGGCGAACAATGAGCGCGACTGTGCTCGAGTTCGTTACGCATTGCCGAGCACGGGAGATCATCAGCAGCCGGTGCTACTGTTCTCCGGAGAGCGAGCGAGTGGAAAGGTAACGATGCGTCTCTCGCTCGCGAGCTGGATGATGCTTTGTTCGGTGCGTCGGGCGTGATGCGTACGGCTTCCTTGCCAGGTGATAATCTTTGCTGAGCGAGATAGAAAGAGAGGTCTTAGGATGACGCATAACGACACCTCAGTTAGGATCGTTCTGCTTTAAATGTTCGAGAAAAGGCTGGTTTTATAAAATTTTTTAAAAGTTTCTTTACAAAAAGTTTAAAAAAAGAAGAAAGAGTGAGAGAGATATGTCGGGATGACGCACAAAGCCCCAGTCGAGTCCAGAGAGCGATATTTTCTAGACCCCGAAGAAACTGGATCGGTGTACGTACGGAAGACACCGAGAGAGGTGAGTCCGGGTCCCCGGGTATTGATCGGCCTCCGGCTAAGGGAACTCGGAGGGGTGGCCGAGAGAGAGAGAGAGAGAGAGAGAGAGAGCCGGGGGATTTCACCTCCGAGAGGTAGGTGGATCCGAGCTGGATGCGATCGTATGGATAATGGTGGCTATAGTTACGGTTGCCGACTCGGCGCTCTCTTTCTAGCCTCCCCGTCTCTTTCGTCCCCGACGAGAGCGCGTACATACAAGAGCAGCGCGTGTGGGTGGTTTCGCCCGGTCGCTAGGCAACCTCTGGGCTAGTTCGACTCGTAACCACACCCTCCATTCACCCGGATTTATTATTCATCCGATAATGATACTGGTGAACGCGCGATGAGCAAAGAGCTTTCCCCCCCCCCCCTGGTTCCTCCACCAAACGGGAAACCCCGTCTCCTCTCTCTCTCGGCCCCAAAATTGACCCGAATTCGCTCCGTGAATTTTTCATGTCCCCACCAGCGCGCACGCTGGAAATGAATGAATATTTCAGAGAAGGACTTCGGGGCGCCCACGAGATGGACGAAGAGTTTTCTCATTCGTAACGTCGGAACGTTTCGGGCGGCCTGGGGCGCGGATAGGAGGAATCGAGGTCACGCCCCGATTGGAGCAACAACTCAACGTGGCATCGATCACCGACTCCCCCTCCCTCCCCCTTCCTCCTCGCTCTCTTATAGATTGCTCTCTATACTCTCCATTTTCCGATGGAAGATCACAGGGTGCGATACGGGATTCTTTCGGGGGGAGAGAGAAGAAAAAATTAGAAACCCGAACCACTCGGGAGAGGAACCGCGTCACCGCAATGCAGATAATTTCTCCCCCTCCCCCTCGAGCCTCGGAGATATAGGGAAGCGAAAATAGAAGAGATAGGGAGGCGAGGTGAAAATCGAAGTAGTCACGAAGGCGAGAAGCCGCTAGGAAGCCTTAATGGTCGCGCTGCGAGCTTCCACGAAGCGGAGAGGAGCCTCCTGGTGTGGGAATCCGATCGACGGGGGTGCGGGCTGCCGGGTGGGAGGTAGGTGAGACTCGAGGACAGTCGAGAGCACACGAGAGGGGGGGGACGTGGTTCGGCCAAAGCCGGTAGATCTCCAAGGTTTCATAGGTGTGTTGGGTGCAAACGGTAGCTAGGCGACGAGCCCGGGGTTGATTTTATATATACGTCGAAAATATATAGATATAGTATAGATATACGCGAGGGTACGCGGAAAGTGGCAAAAGGGAGGCGACCGGTCAATACCTCGCTCTCTCCAGGGCTCGCCTATATCCGCATGAGCAGCAACGTCATCGAGCGAGAAAGAGAGAGAGAGAGAGAGAAGGTAGCAGCAGCTCCTCCACCTGTCCTCCCCCAAAGCCCCTCCGCGCCATCATCCCCCTTTCGCGCGCGCAGCTCACCCACAGCAGCCCGAGTACACACACTCTCTCTCTCTCTCTCTCTCTTCCCCTCCCCTACCTCGCCCACCGGAACCGTCATCGTCCTCCCCTCGCGTCACCTCCGCGCACCACCTCGTATTCCCCCATTACCTCGCCTCTTTCCCTATCTCTATCCATCCGACCGAGCCCTCCTTCCGTTCTGGGATTCCCTCCGTGCGCGAAGAGAGCGCGCGCGCGAGAGAGAGAGAGGAAAAAAGATAGCAAGAGAGAAAGAGAAAGAGGGAGCGAGATAGAGATAGCGAGGGGGAAAAGTTACGAGCTAGAAGGGGGAAATACGCTCTCGCGCGATGACGAGATTGCCCCGTGTTCCTCTTTTATTTTATTCGCCCTTAAAAAATTTCACTCCGCTCTCGTTAACGTTCCACGTGGAGTCGTTAGAGAGAAACCCCTGGTAACGTATCAATCGTAATGGAATTTTGTCGAAGCGGTTAATCGAACCGTTCCCGTAATTATCGGAGCCGGTTATCGATCCGGCAGCGAGACTCTGCGGTTATCTCTTCCCTCTGTCGCGGCGGGACACACACGGCCGGTGCTCAGGCGGAGGCTTGCGTGTCTCGCGACGTCCAGTCGGGCGCTGCTGCTGTTACCGCTACGCGCTTTCCGTCTCGCTCTCTTCCACCCCGACCGCTTCCCGGAACCGCAGTCACGGGACACCCGCGCTGCTTCCACTCTCCGCAAGGAAGCCCCGGATATATCACCGTGAACGAAACTGGCCAATTTCACCGGCGAGATATATTTTCGAGTCTCGAGCCTCCTCCCTTCTCACCGAGACGACAGTATTCCAATCGAATGAAACGAAAAACATGCTGAAAATTTGACTCGTAAAATTTCTATCTCTAAATTTCTATAAGAATTTTAGACATGTTACAAAATACCATAACGATTAGTGAATTTTTCATTTCGGGGTTGAATATTCTTTCGGTACAAATTTTTCAGGAGCAACGAACTTTTCGAGAATCGATACATTGCCATTTTTGTAGCCCTTTTTCTTTCTTCGAAGTTGAAAAGTTGGCGAGGAAGTCTGGCTGCATGACTCGCTCGATTCTCGACTGCTTCGATCTCTTCCCCCTTCCGTGCGAGGAGAGGCTCTAATGGCGCCTAATGGCGCTGGCATTAGGACTCGCCAACCTCCCTCGCGCTCGCCACTCATTGATAATGACGCTTCCGTTTCTCTCCTCTCTCCCCGACGCGCCTCTGTTCCACGGATGATTTCGAAAAAAAAAACCGTTCCATGCTCCTTTCTCCCGAAATTTTTAACGCGAAAGCGAGCTCGAAAAATTCCATCTCGCCTAGTTTTTCTCCTCTCGCTAATGATCGACTCGGTCGCAAGATAAAGAGAAGACAAATTACGAGGCCGATGATCTGGAAATCGTACCACCTTAACGAGCCGATCCCTATCGGCGCTGTTTAACGACTCTTTACGAAATGACTCGCGATTCGTCCGAAAACGGGAAAATCGTCCTTTTTACGAAACGTTACTTGCGCGTATTTATAACGGTTCGAACGATTCGCCGAAGAGCAATCGTACCTTTCGATCTCCCTCCTATATCTCGAAACTTTTGAGATTACTGTTAATCGAGCAGCCCTCGAGAGAGCCGAGAACGTTTCACCGTTCGATTCTTCCCCGATGTGAATTCCAGGTAACCGCGGCTGTTTGCCCAATCGCCACCGGTTCCAACCCCAGAGGTGTATCTTATCGACACCTCGATATCGTCCAGATGCTGAATATATCGAACCTCGAGCTACCGTTTCCCCTCGCGAGGTTTCTCCGATCGATAAGGAGGTTTCGAGGATTCGGCCCTGTCTTTTTTTAGGAACGATACAAAAGAGCTCGCAAAAATAAAGGATTCACGGTACGAAATTCCGTACCGTATTGGACATCCTCGTACACGGGAAAACGCTCAAGAGGCACCGTGGCTCGAGCTCGTGTCGCGCTAGTGACGTGCGCTGCATCCGAGAACGTTGAACTCGCGGAATCGGTGCTGACTGATACAACTCGCCACCTCCTCCTACTTCGACCTCTCCCTCCTTCCCGTCTGGCCCCTCCATCAGTCTCGCTCACCTCCGGCACGAATTCGCCATCGGCTTATGTGTCGCAGCTACCCACCTTTCGTTTCGCTATTTCGGTGCGTTCTCGTGTTATATAAGCTTATTTTTTCTTTCTGCCGTGTCGCAAGAGCATCGAGAGATGCGCCCGCTTCGGCGTGGATAGTCTCGCGTAACGGGAAACTTTTTGCTAATGTTGCGATAGCCTAGCGTGCGGCCGTAATGAAGGCTTCGACGAAATCGAATGAAATCGTCGGGCGCTCTTCCGCGTCCGAGTTTTTAATTTGTGCAATTTCTAGTCGATAGAACTGGTGAATGTTGTTTCTAAAGTCACAATAGTCTGTACGAATGATTATTTATAGTTTTGACATCCAGAGGGGCGAAAATAGTTTAACAGATTTTTCCTGTACAATTTTCGTTATATGCACAAAAAATTTCTTGATTTTGAAAAATTTATGATTTATCGATCATCGTGACTCCCTGACATCCTCCGTTCTATTAAAAATGAAAATCTCCACGAGAGGCTTCCGTTACGAAATATTAATAAAGAATTCATTATACAGAGTTCTAATCGCGCACTCGATCGCGAAGAAATTCTGTAACAAAAACCTCGCATACCAGAGCCCGTTCCAGTTCGCCAGAGAATCAAACAAAACCCTGGAAAACCGCCAAAGAATTTCGCGGGCGTGTTTATGCCGAGAGATCGCGATACGATCTCCGCTATCGCGCTGCTTCGTACACCAAAACCTTACGTAACGCGGTTCGCAGCGATTCCGAATTAACGCGCTGCACCATCTACGCGTCGCGAATTCCTTCCTCTTTGGTTCGCATGCGCCCGAAGGTCGAGTGTCGGGTTGCCGGATGATATCGGGAGGCTGCGAAAGTAACCCGGCCGAGAAGATGCCGAGCGTATCTCCTTCCGACGAAACTCCTCTCTCTCTCTCTCTCACTCTCTCCTCGCGTGTACACCGGATCACCGTGCTGATGTAATGATTCATGCCCCCGAGATCCGATTACTCTCGTTTCCGTTGACGTTGACGGTAATCGGACGTCTTGAATACTCCGTACCTGGTTTCATCGTAAGAAGAAGCGAACCACGGGCTGAGAAAATTCTTACGCTCGCATCCTGCATGAATTTTCAACGATTTTCCGAGAGAAGATTTTCTCGAAATTCCACGATCGAGAGAATCGTAAATCGCGGCGAAGATCGGTAATTCGGCAATTTGGTCGGCTGTCCGGGATAAAATGGGAACTTGGTCATCGTCTGGAGGATAATTAATTCGCATAATTAGCCGGAGAGCCGATATAAAGGAATAGAAACGGGCCGCGACGAAAATTTACAATGGGAACCCACCTACTAAAAGGGTTGCCATGCATATGCATTCACCGAGCTCTGGTACGGAGAGAGAGAGAGAGAGAAAAAAAACGATCGTGTAATACATACGAGACGTGAATCTTTATGCATAGGATGACCCTGAACGTCCCGTCCTTCCTCCGGTGTCAACCGAGCGTAAATTATTCATCGTCTTGATATTTCTCTCGAATTTTTCATTTTGATAACTGCGAGAGTATAGCTGGTTTGAAACCAGATATGTATCGTTCGTTAAATTTTTCGTAATAATTATTTATATCGATAGACTATATCTGTGAGTCTCCATAAGTATCGAGAAAACAAATCAAGAAACGACGACTAAACGTTTCAACTAGCGATAATGTCACTAGAAGTACGAAGGGCACAACGAGCCCAGGCGTAATAATCGGTGAGACCGGAACCCACATTACGAAAAACCGAACGGTAGCGAAAGAAAGGGGGAGAAGAAAGAAGGACGAGAAGGAGAACGAGGAGGGCAAGAAGAATGAGGACTGAAACACAAAAAGAGGGGGAGGAAGAAGACGTAGCTCTCTGTCTCTCCCTCGTTTCACGGTCTCGCAACGTCGATTCTTACAAGAAGCGGCCATTACGGGTGCCGCGGAGCACACAACGATATACGTATACGCGACTCGTACGCGCGCGCAGATGCGCCATACCAGATGTAGGCGTTCGCGAGATAGCCGGTAATACGCGATCGTTGAGGTTGTGTGCGCGCGGGCCGGCTTTAACATCCTGGGCCGATGTGTGGGTCCACACCTGAGCCCCTTCTCGCGAGGGCAACGTCGTGTGCGTACAAAACGAAGAGAAGGTGTCTCACATGGGTGCCTCGGCTCGCCGTAGTTGCTCCCTACACTGCAACACGAGGAGTCACCAGCGCGCGCACAGATGGGGGAGACATCCGGGCAGCTGACGTACAAAACGAAACTGACTGACTGACTTCTCCGGGGGCTCAACCGACTCCACATCCTCCTTCGATTAAAATGAAAAAAACCGAGAACGAAGGGGGGGAGGAAGAGACCAGGGAGACGAGAATACTCTCCGGAAGGTGCAACCGGCTCGATGACTGCGAGTGATTAATTTCCCTCTGCTTTTCTTGCTTAGTGTTGAATAAAGTAGGAGTTTGATGGACTGTCTTTGGGGGATTTTGACGAATTAATTTCGATCGGTTCGTATGAGATATTGTATATCATGGGTGAAAAAAAATTCATGCATTCGTTGAGGAGTACAGTAATGATGAATTAACAGAGATGTCTTTATCGAGTCGGTCTGACTAGGAAATTACTCCGTAAACATCAGGTCATCCGAGACTAAGGATTAGATTCTCAATCTCTTACTCATTCTACTCCTCGGAGAAGAAGAACCGGAGAAATGTTCCACATGCAGAGTCATTCTCACAACTAGATATATCTTAATGGGAATGTCAGACTTGAAACTAAGAAAAGACTACGAAATTTACTACGAAAGTTTTATAGCAACTTTGCTGTTGACATTCAATGACAAAGAACATTATGGTAACGAGCCTTCATTTTTGATTATATGCATTCATGTTTCCAATCAAATTAGTTACTTAATATATTTCTTCAAACGTTCGTGTAAACTCTAAAAGTGATAAAAACTTATAAAGCAATTTTTTCTCGACGCGGAGGTCAAGATCCCGAGTGAACTCGGCAGTGAGTTCCGATATCGATGAACCGTAATGTGACACTGCGCCCAATCGAGATGAGCCAGGCGATTTGCGGGCGAAAAAATAAACGCGCGAGTATCGAGTTTCATCCCGGTTCGATCGCACAATAGAGAATTCGCGCTTTTGTGCGCGCACGATGCGTCGAGGAATTTGCAGATACGAAAAAAAAGGTGGAAAGATCGAGAGAGAGAGAGA
>NCVS01000543.1:65307-132083 GCA_003055095.1 Goniozus legneri | reverse complement strand
GGGAGGGCAGAGCGAGGAGACTCCTAAGAAGGAGTCGAAGGAACTGCCGGAAAACGCTCGCTATAAGATTTTAATTGAGAGATGATAAAACGCGCGTGAGAACGTTTTCATTACGCGCCGTGTGCTCGCGTAATTGAGGCGCATTAAGCTGGTTCCGATGTATCCGTAACGAAGGAGTCTCTAATTAGAAATTTTTGGCCCGTTTGCCTCGACAAATAGACGATCCCGAGTCCTCGCGACGTTTCTCATGAAGCGAGATTCGCGCCGCCTCTTCTCGAGAAATAATCAGATTTCAGAGATCGCGTTAGTTTCTCGAGCGAATACGATCTCGAGACGGGAAGCCGTTCGAATTGATTTAAGCGAGATCAACAGTTCTCGGGGCAGGTGAACACGATCTCGAGTCGACAGAAAAAATCCATTCGATTCCGCGCATTCCGTGCGATATTCGCTGAGAGCAACGCCGTCCCCGAAGAACCTCATGACGTTGCAATTATCCGCGCACTCCCAAGGTGACTTTCGGACACACGAGGCGAGCGCGCGCGCATGCCTCCTCGCTCACTCTCGCGGCGGGATGCCGACGGAGGAGTCCGTCAGCGCGTAACGAAAATGGCTCGCGACCAATCGCGAGCGCGCGAGGAGCCGAGGGATGCCCGCGGAAACACACACCCGGAGGAAGAGAGCAGAGAGGACTTCTCCATCTGGAAAACGCGGAGTCGCGGAAACGCCGGTTAACGAGAAAAATCGCGGAGAACAAAGGGATCGCAATTGCAGATAGCTGAAAATTCTGCTTTTCTTAGTTCGCGTGAAATTTATTCCTCCGCGGAAACTCGAATTACGCCCAGGAAAAGTCGAGCTAGAATCAAAAAATTTACTTCTATTGTTGATTGGATTCAGAAACCGATCAAATTTTTTCAATTCGAGACATCAGTTGTTTGAGAATTGACGAAAACAAACGTCACCGATCTTTTTGCGTTTCTCGAACGGAAAAGAGCGTTAAATTTTCCTGGCTGGACAGTCTCTTTTGTCTTTTTTTTCGGGTCGGCGAGGAGAGAGGCGAGGAGGGTGGGAGCAATTTGGAGCGGGGCGCCGAACGGTCGAGGCTCTGGAGAACGGAGAGAGAAAAAATGAGGGAGAGAGAGAGAGAGAGAGAGAGAGAGAACGAACGGATAAGAGGAAGCGTGGGCACTCGGGTGTGACTCTCCCGCGGGTTCGCCTCACCTTCTCCCTCCCCCTGCTTCATTCCCCTCTCGTGCGCGACGCGCAGGGCAGATACACACGCGGACAACATTATAGATATATACGCCTCGTCCCTGCGCGAGAACTCCTCCGTCCGGAAGTGCTCTTTATCTCTGTCGGTGTCTGTCCCCTTCTCGTTGCGCGTATTTTTTCCTCCTCCTGCTTCTCTCTCTCTCTCTCTCTCTCTCTCTCTCTCCCTCTCTTTTTTCATTTTCGGTATCACCGTGTGTCCGAGAGAGCCTCTCCGGGCGCACGCACACCTGCGCGAAAGAAATTTACACAGCGTCTGTCGTATCTACGCACGCATGACGCCGTATTTGGGTGAACGGGAGCGAGAGAGAGGGAGAGAGGGAGAAATTCGGAGTACGATATTCGTGCCACGTACTTCTGCAACTAACCCCTGCGCGTTGCTCGGGAGACCCCGTAGCCGTTAGCGATTATTTGTTCGATGCTCGACGAAAACATTTTTCAAATCGTATTCGCGGACAGTCGTAAAAGAGTAAAGAGGTGCTTCTGGGTATTTAAGAGATTTAAATGTATCCTCGAACTCGAACAAAAAACTCGAGTTAAAAGTCGAATCCCTATCTGATCAATTCCTGCATACTTGGAATTAAAAAATGTTTGTATTTCAAAAAAAAAATTGTTCAACTGAACATTTAATTTCATTGCACTTGGATTGTTTCAGCGGTACAGAAATTCGCTTCAAACGAGTTCTCAGTGTACCTAGATGAGCGTTTTCGTGAACTCTTCCTATGAACCTCGATATCATACCGGGAGTACATTGGCCTCGGCGAGAACCGATAGGAGAGCGACACCTGCCGCGCGTACCCACCCCGCACGTATTTATCGCCCGATTGCGCTAAACAGCGCTTCCTCGTCGCTCGGAATCTCGCGCTACCGAATTTTTCCGAGGCTCGAGAGAGACGCGCACACACGGGTGGGGCATCTCCGTGTTGGAGTTAATCGGATGAAGAGATCGACGCACCGTCAACCCCGGCTTCGCTGACTCCGCAAATGTCGTCCGAGCGTTTCGCAACCTTGCGCCAGATTGCAAAAAACGAACTCTGGAATCTTCGCAGTTTTTCGATTTCTCCGTTGAGAAATTTTCCACACGGCGTTTCCCGGAGTGCCAGGGGCGACCTCTTTCAGAGCGCGAGCCGAGTTTTCTCGTCCGGCGTTCATCGAGCTCCCGAGGAAGAGCAACTTGGCAATTGGCTCGTGCGCGCGAACCCGCCGAGGTGGGAGAGCACGTCGAGACGAGAGGAGAGATGCCGGAGAGCCGCTGGTAATTCCTAACCGGGAGCCATCGAGAGGTTTCCTACCTTCTACGGTTTCCCTCCTCCGTTGCCCACGAGAATCATCATCGTAGATAACTCTCGTCGAGTTCTATTCCGTTCTGCGATTCTACTTTTCCTTCTCTCGTACTTGTAGTATTCATTGTAACATTTAGAGGTCCAAATTTTTACGACTATAACTTGTCAGATAAAAATGATTGAATTCGATAGATCGAGTGAATATCTAAAAACTCGAAGCTTCCTCTTTGAAATGATCAACCCAATTCAATGATTATTAGTTGAGACATGGTTGTTTAAAAATTACGAGTGTCCCTTTAATTTTTGTGAGTAGTACGTTTCAGTTATTTAAAATCATTTTCTTTCGGAGCCGATGAACCGACTTCCAGGTAATCCAGAGGTTAACCTACTTAAGTCGTACGAGAGTACGCAATCGCTGCAGAGGCCTCGCAATTTAGCCATACGTTCGATGGGAAATGTGTAATTTCGTGCGTGTACTCTCTTTGCCTCGTCACCGCCCATCGGCTTATGCTCACGTGCGTATGTGTTGCCATCTTCGCTCGTTTCGTTCTACCGACTCTCCGTCTCTCCCAGCGGTTCTCAATGCCTCGATCGTTTCGTCACTCGGTCGGCTCGATTCGTCGTAACGACGATTTAAATTCGCGGGAGAACCTCGGAATCGATGGGCGCCGTTTAACGGATAGCCATGCATATACATAAGCAGGGGAAACGCTACACTCATCCGTGCTGGCGAGACAGAACCGACCGTTAGCGTTCCGCCTGCTGGATCCCCGCGAAATCGGATTTCTCATCTCCAGCCAGCGAGTTATCGATTCTCCTAACGTCGAACTTACCTACGTGTACATCGATTTTCTGATTTAATAAAAACAATTATTTACCAAACAACCAAGATGTTACATAGCGACTTGAAGAAAATATTCTTTACTATTTAAAAATTATCTCAATTTAACAATTAACTGTTAATTTATGACTTTGTTCTCTAATCGATCAATTGTTATCACAAGCGAGAATTTGTTGAAATAAAACGAACTGTCGGAACGAGATGCGATACGGAGAAAACGATTGGCGGAAGCCAGCCGATACCGTAATGTTCGGGTACCGGACGAACCGGAAGTAAACCTCCACGTGTATCGTATAGACCGGGGCTCTCTGCGTGTGACCGATGCGTACGAGGAGAGAGAAAGAGAGAGAGAGAGAGAGAGAGAGAGAGAGGAGGCGCGGCTGCTTTATACTTTCCTGCGCGACTCAATAAATCGATCACGTAAAAGAAAACGCAGTATCCCCGATCTTGTTTCGTGCTCGAGCGATTTATTAATTAAGGGGCGCTCGGACGTCGAGGAATTTCTCCACCGCGCGAGATTCGCCGGGACTCGGGTGGGAAAAATCGAGTCCAGGCGGGGGAGGGGGTCGATATTTTTCTCACACGAGAAAGTCGCATCCGAAATCGGGCTCCTAACCGACCGTATTAAATTCACCGGACGGTCATACAACGCAAACGGGTACGCGGCGCGTTTACAGATGCCCCCTCCTCGAGGTGTGTGACGCGAGCGTGTCTCTCTTTTTCTTCTCTCCTCGTACGCGCCCGAGTGGATGGTGGACGTTATATTGTCCTCTCCTCGGCTCCTTTCTCGCATTAGCATAAGAATTCAGTGTGCGCGCATGATCCGCGTATCAAACGTAACTCCTTCCCTCTCTCCCCCCGCGCGCTCGCCCCGAGGAGGAGCCCGACTCGCCGATCACGAATCTCTCGATCGTCCGGAGAATCGAGAAAGTCGATCAGAGTTCGCGCGCGGGCCCGGAAAATTTTCTCAGACGCGCGATCGACGCCTCGGTCGATTGAAAAAACGGCCGGGCGATGAGTCGTAAAAATACTGTTACGACCGATTTTCAGCCGGGAGTATATTTTCACGGCGAGGAGGAAGAAAGCACACGGCCTCCTCTCACGAGCGTTTCCCGCATCGACAGGCGGATCACGAGCAACCCGACGGTATCTCCTTCTCGCTCCTCGCCGATGGGGAAGCACGTAACAGATTTCTGTTCTCGGGATCGAAGACTCTTTCGTGCCACATGCGAAAAGAAAAATCTCGACGAGAGGAATTCTCTCTTTTTTAGCATAAAAACTTATTTGGGGATTTTTGAAGAATTTTAATTCTAAATTAAATTTTCCAATCGTTCGAGCTTCGTTTTGTTTCTCGATCGCGTCGATGAGACGAGCACGTGGGTGGCTATCGAACGATTATGGCCGACTCGCGCGCACAAAGATGAGACTCGCGTCGAAATGGCGAATAAGGACGTGACGCGGCCATAAGGGGACCCCGTGACAACTCTTATATGGCGAGGTACGGGCATTGTGCTCGCTCGGGCCCCAGATGGCCAATATTCATTAAGGGAGACAATAAGCGGATCTCGAATAATTTCGCGAGCCTCGATCGTGACGATCATTCCCGACGCGCGCGTGCGAGGGACACGCGACGAAGGACGAGCCGATTATCGTTCGCGATTAAACGCCAATTTACGCTACAAACTCGACGTAATACGCGAATCAATGCAAATCGAGAAATTATCCCCCGTAAGAGACTTACGAGGTGAATATCGATTCGAGCTGTAATTCGAAATTTCAACGAGACGTAATTTATGTTTACACTGCAATGGAATTTGACAGCTCGGTTAAAGTTACAGAAGAAATATAGTCAAGAATATAATTCAGTCACAATGCAGTAATATCAACTAATCTTCTAGTTAATTCAAATTGAATTGTACTACATAAAAAAATTAAAATATACTTGGGACTATTAATTCTCACTCGGAGATTAAATTTCATTCCAGATAGAGGAACAATCGTTTCGAAGAACGTAAAGGGGAATTTCTGTTTTCGATGCAACGCACGATCCGCTACGAAATCTCGGATTCTATTAACGGAGAAATTATAACGGATTGACGGGCATACGTCGTGGATGCACGCGACGGATGGACGGTTCTCGTCGCACGAAACGAGAGGAGCGAGGGGATATTTTTCTTGAAACGGGAGAGGAGAAAAAATACAATTCGCAGCTCGCATGGAGAGGCTTTCAGGTCACTCTCGGCCAATTGCAATTTTTCTCTAAAATCGATAATCGATTCTTCACTGCCAACTTCAAATTACTCAAATCAAAATTTTTTCGGATTTAGGGGGAAGAATCAAGATGATTTCTACCCCTGTAAAAATTTATCGTGCCGTTTAATCAGTTTTTGCAAAATGAAATTTTATAATGGTAAGTCAAATTGTGACTCGACTATCGAAATTCAAAACAAATTTCGCGAAGGTTTTAGGCCACTCGCGATAAGTGTAAACTGTCCTGCTCGTTACAAGCCTATCGTAAAATTTTGCCGAGGATTTTTGTCGTCCTGGAATCGGTTTGTCGAGATGATTCTCGCACTGAGCGTCATCATGCGTAGCGGTATTTACTACCAGACGAGTAGAAATGGTAAATTTTACCAGATTTGACTTTTAACTGTCAACCAAATCCTCGAGATTCCCTGCTATGACGTCTAAACTACAACCTAGATTGAGCTTCGAAGGTGAATTTTCTATTCAAACATTTCTATTTCCTGAATTTGAAATTATCTTTCTCTAGTTACCGACTTGGTGTACAATCACCCCGACCTAAGTAGCATCGTCGAGCTCGAAAAAAACAGACTCTACTTTGCTACCTTCAGCCACATAAATAAGGAGCCAGCTAAAATCCCAAATATTTATTTTTTAACCATCGACGATAACCTATTTTACCACAATTTTTTTGACGATTTTGGTCCTTTGAATCTTGGTTGTCTATACAGGTTAAGAATATCGTAAAATATCGATTCCAATACTGAAGTTAATATACTTATAGGTATTGCTCACTCGTGAATGAAACATTCGATGTACTCGGAAAGAACAAGTGCATCGTTCATTACACATCGCTTAACGATAAAAAGAGAACAAACGCTGCTTTTCTTGCAATATGTTATACCGTACTCTATATGAAGAAAAGTCCAGCTGATGCTTACAAGGTGTTTGAGTCTAGACCTGATATTCCGCTTATACCTTTTAATGATGTATCGATACAAACATCTACCCATTGGATTCACGTATCGGGTGAGAAGTTTAGTTAATTAAACTAAAAAAACTTAATTTTTAGTTTAATTTTAATTTCAGTTAAAATTCAATATTATTCGTAATCTATTTTAATTGGTACCCCAGATTGTGTTAATGCCGTTTACAAAGCCTCCAAACTCGGTTTCTTTAATTTCGACGACTTTGACATCGAGGAGTACGAAAAATACGAACAACTAAAATACGGGGACATAAACTGGATTCTGCCAGGCAAATTCATAGGTTTCCTAGGACCGAGCACAGAATTAGGGACTCGTTACCATCACCCACCGGAGCGTTACATCGACTATTTTCGGCAAAACAATCTACGCGCTGTTGTGAGGCTCAGCCGAAAGACTTACGATGCTCAGAAATTTATCAATGCTGGAATTCAGCATTACGATCTTTTTTTGCCGGATGGTTCTGTACCATCACCGAAGGTTTTGAATCGATTTTTAGAACTTGCTGAAAATATCGATGGGTCTATCGCTGTTCATTGTAAGGTCTGTAAAAGTTCGCTCCTCAAATATTTCATACCTCTCAAACAAAATTTATAGTTAAAAATTAGACTTATTATTGAGTTTTGTAATTCACGTCACGAGCTGTGTTTATTGTTTGGGAGTCGGTCTTACATTAAACGACTGTCAAGGACTTATCGCCTGTTCAATATTTGTCGTGTATAATTTAGGCTGGATTGGGCCGAACGGGCTGCTTGATCGCAGCTTACTTGGTAAAGCATTACCACATGACAGCTCGCGAGGCGATAGCCTGGACAAGAATTTGTCGCCCTGGGTCTGTCATAGGCCACCAGCAGACCTGGCTGGAGAGGATGGAGGGCAGATTGTGGGAAGCTGGGCGACAATATAGGTTTCTAAAAATTTATATGGTCCCTTAAAAAATATTTGTGTATATTTTTAATGTACATGTCTGTTTTTAAATAGAATCAATTTTTTCTATCGTTTTGCATACTACACAAAAAATGATTTTAATTAAATAATTTGAGTTCAAAAAATAGTCAAATGGTAGTTTTATGTAGAATTCATTCTTATAAAAATAATGGTTGTTCGACACATAAATTTTCTCACACAATTTTCCTACTAGTAATTAACTGTAATTCAAGTTTCTTCTCTAATCGACTAATTTTTCGATAAAATTGCAGAAAAGAACATTACGGTGACAGCGGCGCAATGTTACATCACAAACGCGGGATATACTCGATAAGCGATAAGATGGAAAGGCAAACACGACGATCGTCGAGCATCCACACTCCCGAAATCGATCGGCACGCTCTCGATCGTCGCGATACCCACACGCGTGAGTTTACATTAAGAAGAAAGATTACACGCGCGAAAGATAAACAGCTCTGTCACAATCTCTCGACCGATTCCAAACGATGTACAAAGAGAGAGAACAATCGGTGAACGTTCGTCGCGCTCGCGTGCAAACAATTTTACTATCTCGCGCTCGAAATTTATTCGCACGAATTTGGAAAAAAGCGCTCGAAAAATCGAATAATAACAACACCTGTGTTTCAGAACGAACCGGAACCGAGGACGATTTGACTAATAAGAGGAAGCTGTGGCGAATTCTAGGTATTTGCATTCGTTGTAGCGAAAACGTTAGATAATGATGTTGAATTAAAAAATTTATTCCACGTGATCGAGCAATAGGCGAACCGCGACGTAAGCGGGCAAAGTTGGACGCGACGGTAGAGCCGGCGAACGGAGAGAAATCCGATCGGAAATTCGGCGCGGTTACTCAGGGCGATAGATTAAACGAGATAAAAATAATCAGGCAGGACGAGTTGGAAAAAAAGAAAAATAATCTCCCGCGCGAGGCGATAAGAGAAGAAAAATAAAATATACATTCGTACATTTTATGATTTATTCGCCATTTTCAAATAGCGGCGATTATTTGCTATTCAAACACGTCACTAGATACTCCGTTCGACGCGGCACATTCTGATCGATGCGGCGCGTCTAATCGAGAATGCTCAAATATTAAAAAGAAAAAAAGAGGAGGAAAGAACACAATTTCGAAAGGCTCGTAGATAGTAGGGCAGCTGTATGTAGTCAGAGAAGAAATGAAATAAGGATGAAGATCGCAGACTATGTATAGTAAAGAAGAAACGGTTTATAAAAAAATGTTATACACATTTTATAATTCATTTGATACAAAATAATTTTCTTTACAAACTAAAATAGAGAGTTCTTTCATCCGGAGAAGATTGAATAAACGTGTCTTTGAATATTTTTTTTGTTTTTTTTTTTCATGTCAGTTTACGCGACTATTAACACTTTCCATTAAAAAAAAAAAAGGAAAACAAGAATCACGATGTGGGAATGTATTAGATTGATAGTATCCTTGTTTGTTATGAGGTAAGAGAAATTGTTAAATTTTATAGATCAGAGAAATCGTAGTCATAGTTACTACCACACACCTATAAAAGGGTTAATAATACTAGAAATAAACTATAACGTCTAATAATTTCAATAAATTAACACCATTTATTTTCTTACCGACGTAAGATTTTTGTGTCAACTTGTGTAAAAATCCTGGCACGATAAACCTTAAAATTGCCCAGTGGCAATGGAAAGTGTTAACTAAAGCAGCAAGTACATTCGCGTTACATTTTTTTTGGCGATTAATAATTTTTAATCGCTGCATTTTTCAAAATTATTATGCATCATATCTTAATAATACTCACAATAATTCACCGAAAATATTAAAGAACTACTGAAAATAATTTCATTACACATCCAACAAGAAAAATTTTGAAATATCGTTCTAACTTAATTCATTGTGCATACTTGAACGTTATATTGAAACGTCAGATAACCAAATATCGTAAATTGCAAAATAGTATTTCTTAAAAAATCACTTTTTACAGGTAATAGAATACAAGTTCAGTGTACGTACAGAATCACCTATTACGTATATTTCATTCGAATTAGTGTAAAATACTTGAACTATATGAAACATTTCATATATTTACTCTTGTAAGTCAATGCGAGTCAATTATTTGACCCATTACATCGATTATTTAATGTGTGTTAACAAATCTCGCACATAGAAGAAAATGTTAATGCACACAGCTGAAAAAATAATTCCGTTCTAAAGTTCAATGTATTTAAAAGACGTAATTCGTTTGTCGTGTTACGTATATTATCTCATTATACGACATACGAAAAATAACCCGATTATCATTACCAAATGACATTAGAAAGATGAAAGCAATTTGCGTAAAGAATGTTGAAAAATCTTTGATTTTTAACGTTTTGCACTTCATCCTACATTAGAGTAAAGCCATCCACATACTAAGTTTTATATGTATTATATATATTATATTTTTGTTTCAATTTTTCCCTCCCACTCATGTTCTACATTTCCAAAATATTCACACATGATTATAAAATTTGGTTTTACGAAAGTCAACTGCGGTTACTTTCTAAAACTATTATCATATTTTATGCGATTAACTTCATTATTATTGTTACAATTTTTAAATTGCTGTTGTAATTACAATCTATCACAACGTATACCATCCTCTCAGAACTGTCTCATTGATATCTCTCTACATCCACGTTCACACGTTAAAAATTAATTTCATTGAAATTTCATTATATATAACACAGTTTTACAACGAAAACAATGATCGTATTTTAAATAAAAATCTTAAATATTGCGAGTTATCGTGTACAAATCACGAATAACGTTCTTTTCTCGAGAGAGATGCGATAGGGAGTAACCTTACGAGTTATTCGATATTATTGATAAAAATGATATAATTCTTTTCTGAGCCTTACTTGAATTTTGTAGTCACCTTATAATTACACCCAACCACTTCTTCGTCAGACCTTCATACTGTTTAACATACTCGGTGTCGAAGAAACATGATTATCTTTAGCCACGCTCTCCAGGCGGTCGTCTCGAAAACGAAATTTCTTATTCCGAATCTTCTAACGCGCCATTCAGCGTTTGTTCATTACCACAGAATATTTTTTTTTCATTTTATATTATATCGATTAAAATCGCTTTTTTACCAAGGTCACGCTTCTCGATAAAGCGTTACGCTAGCGATGTGTTGATTTGCCATTATTTCAACAATAGCATCGCGAATGCCGTAGCAAAATGTGCAACCAAATGGGTTTGTGGTGTTTGTCGAGGACGCACGATTTAACACAACCGGACGTGCGCTTGCTCTTAGTGGCTCGCTGATCCTATCCCACTTTGTATAGGCAGTGATCTGAAATATTAAAATATTTTTATGAATGAAACTAAGAAAAAAATTATATCATGCAATCGTTACAATCTAAAAAAATTTTCTCACTGTGATCGGGGAAGGAGAAACGTCGATTAATTTGCCCGATTCAGCGGTAGTGGCTTCGAGTGGTAAAGTCAACGAAAATTCACAACGGTGGTACATATTGAAGTTATAGTGTCCTGGGTAATTCGTGTGTAAAACAAATTTTTTGACACACTGTGTTTTGGCGTCGAATAGAACGTCTATGCCAAGCGTAAAGTAATTATAAAAGAAATCGGAACGTCTTATTTTATCACGCTTATGGGCATGAGGACTATGGATGCGCATTTTATCTTCGGACTTGTAAAATACACGAGATGGAGCTCCTAGAGCACTCATAACATCTTCACATGAATCGCCAAATAGAACCTAAAAAGTACTCATTGTATAAAACAAAAATATTGAACACAAAATAAACGTATGATCAATGTCAACTACTTTACCTCTTTTGTCATTAAACATTTTTTTGGTTCTAACAAGACTCTTGTAGAAGAGCTTCCTTCCGTAAACAAATTTAATCTCAGTCCTCGCGTGCGCACCTTATCTCTTATAACTTCTGCTTTCTCTAGATACAAGCTGTTATGATAGCATGCCTATAAAATTAATAACAATTGCTAGTCCCTCTGTTTGTAATTACAAGAATTTCATAGTTAGATACCTACAAGTGGTAATGGAGGTGGAGGGGTTTTTAAATTATCCTCGCTACCTGATCCTGCCGCCATATTACCAACGTATATAGCAGTCTTTGCGACCAGGGGAGAAGTTCCATTCGGAAACTGTAGAGAGCCTAAGCCGTGAGCATACCCAGGTTGAAATTTAGAGTCTATAGGGAAGTAGAAAGACAATCCCCGAAAGTTCAACACAAACACCTAAAAAATTTAATTTTGAAATTCAGTTATTCAAATATTGGTATAAAGTTAGAATAAATAATGCACCCGTACCTGTTTGTCACTGTCGTAAACACCAGGGTGAGTGGCCCCAAACGAATGTTCTATTTGTTCTATAGATGGAAGAACTTCGGGCGAATTGAATGGCAATCCACAATACTTAAGCTTTACTAATTTCATATTATATATTTCGATAATTTTGAGCCTCTGTACCACAGGGTCGAATATTAATCTCACTCCATCGTGAGGTAAATTTATTACTAAATCTATATCTAATGGATTCTGTGAACAAAAAATATACCAACATTATGACAAATCCAAGCGAGTCGTATACAATCAAATTTCATAACTTACAGTATCGCTATATAACACCTGTACGCCTCTTATAATACCAACTTGGGACTGTATTATCGATACAGACTGAGAAAAATGCATTCCTGTAAATAAACAGTCAAATCAGAAATCATCTCATACAAAGATTTTTGAAGGCTAGACAAAGCTTATATGTCATCTTCTAATTTTGACATTTCGAAATAAACGCCTGAGGTTAATTCTGCATTGTTCACTTCCGTTATTAATACCAGAAGTGAAACAAAAATGCATTTCTGTTCTTTATTACATAAGGAGCGTAAAACCTGAACGTTCGCATACAATTGCATTGTTTACATGTGAATGTCAATATGTAGGTGTTTACTAATAGGGAAACAGTTTACGAAGGAAACGTTACGATCGTCGCGCTACGCGACGATTCATTTCGCCCGTCTCGCTCATGCATAATAACGAAAAAAGAAAGAGAAAAGCAGACGAAACGAGAGCGGTCAGCGCGAAAAATAATTGACGCGTAATAAGAAAAACCAAAAGGAATCTCGACGCGATTGCGTCGAAACTCGTTTCGTCACTCGCCTAAAATAAATTCCCACTGCTCGCAGCCGAGCGATCTCTCGGGTACAACTTCGAGTTCCAACATTATTGATATTCCTTTGTTGACGTTTGCCTATCGGGTTCACCACTGTAACACTCGCGTATAAAAAACAACGAACGCGCACTACCGACACTAGACGAAGGAAGAGCGATTTAGAACGCGAACTGTAATTTCTCTGCCGTGGGTTGAAAAGCCAGAGAAAACAAAAAGTAATAAGATTTCGAATGACGCCAGTGACGCGTGCGTCGCGAAAGCAATACTCCAATAACGCAGAAGAGAAAAAAAAAGATAAAACGATGTCGAGAGCGCGCGCGAGAGAGAGAGAGCGAAGAGAAAAAAAGGAAGGTCCGCTTTGTCCTCGGCGTAGGCGCGCTCGCGTGAAAAACGATAAAACGGTTAGACGCGAGCCATCGTTCGCTTTTCCTCTCGGCGATACGATAAAAGGCACACACTGTTTTGCTTGAGTGTATGCGCCAAGTTCGACGTATGCGTTCCGTGGGCTGGCAAACTGTCACCAGCCCCTCGCGAATGAACAGCTGATACCCCTGTCCCCCGTTAACGAAAAGACGCAAAAACAACTTTTTTATCGTCCATTGGTAAAGTAGGGAGGCATCTTGAACTTGCTGCTTTCAGCACGAGGGGGCGACAGTGTTCCCCTTGTTGTAAGAAAATTAGGTTAGAAATGGCGCGAAGATGAGAAAGATACCGTTGGCGAATGTTGTAATTACAATATTGCGATAAAATGTCTATAATAAGCCCATAATGAATACCCAGTTATCGTGAGTAGCGAAAACTTTTTACATTTTCAATTCTCTACAGAATTCTATTGAAATCTAGTACTTCTTATTATAGGAACGCTATACAGCTTCTTTTCGCACATCGTGTTGATATTATCGCTCGCTTTGGTAATTGCATAATTTAATTCCAGCTAATCGGACCACGGTAATTTTCAATCGTACAGCTCGAATGTTTGTCACCCGACAATATAGCAATGAGTAGAAGGAAACATTTTTTTTCTCGCAATCACTGTCGCCTCGCTGAAAATTTTTCGCATCGGGGTAAAATAATCGGATGACGTGCCCAAGGTGTTTACCGTTTTGAGCGAGGGACAAAAACGGTAAATAAAAAATCGTACGACAAATATCGGCTCTCGTGAGAGCGGTAAACAATATGCGACACAGACGGGGCTCGCGAGAGGGAGCGAGAAGGGAGAAGAAAGAAGTCGGGTGATACAATCGTGAGTATGTGTTACGAATGATCGTCGCTGGAGGTTAAAGACCAATAACGATAATGACTCGTTAGGATCCGTTGGTCAACGCGTCGCAGGGGGTTCTCTCCCACTCGTAAATAAATGAAGCAACGCTCTAGCCGCTGGTAATCTCCCCCAGTGAAGTACACAACACTCGTATATCCTGCTCCAGAAAAATTCTAAACGATTACGAATATTGCAAAAATTGCAACAACTCGTTACAGGAACAAACAAATAACACCAGAAGCAAAATATCCGTGATTTATTTTTGGATTCTCCGTATCGATCTTTCGACTCGCGTTAGGATTATCAAGGAGTTATATCGCGAAATAGATTTGAATAATCTCGCTCGTTATATCGCTTGAGCCAATATGTAAAAAGATTAAAAAGAGAGAAAAAAATCGGCCACAGATATTATTGCTCTGGTCGACATGTGGCGCGTCTGACACGAGTTGAAATTTAGTTTCTTTTTCTTTCCTTTTTTAAAAGACAAGGCCAACCCGTGAGCACGAGCGGGCTCCTCTCGCTGATGTAACATTCGGGCGTTTTAACGCGATAACGATTCTGGTCGATGCTCGATTAAGAATAGAGAGAGAGGACGAGGAGTGGGGACACATCGCTTTTATACCTTTGTCTCCAACGTCGAGGCTTTTCTGATGCAAGAATTCATGGATTTGCCACCGAGCAAGAGGCGAATTTCACGAAAACTCGCTGAAATTATTCGTCAAATAAATCACCATAGGCGGCAGCACCGGAGTGCCGTAATGGCGAACGCAAGGGTAAATATCGCCGACGGGATCGGCGGAAATTTAGCAAAAGTGGACAGCCGAGTGTCGCGTAGATTGGATCAACGAGCTACGTTGATGCTTACGAAATCGATAAATCGTCGAGTGTCGAGTGTGCGGGACACAGACGAGCCTCTCGAAGCCACACACACACGCAACATTATGCAACGAAGGAGGCTCGCGATAACGGTTATCGTCCGGGGCCACACGAGCCGAGCCTCCCGCGATACGTCAGGTCGAGCGGCAAATTTGCAAAATACAAAAACAATCTGTATATTTTGTTCAAACGCGCAAAAAACATCGAAATCGTCTAACGATCGTCAACATGTTGACTCGGAAGAGAATCGTTCGCTCTCGATCTCTCAAAATTCAGCTTATCGTTCGAGATTCACCCGCACATTGTCAAGTTTTTTCGCCGCTCGACCCGCTCGATGATGGTGTGGGTACAAGATTGGTTATTATAAACACGGGTCAAAACGTTGACACCGTACAAGAAGGAGATCGAGGGAAAAAAAATGAGGAGTATCACCCTCCGAGTATTTATTCGGACCCGGTGGCGCGTTTCGAGGCTTGCACAATTCATGCAGCCGATTGGTAAGATTCCACTTTTGCGAACAAAGAAAACAGTGCGAGGGAATTCCACGAGTTAGCGATTCGACTACGAACGAGTTTAATTTCAATTATCTAATCTGCGGCGAGCGATGAAAAATTTAATTAAGAATCGTTGAATAGCGACAGCCATTTATATCTGCTAATTAAAACCGAACAGTTTTTCCTTATCGAGCGGATTTTTCGAGAGAAAAAAAGTGGTTTATTGGCATTAATTACGCGAAACAAAGAGGACGGATCGAATAAAGCGCGTTATTGTCCAAGGCGAGACAATTTGTTCGATATTGTTTTTTTTTTCTACTCGCGTTATTCATTCGCCTTGTACTTTCGTCCGCTGGAAAGATTTCACTCGCAATTACCAAAGTTTAGTCATTTTCGCAATTAAAGTCCCCTGCTCGCGCTCAGCTGACCCGGATACGTTCGCGTTCCGCTTCGACGTACGATCTCGTTCTTACTGGAATATTTCGCGCGTGAAACGAAAGATCAAAGATCGATTTTGAATTCGCCGTGCGTGAAAGGAGGTTTCGTCAGGCCTCGCGTGGGTGGGAGGAAGAAAAAAAATCCGACACGCGTTACCGAAATCTTAATTTCAATAAAATCGAACCGAGCGCGGGCGTGAAAAACTAGAAAAATCCAGCGGAGTCGATAGTCCGTAGTCCAGTCGTCGTCTGGCGTAGATAATTTCACAAACGGTTTGGCTCGCGATAAGCGCGTGCCGATGAACAAAAGAGTTTCTCGTTTTCTCGATTTCCACGCGATTTTTCGGTCCACGAACTTCGCACCGGGCGAGCAGGTGCGCGTACCGTTAATCACCCTTTCTCGCCGTACGAGGTAAAAAAAGGTGCTCGATTTACCGCGAAATTTCGTGATGTCACGCAGATCGTCATCAAAATATTTATCTCGAGAGCTCTAGTTCTTATCGTTTTCGGCAGAAGCGCGTGCGAGTAACAAAGTTCGTACTTATCGGCTCGAGTGGATCGAGTTTTCTTTTTTTTTCACTCGCTGCGGGTATAAACCGATTCGTCTTCTTTCAAGTTTTGTAATCTAAAATATCGAACTATGGTCGATGCCTCGACACTCCCGGCGGCACGCGCGCGCGCGAGAGGGCACGCGCTACTCGTCATAGGTGAAAGTATACTTCTTGGTAGAGAAGTATCGATGGTGAAAAAAATCAAAACAACTTTTGGACACGCGATACCCTGCCTTCTCGCGTTACCGTGCCGGTTTCGCGTCAGCCCAGGTGGGCTCGTTCGGTATTACATACCGGTAAACAAAATTTGCCTCGTCTATTTTTAGCCACATTCTCTCTCGCTCGTTTTATATTCCTCTCTATCTCTATCTCGCTCCTCCTCACTCTAATTCGCTCTCCTCTTTCTATTCTCCTCTCCCTCTCCCCCTCCAATACGAACGAACGATGGGGAACCTTTCGCTCGGTTTTTTTCCTCTACACGAGCGAATCTAGAAGCGTGTTATCTACACCGTTTAATTGGTAGATCGCTCGTTGCGGGAGTCGTGGCACGCAGAAAAAAAGAACGACTTCTCGCCACGACCGATAAAAACCAATCCTCTCTCGCTCTCGAATCGCTCGCTATTTTCGTTCCTCCTGGTGATCGCGGATGATCGATGTATCGGATTTAATCGGGCACAGATCGCGATCTGCTCATCTCGAGATGATCGGGATCGAGCGTCGCGCCAACGCCCGCGTTGGATCGCGTTTTCGACGCGCGAGCGAGCGAGATGGAGCGGAATTATCGGGCTAGAAAGGAGCGGTAAACAAACGATCGGTTCGTCGCACGTTATCGATCGTTATCGGGTGCGTATTTTGCATTCTCGAATTGGCCTCTCCTGTTGTTTTTTTGTTTTATCCCGACGGCCCCCTCGAGCGCACGGCGTTTTTTTTTCTCCTCGGTTATTTACGCGAAACGCGGGCCGAGGCGCGCTCGAGCGACCGGTCTCCCTCAATCGCGGCCGGATCACTGCCGGACACGCACCGCGCGCTGAATATTCGCTCTCTCGCGGACTCGAGCTTTCGTACGGTGAGAAAAAAAGCTGCGTGAGGAGATCGTGATCGGTGAGTCCACTCCCTCCGTGTTTCCCCCCCAAAACCCGTATTCTTGCTTTTACTCCGCGACCAGTTTTTCTCTCTTTTTCGTTCGGGTGCCCCGCGTCGGCCGGGGCTTTTTGTTTTTCTCTTACGGCTTCTCCGAGATAAACGAGAGCGCTCGGGCTCAGTTGGGCCGTCAGCGCGCGACAGCTCCGCACGCGCGTCTTCGAACTCCCGAACCCTCCCGCGACCGTTAGAATCACCGAATTTCGAAATTTTACGCGAAAAGCTAACGATCTATCTGTTTTCAGGCAGAGCGAGCTCGCTCCGAGGCTGTTCGAGGCAGTGTGAGGAACGCGAAGCCAGTCAGGAGCGTTTTAAAAGTGGCCGAGTGCGATACCCGTGACTCTAACGCCACGTGTTTGATCGTCCCCACCTCCGACGCGCTCGGGAGTCAAAGTCAATCCTCTCGTACAGTCCGGACACGGAACTCGGACGCCGAACCGTCGCCGGAGGAATCGCCAGCCGGACCAATCGGAGCGCTTCTTTTCGAGGGGCTCGACTCTACCTTTTTTTTTTCTTCTCTCTACAAGCGCGCGCGCTCGCTCACGCGCACACGAATAGACGCTAGCTCGGCGATTTTTCCCCCCATTCATCCGTTTCGGGGTTCGCGGATTTCTTATAAAAGCAGTGATCCTCGACGCCAGACAATATGCCGGTGATCAGGCTAGACCGACTGGTGACTCGTCCGGGACTCGTCAGCTTCACCGGGGTGCGTGGTTTCGCGAGAAGATCCATCGTCGCCGATCAGCTGACGTTCCGCGCCGCAGCCAGGATCGATCAAATTCGAGCCGTTAACTTCTCCGTATTCGCAAGAACCGCTGTTCTAACGAACGTCAGGATGCCGCACTCAGTCGAAATAATTTATCCACCGTGAGTTGATTTTTGTTTTCTCGACGAGATAATTTTATTATTAGCTCGGAAAATATTGATGCCGACTGATAACGGTGCCGCGTAGGCGACTATTTTGCGCGCCACAAGGAACATTTTTCGCGCCTTTTCGAGATTCACAACTGGTTAATCGGGGAATTCTCGATCGATTTTTTATCGATACTCGCGTTGAAATTGGATCGATCCGGTATTGCAAACTTTGAGTCGATCGATCAACTTTTCTGTATTATCGGTTTGGCCAAAATTCAATCTCGACTTAACAAAAATGGCTTCTCTGTTGTAGATTCTCCAGCCTGTACGCGACTCAGGCGATCAAGAGCCCGCCTAAGGAGCAGAATGGCTACGACTACATCGGCAAAACTCCGATCATCAACGGCACGAATCTGCCGATCTCGGGAAAATTGAGGTCCTACATCGAGGAGTGCGCGAATCTCTGCCGGCCACGCGATATTTACATCTGTAATGGCAGCGAGGCCGAGAACGTTCAACTGTTGCGTCTTCTGGAAAAGAACAAGACTATCCAGCCGTTGCCCAAGTACCACAACTGGTTAGTTCTCGTTTTTCTTATTTATTTACTTGTCCGACTGATGCAATAAAGTAAACAGAGAATCAATTGCGAATCTGTTCGAGTCTGAGAGAGATGACGAAACTCGTTCTGTTATTGTAGCTGGCTGGCGAGAACGAATCCAGCTGACGTAGCTCGCGTCGAGAAGAAAACTTTCATCAGCACTGACAACAAGAGCGAAACGGTACCAGCCACCAGAGAAGGTGTAAATGGCGAACTGGGCAACTGGATTTCTCCGAACGACATGGACCAGGCGATTTTGGAACGTTTTCCAGGTTGCATGTCAGGTGAGTTATCTGTTAAGAACGAAAAATTATTGAGAATGCAGAGAATATGGAATTTTTTATTTATTGAATGTTGACCTCTCGACAGGTCGTACGATGTACGTGATACCATTCAGCATGGGTCCAGTTGGGTCTCCTCTCTCCAAAATCGGTATCGAGATCACCGATTCCGCATACGTTGTCAGCTCGATGCGAATAATGACTCGAATGGGTACCAAAGTCCTCGAAGTGTTAGGAAATGGAGATTTCGTGAAATGTTTGCACTCTGTGGGTGTCCCACGAGCTGACTCATCCGTAGAGCAAGTTCCATCCTGGCCTTGTGATCCGGAGCGCACCATCATCCTCCACAAACCAGCCAAGAACGAAATAGTTTCCTATGGCAGTGGCTACGGTGGCAATTCGCTTCTTGGTAAAAAATGCTTCGCTCTCAGAATCGGTTCTACCATCGCTAGAGACGAGGGCTGGTTGGCGGAACATATGCTGGTTTGTATAAGATTAATTTTGAAATGGAAAATTATCGGACGGTTGACTAATCCCTATCTTTTATTTTTCTTCAGATATTGGGAATTACCAATCCGAAAGGCAAGAAGAGGTACATCGCCGCAGCTTTCCCAAGTGCTTGCGGCAAGACAAATCTCGCCATGATGCAGCCGACTCTGCCCGGTTACAAAATCGAGTGCGTCGGTGACGACATCGCGTGGATGAGATTCGATAAAGATGGCAGACTCCGTGCTATCAATCCTGAAAATGGTTTCTTCGGTGTTGCACCTGGTACCAGCTACGCCACCAATCCAAACGCCATGAAGACGATATTCAGAAACACTCTTTTCACCAACGTGGCATTGACCAGTGACGGTGGTGTTTACTGGGAAGGAATGGAGAAGGAAGTTTCGGAAGATGTTGAGGTAACAAACTTTCATAAATCTGTAAATTTATAGTCTTATTAGAAATTTTTCTAAAATTTAATTTCTCCATATTTGCTTTCACAGATTACTGACTGGAAAGGCAAAAAATGGAGCAGAGGATCGAAAACACCAGCTGCTCATCCAAATTCACGATTCTGTACGCCAGCGAATCAGTGCCCTATCATCGATCCGTTGTGGCAAGATCCAGGTGGTGTACCAATCGATGCCATCTTGTTCGGTGGACGACGACCAGAAGGTGTTCCACTTATCTATCAAGCTAAATCTTGGCAGCATGGTGTTTTCATCGGCGCTTCTATGAGATCGGAAGCCACAGCTGCTGCTGAACACAAGGTAATATATTTTAGTTCATAAGATCATGAAAATTTCTTATTTTTATACATATTTTAATTATTGATTTTTGTCGAATTATAGGGCAAAGTTATAATGCACGATCCATTCGCTATGAGACCCTTCTTTGGTTACAACTTTGGTCACTACCTCGAACACTGGTTGAGTATGTCGAAAGTGGAAAATGCCAAGCTCCCAGCAATATTCCACGTCAACTGGTTCAGAAAAGGCGCTGATGGCAAATTCCTCTGGCCAGGATTCGGCGAAAATTCACGCGTTCTTGAATGGGTTCTGCGCAGAATCGATGGCGAGGACGTCGCTGTTGATTCACCGATCGGTCTCCTCCCAGCCCCTGGAACTCTGAATCTTGAACAGCTCAAGGAAGCCGTTAACACGGACGAACTTTTCCGATTACCCAAAGACTTCTGGCAAAAGGAGGTCGTAGCTCTCAGAGAGTACTTCGATGCTCAAGTAGGACCTGATCTTCCTAAAGCGATAGCCGACGAGTTGGATCAACTTGCTCGTAGAATCGAAAACCTCTAAATTATAAGTTTAAGAATTTACTCGTCTTATGACTCTCGTTACAAGCAAGAAAAAGAAACGAAAAATCCTCTAATCGCGGTAACATCGCGCGAATTTTATTTATCATCTATGAATATGCACGGAGACGTATATTGTGTATTCTAAACCCCGTGTACATATGTAAATAGTATTATCAATGAGTATAGTCGGCTAGTGATATTTTCATTATGAAAATAATAAGATAACGACAAATATTATTTTTTAAGATATTATAGCGATTTTATAGCGACACGATTGTTTATGAATGTATATTTTTATATTATTCAATGAAAACAAAATGAATGAAAAGACAGAATTTTTTCTTATAACATGTTGAAATCGATAAATATTTGTAATCATGAGACAAAATAATCAAATCATAACATTTTCATTGGTATTGCTAATCACAGCTCTCTATACTTTTTTATTCATATAATCATAACAGTTAATCACTTGACAATATGTTGTATTACGTCTTCGTAATTGCTTAATTATCACACTTGATAAATCATTTAAAACTACTCTATCATCAATAAGTGTTAACAAAAATTCGTTAATGTTATCAACATCATTTCGTAAGTGCGCGTTAGAAATTTCAATGTTTATTGGCACACTAAAAACAACAAATTTACCATTCCGAAGAATAGTTCAACTACGTGAGCATTCTACTAATTTGAATATTATTTTCCTAACTGGAATACATACCTTAAAGTTAATTCTTGTTTAGATTTATACATTAGAAAAAAATCTATTAATTCAGGTACGTATGCCTTTATCCGTCAGTCTTCTTTACCAAATTCTCTAACGCGCTGGGTATACACGACGGACATACTATTTCGGGTTTACGTGATTGAGATAACATTTTTCCTAAGTATTGTGCTGTACATGGAAGAACAAATCGCTCGGAAGTGAGTAATTCAGCCTCCATTCGTGGGATAGCTTCCGACTGATAGATGGATAATGGAAACTGATGACCGCAAGTAAATACCATTGTCTCTTCGTCCGTTGAGAGTAATCGATTTACCGACTCTGGATCCTGATAATCAAATGCATGTTTATTGCACATCTCAAACAACTAAAATAAAGTATATAAAATACCTTTATATGTACGAAAGGCCTAGAATTAAAATTTTCAGTAGATAATGTGTTAATTATGCCTTCCATCATTTGCTCGGTTGTATTATTTGCACTTGACCCGGGATAACCAGTTAGAGGCGGTCCGTACCGATCAGCCATCATACTTGATAAAAGGGTTATGTATTCTGGAGTGGATTGACCTTTAAAAAAAAATTAAAATATTCTTCTACCATACTGTTCCGTAGTATTCATAATGGAAGCTATCAAATTATTTTATTACCTTCATCGATGCACTGCATTATCATAGAACATAGTTGAAGACAGAATTTGAAAGAGAATAAATCTATTGTTTTCGAAGTTTTTATTTGTTCGTTATTCTTGTTGTTATCCATATATTTGGTATTACCATTCGGGCTGTGGGGATATGTAAAATTATCATTATTTACAACAATCGGATTTCACTCAATACGCTGATAACAAAAATATGTATGAAATCTTACCAAAATAAGATCAATCCAAGAGGATAAAATATGTTTTGTAAATTTTCGGCAAACAAGTTTTCCAAACTTTGTATTGGTAAATTGTGCTCGAGCCAAAAGCTGATTGTGCTTTCCAATATTTTAGATTTCATGTCGTCAGTCTCGGTTTCTATTTCATTCAGATAATATCTCACCATTTTTATAGCTTCGTTCGTCAAATTATTTTTCTGGAAATTCGAAACTTCTTTTTTATCATTAGCGTTATTTGCATTATCATTTTGTTCTTCATCAAAAGTCAAATTTGTTCCGTCCTTCGAGGAAAAAGCGACGTTAATATTTTCAGTAGATATCGCGATTCTTTCGCCTTCTGGTGGTGAGTCGTTATCGAAAACAAGACTCTCAATCCATTCTTCGGGATCTTCGCCATCTAAATCGGAATCCGGTGTATCTGTTGTAGCACAAGATGCTGAATCATCGCGTTTGGGCTCTTTGAACAATTCTTCCGATCCTCCTTGACAATCGAAAGTGTAAAGTTCCTGTTGTAGCGATTGCAGGCTGCTCAATGATTTGCTTACTGGCATTTTCATTTTATTTCTAAAAGCACAATCTTCGACAGATTCGATTATATTTTTTTCCACTTGTTTATTAAACAACTCAGTATTTTTCTTTAGCTGACTAGTCATATCTCCAACTTCCGATACTATATGGATAGATTTCAATGCGTTTTGAGGAATTTTAACATCACACAGTTTTTCTGTGGTCAATGATTTAACAGGTGACTTCAAACTAAATGCGTACAGCGCCTTCAGCTGATACAAAAACGCGTCCGATATATTGTGTTGCAGAGCTGCTATTTTTGAACATGCCTGATAATTCTTCAATTTCAAACACTGAAATAAAAAAATAAATTATGTAAGTTATGTTAATAGAAAAATGTGAATTATTAACATATTAGTAAAATAAATTGTACTTTTTCCATAATCTTAGCAGAATCATACAATCCATGAAACTGTTCAAGAACGTAATGCAATGTTAATTCGCTAGGTGATTTCTCAATAACGCTTAAAGGTTTTACAGAGCTAGCTAATGAAGATATATCATAGCTTCTGTAAGAAATTACAGGACTTGGTATGTTCGGTACTTGACTGGGAATATCCATTGAATTATGTGAAGGATGAGGTAATCGCACAACTCGTTTTGACGATTTCAACAACACCAACTTGTCATCTCCCTCTCGTGGATCTTTGGCTGGAATTCTTCCTAACTGTGCTCGACTATTGTTACCCCAAGCTAGAATCGTACCGCCTGGAAAGTCGAAGAAGTAAATTTATTATCTTAATAAATTTTTCAAAGTTTTATAACTAACCAGGTTGCATGGCGATAGTGTAGTCATAACCGCAACAAACTCCGATAGCTTTTATTACTGGATTAACTTTCTCCTCGCTACTCGTACCAACGGTATTTGATGAATTGTCAGCTTTTGTATTGGCATTTGCGGTATCGTTATCGGTGTTGCCATCGTTTCGCTCTTGCTCATTGTCTTTTTGCTTATTGGCATTTGGACGAGGAGGAACTTGGGCAAATATTGATGCTGGATTATAACTAAGCGGTGTTGGAATAGGAACTTCACGTTTAGTGCCGTTACCGATTTGCCCATCGATATTACGACCCCACATGTAAAGCGATCCATCTTTAGTTAAAAGAGCATTATGATGGCAGCCAGTTGATACCTTGTGTGACAAATACAGTGATAAATATTCTTAAAATTTGTTCATAAAATTCATGAAATTATAATTGAAAATCAAATTACCTGAACTATTCGACCCTTCACCAAACTTGTATCAACCAAAACTGGTTTCAAATGTGTTAGAATCTCTTCGAGCATACCAACGTTTGTATCTTTAACGCCATTACAATATCTTTTGCTTATTTCGGAGCGCTTCCTATTCTGCGAATTACCATCTTGTTTATCACATTCATCAAAATTTTCCATCTTCTTCTCCAATGCTTCTTGCTGTTCCAAAATGCGCGATCGTTTCTGAGCTTGAGCCTGCATCCGGAGTACTTGTGGACTTGCTCCCCATACGTACAATCGATTTGATTGATCAACCGCAAACTGTATGAATTTGATAACGTAATTTTAATTTACATATTATACTCATACATAAATAAAGAAAATTATATCTATATAATAACGATAAAATGCACTTAAAGCAAAGGCCTGCTATGGTGAAAATAATGAGATTATCTTTGGAACTCTAATGTAGCTAAATCTACACAAGCGAATGGATCTTACATTATGAAAATACGCAGTGGCAATAAGGACGATCTTCTCTGGCAGCAGCGATATTTTCCGTGGGATCGAGCTTTTAATATTGTCACCAGAACCTAACTGGCCAACAACGTTACAACCAAAAGCATAGACAACGCCTTCTACGGAGAGAGCCAGTGTGTGAGCGTGGCCGGCGCTAATTTGCCGCACAACTACACCAAGTAAAGCGTTGACCAGCGTAGGAGTAGTTCTCTCTTCCGTATTACCGTGACCGAGTTGACCGTGTACCCCCCAGCCCCAAGTGAAGACTCTACCATCTGCTGTAAGTGCCACCGAGTGATACTGTCCAGCTACCGCGTCGATGATTATCTCCTGCGCTAGTGAAGTTATTAATTCTGGACTAGAACACTGCAGGATCCTGCCGAGACCAAGTTGACCGTACTGACTACCGCCCCAGGAGTATACACCGTTGTTTGTCAGTACCAAAGTATGACAGTAACCGCAAGATACGCTCAACACTTCTAATGCCATTGTTTGAAAAAAATGTAACGGTTGTGGAGAGCCAAATCTTAGAACAGTTGGTCCTCCTCCTAAAAATAGCTTAGTTAAATCAAGAAAATAATATTATTTACTGTATCAAATACCTAAAGAACCCTGTGCAGAACTACCCCATGTATACACGTTTCCATTTCTTATTAGAGCAACGTGAAAGAAACCAGCACTGAAAGGTCGTCTTTTGAAATCCACATTGTATTGAGAACTTTTGTGTTCCTATTTTATAAGTACCACAATTATAATAGTGCTAAGATATTGATAAATGCAAGAAGTACCTTTTTAGTTATATAAGGAGCGTTATATATCAACAAGGGTTCTTGTTTCGGAGACGGCTTTTTTCGAAGGAGCGTTAATAATATTATCAAAAAAGTTTCTACTATTTCCTCTATCAAAGTATCATTTCCGTCCTGGAAAAAAATTTATTGAGTTACGTGAAAATTATAAGGAATTCTAAATTTCATCACATACGCCTGTATCAGCAAAATCCATCGAATCGCATTGACTAGATTGCGAACTATGCGAAGTAGTTCTTTGTCGAGCTTTACAACGTATTAACCTAGGCCTTATCACTGGGTTAGTTGGATCATATAACGTGACCAATCTCTGAAGTACGAAGATTTGAGATTCTGGTAAACTGTCAAGAACAAATGCCATGTGGTTTCTCGCCAGATCCGGATATAACAACATTGGTTGCATTAAACTTTGTTCACTCAAACATATTAACAAACCATCTGTAAAAAGATTCTTATTAAAATTTAAAAAAACATCGTTTTCAAATAAAGTATTTGATATGTTGATGTTTTACATGGGATTTGAAACGAGTTTATTGTGCTGAAAGAATATAGCGCTTTGGTAACTATCTCCAACATTTGTGCATGAAGACCTCGTTGAGCAGATAGATGATGCAAGACTTCCCAGAGGCAAGTCTGACCAGCAATATTAACAGCTAAAAGTTCATCATAAAAAGTATTTGTAGACAAAAAATATCTGTAAACAAAACGTTAATTTATTATAATCTTTTTGAAAGAGAGGAAGAGAGAAAGAGAGAGAGAGAGAGAGAGAGAGAGAGAAATCAAATTCTTCAATGAAACTTACAAAAAGTCTTTGTAGACTGTTTTAGATTGCAAAACTGTTGAAGCTCGCAGAGCCATTTCAATAAAAGCAAGAACACATAAGTTCGAAAAATGTATTCTCGTTGCAACTGGCAATTCAGTGATAGCAGGAGACATTAAGCAATGTGTAAGGCAGCTTAAAAGTTCCGACGTATGGCCAGCTGATGCGAATTTCAATACACTTTTGAGAGGTCGACACTAAAATATACAAATAAAAATAATAAGAATGAATTCTTTCATCATTTCTCAAAATTATAAACATTGCTTACCCTTGATAACTTGTAAAGTGAAACAGCTCTAATAAAATCTTTATTTGACAATAGCATATCGCCAGCGCATTCTAATAATTGTTGTGCATTCAATCCAAATACTACAGCTAATTTTACAGCCTTTTCTACCTCATTCTGCTGCAGAACCATTTGCATGAAGACCGTTAACAGCGAACGCCTAATAAAATATTAATATTTAAGAAAATTCACTTATTAAAATAGAGATTGATATTATACCTAAGAACTACTCTATATACAGATCGATTTGTCACAATGATACAAGTCTCTATTGACGGCATTTCGATTTCGAGGTCTTGCATTTTCTTCGGTAAGACTTGTTTTTTCTCATTATCTTGATCCGACTTTACAACTGAACTTTTTTCTGACCCAGTTACTCTATACACGCCTCGTACGAATTCTTTACTTTCATCAAAAGAAAAAATACTAAGAATACACTCTGAATTTAGTTCATTTTCGCCGTTGATCCGTGTTTCAGAAAGTTGACTAGATAAAACATGTAATATTTGATGATTTACATCAGTAGTAATTATAAAGCTCTCTGTTAACAAAATATCTTCACAGTTATTTGGGACTTTATGTACGGAAAGTGGAGCACGAAAAAGATCAGACCCATGTACCTGAAAGAAAGAATATAGTTTTTTAATTACCATTGCTAAGAGAATATAGAAATAGACTATGATATACTTACTGTTATATGATCGGTATCAAAATGGTAACATATGCATATTTGTTGGTCTCGTTTATAATATTGAGGTATGAGAAAAGTTTTATCTGATAATGATTCAGGATTCATCATGTCCAAATTATTATCTACAGATTGATCAGGATCCATAAAGTTTAAATTGCTATTACTGTTACTACTAGTGTCTAAAAAAACAGGAAAATTCAGTTTTCTGACTCCACTCTGATATGTTATTTTAAAATGTTTATTTTTGCGTTACCTCGACTTCGTACATTGTCAGTTCCACTTTGTGATTTTGTTTCAACTAATTTTTGTCTAAGAAGTGCTAGTTTTTCAACAGAAAGTTGTTTTAGCCCTTGCAATCTAGATCTAGTAGATGTGAAACTTTTGGGACTATCGAGTATGTTATCGTTAGAACCAAATGCAGCATTTGGTCTTCCAACATCAGATTGGCGTATGCAACTATAATTATGTTCTGCTAATAACAAGCGCCACTGTTGCTTAGTTTGAGTAGTTACCAACAGTACCGAACTATTAATATCTTTTTTTTCACATAAATGAAAATTCACTATTTGACCATTCACATGTTTAATATTTAGATGGTGCCCAGTTTCTAAATTTATAAAAACAATTTCTCCATATTCCGTTCCAATGACACCCACACTGGTGGATGTTACAGGATCTTCCCACCATGTTATGGCAGTTGGCCTAAAAATGATTTTTGAATAAATAACCTGTCTTTATAAACTCCAAATAGGCACAACACACTCATAATTTTACCTGGAATAACCTAGCTGAGAATTTATAGAAGGAAATGCTGTGATGTCTTCTATATTCCATTTCTTTTCAGCAATATTTATTTCGCCTAATAGTTTCAAAATAGGTATAATATATACAGAACCATCAGCACTAGCAGACAAAAGCCATAATCCATTTGGATCAAAACAAAGAGTTGTAATATGCTTGTGCGAACTTTGAAACCAAGGAATTCTCTTGATAACAGGTACAATTAATGCATCTTTCTTCATATACAATATAAGATCATCATTTCTAGTTGTTAGCGCCAAAACAAATTTCTTATCTATTTGACAATATGCACTGCACTGAATATCACTGGCTTTCAATAAACATTGTAATTTGAATAGACTTTCTTTTATCAACTCTTTTCCTGGCTTAAAGCCATCCACAGTCTTTCCATCAGTCATATTATATCGGGTGGAGTAAATTTATTATCACCCTACAAAAATATAAATTAAATAATATTTAGACTAGTTAGCAAGAAATAACATTTTGCTTTGGTTAAAAAATTTACCTGATATAATTGAGTGAATTTATGTGTATAATAAAATACATTTTTTAAAAATTACGAACATTTTATGCAAGTATGAAATTGCTGGTTACTATGACACAACAATTTGAAAAATTGTTTTATAATTTATGAAAGGTAATTTTTATAGATTGAATGATAAAGATAATTCCATCTCATACTACTTATACATTACGCATTAGACGTAACTATCATTCCAGATACTGAAACTGTTTTATAATGAAGAACGTCAAAATTTCAAGGATAGATTCAATAGTTAATTCCAAACTACTTAAACGTCCAAACGTAAACTAATCCGTAACACGTCGCTACTATCTCTGGAATAAAATTTGGCGATACTATTTGAATTCCATTAACAATGTACAGAACAGTAAATTAATAAATCATTAAATAATAATATTACCGAATAATATTATTAATAAAAATAGAATAATATTTGATTCATATAACCCTTTGTCATACAGAGTTTTTTTAGGTTATACAAGTTACGTACAGATCATGGCACCGACAGAACTCTTACTAACTGATTTTAACCATTCGCAATTCTCGCGAAATTCGAGAATAGTATTAGGAACACATGAAATACACGAAGGTATTCATCCAATACTCAAACCCTATTGTAGACAATGTAGGTACCTTTACTTACCGACATTAACTATTCGCGGTACCACAATTCTCGCGAAAATCAGAAAATGGTATCAGGAACACAGAAAATATATGGAGGTATTCATCCAATACTCAAACCGTATAGTAGACAATATAGATCCCTTTATTTACCGGCTAAGTTCATAACCTCAACGTTAATTTAGTATTTTATATTAAAGCTCTCCAACAATAAATGTAAAATTGAGTAAACACAAATAATATTAATTCTGATACTTCAATTTTAATTGTAGCTTTGTTAAAATTTAACGTATCATTAAATGTTTATTTATGAAATACTAATATGTAGTTGCTAATTTACAAACAATTCAAAATAAAATACTTTATGTACATATTGGAAAGAACTATTTATTTACATTATTTTAATCTTTTCCTAGCTTTAAATGAAAACTCGTTGAACTGGTCTTTAACCGGAGTTTCTTTAATTTTTGATGGGTTATGTAGATATTTTTCTATTTGAGCTACACGCTTGTACAATTTCTCTTCTGCTACTGATCTTACTTTTCTTCTTGGTATATGCTGAAAAGCTATATTCCAATCTCCTGTTCTTTTGATATCCAGCAGAATACTCAACATGTTATTTAATGTCAATGATTTACTAGCACCTGATGCAAAATCCAAATAATTGTCTATAGGCAATTTTGCCATTGCAATATTTTCTCTTTTTGCTTTGGCTAGCGACAGAGGAGTTGTATTGACCTATAATGTTATATTGTTTTAAACCAATCAAGTAATTTCAATATATATTCAGAATTTGCTATAATCTTACCTTATCTACTAATGCTCCTATTATATACACCTTATCAGAATCATATTTTTGCATAATTTCATTACAGTGAGGTGTAAGATATACCAGCTGGTCTTTTTCAAAAATATCTAAATATGATTTTTCAGTGACACTTACAGGATAATCTTCATTGCCAAAATTAGGTACAGATCGTTTAATATGTTTTAAAAGCACACTATTTTCTTTCATATTACACATATAAATATCAAATGGATCATCATGTAGTCTATTTTCAGTCATTGACAACATGATTTGTTTAGCACATGTAGAAAACTCTTGGGGAACCATATTATTTTCATATCCACAATCAAAAACAATTTTTGAAAGAAATGGCATTCGTGTTATTACACGGCCATTATTATATCGATCCATTGTTTGTTCATAAATTCTTAAAAATAAGGTATTGTCCTGAAGACCATAAGACAATCCACTAGTGATTGTTTTCAAGAATTCTTCTCTTCTTTCCCTCTCTTTCTCTACTTTGTTTTGTCTCCTCTTGACAACATTTTCACGTTTTATACTTTTCAAGAAATTGAATTCCAAAAATTTTCTATCAATAAAAAAGAGTTATAGATTATTATAATAAAAATCATAGATACTTCAATAATAAAGTCTCATACCTTCTTTGTGATTTAGTTTTCAAATTTAGCAAATAATACCACTGACTAGGAGTTATCTTATCTGGCACTTTTTCCCCATCATGTCGTAAAACATCAACCTCCAATTCCAAAACTTTTAATCGCTTTTCATTCTCTGGACTCGATTGTCTGTATTCATCTAATTTCTTTTGAGCTTCTTCATTACTCAATACATATATTGCGTTCATATCCACATCATTACTATAATTATTTTTCATCACATTGGTGTATGAATATTTGGGTAACTGGGGGATATCTGATTTCCATTTAAACAACGAAAAATTACATGTTTGACGAACGAATTCTGGTCGTATTGTCAAAACGACAAATGAGCAACACCGAAGAGATAAAGATTTTAACATTTTTAATATTAATTCAGTGTTAATTTCATTAGAATTATATTTTAAATAACATACTATTACAATGTGATTTTTCTACCATGATATAAACAACGAGCACATGAAAGCGAATTTTCGAGGTTATACGGGATAACGTGATAAGAAAATAATCGTAACGTCATCTAGTAATAGAAAAGAAAAGATTGAACACTTCTACACTTCCTTACTCTGATAGGTCGATGTTACAAACATTGCCGAAACACGCCTGCTCATTAATGCCATGTTTAACCTGTGAAAATAAATTTTATATAATTTTGCAACATTAATGAGTAGTAGAGTAAGTATTGAACTAAAAAATTTGAAAAATGTTCTCTCGATTGCCATCAAAAATTTGTCATCGAATCTTACCAGTGCTTCACTCAAAGGTACTTCATATTAGAGGTTAAAATATTTAATCATAAAAAGATTATGTGTAATATTAATTTTTTCAGAATGTCACTGTATGTAGATCCATACATATTATTCATAGAGTGAAAAATGGTTCTCTAAGAAATTCTACTGCATCAAGTCAATTCATTTATAAACATTCAAATGTTTTGGTTGCCTCTTTCATTCGACATCAAAGTTCAGAATCTGGTACAACTGAAAACATTATAAAAATTGAGGATGTTATGGTCGATGCTACACCTCCTACACTTGTAGCTAATGTAGTACAAGAAACCCCTAATATAGATAATACAGTAGCAGCTAATGACATTCTTCCACAAATTCCTGGTCAGTAATTAGAAATTTAATTAAATAATCAGTATGATAATTTTGTAATTAATTTTTAAACATTTTAGATGCACCTCCAATACCTTTAGAAGATATCCCTGGAAAAATTATCAATTTTCATGCCAATGGTGAACCAACATTTGAGTCTATAGGTCTAGGAGGATGGGCACCACCAGGATTGATTCAAAATTGTTTTGAATGGTTGCATATAGGATGTGATTTACCTTGGTTAACTTGTATTGTGATAGGTAAAATTGCTATTTTCCTCAAATTTGAGTCTTATCTTTTTGCAGAATTCAATATTAAAAATGACATTATTTCAGCAACTGGAGTTGTTAGGCTATGTCTGTTTCCACTTGTTATACGTAGTCAAAGATTTGCTGCAAGAATGCAAAATGTCATGCCCCAAATGCAAGTATTGCAAGCAAAATTATCAGATGCTAGATTGTCTGGTGATCAATATGAAGGTTTGATTAAATTCATTTATTATTAGTTTGAATTATCAAAATTCATTTGAATTTATGTTGCTTATTTACTTACAGCTATGAAATGTTCACATGATTTAATGAATTTTATGAAAAAAAATAATGTCAGTCCCATGCAAAACATGGTAACAATGTTCATACAGGTAACTAGAAAGAATAATAATCTGTTACCATCATTATTGTAAAATGCATACAACCAATATTTAATAATTTACTAGGCTCCGATATTCATCTCTTTCTTCTGGGGTTTGAAAGGAATGGCTGATGCTCCAGTCGAAAGTTTAAAAACTGGTGGTCTTTGGTGGTTCACAGATTTGACATTATCTGACCCATACTACATCTTACCTCTTGTAACATGCACTACACTATTAGTTACACTTGAAATTGGTACAGACACTGGCAGTGCATCTACACTTGGAAAATTAAAATACGTTATGCGAGCTGTACCTGTAATTGTATTTCCTATGATTATGAATTTCCCAGCTGTAAGTAGAATATCTAATATTTTTTCTTAAATACCAGTTATTAAATTATTATCATTTATCTAATATATCTTAATTCTACAGGCTATATTAACATATTGGGCATCATCAAATTTCATTTCTCTCATACAAGTAGGTGTACTCAAGATACCTAAGATTAGAACAGCTCTAGGAATACCTGTGACCCAAAGGTTTAAACGAAAAGATCTTCCAAATCAGAAAAATTTTGTTGAAAGTGTAAAAGAAAGTATGTGTCGTGATTTAGTAACAAACATATCTAAATTTATATATACTAATTACTGGTTGTTTTAGCTTGGACGAATATAAAAATATCAAAACAATTAGCTGACAGAGAACGAGTAGATACAATGCGATTCAACCAAGCCGCTACTGGACCTGTACCAAAAACTTACAAATATGATCCAACAAAAAAAGTAGCAAAAGCAACAGCAAAGGCAATTTTAACAAAGAAAAAAGATTATTAATGAAGATTTAATGTATAGTTAGTATTTTGTTAATAAACAGATTATTAAAATTATTTATGTACTAATTTGTAATACCATATAATAAAACAATGAATTATTGATTTGTTTTACACAAAAATAAATTTATTTTCATTTAAATAATGATTCTACAGTATCAGAATCAAGAGGAAATTATAAGGACTATTATAAAATGTTCCATTGGTAAAAGTCATATGCAATTTTTTGTTTGCTAGACAGTTATGTAAGAAGATCACATAATCAGTATTTTCATTTTCTCAGTACAAGAGAGACTTAAAAGTAATATTTTATAACAAATAATATTATTAATCTCATGATGCTTTTATTCCAATACACTGATTAATTACTTCAATCAAGTGATTATTCTCAAGTGCAGCTGCAACTCTTTCCTTATCTGCTAATTGTTTATTCACAGCCGTTTCTGACATGTGGGTACCAGGAGTAATTTCAACCGTTACTTTGAACCTTGCTGGTAATGCTCTCAAAAGTTGTACTCGAATTGATAAACCAATTAATGTAGCCATACTGCAATGAGGTATTGTAGGAGTGAATTTAACAAGGACTTCAGGAGTTTCATTATTGACCTACAAAATAATGATCACAGAAATATTAAAAAATTATCAATTAACAAAAATTATAGAACTAATGTACCTCAATCAAATCTTCTCCTACTACATTCAATTCCTCTAATGTCAATGGATGCTCTGGATCATTGATATTTCTGATCAAATCTGAGGTTCAAATATTATCATTAATATTATAAAAAAATGATTTGTTATGAAATTTTATCGATTTGATTTACCGAAAATTTCTCTCGAATCAAAATCATCCACGATTTCTTCATCTTTCTCATGAAATGTAATTCTTCTTTCACATTGTTTTTTATACACCTTTGGATTGCTATTTTCCAATGTATTTTGAGAAGACTCGTTCATTTTTCGAGTTTCTAAATAAAATTCTAGGAATAATTAGATAAAAAATATATTTGTTCTATTTCATTTTTATTTGGGCATAAACACTAAACCTAACCCAATATAAATACTATATAAATACTAATTACTACGTCACATCAGTGTGACCAGATCAGGTTTTCTACAGATCCCTTCAGAGTGAGGCGCTGGTGTCGAAATGGGTAAACCAATACGCACTAGTTCTTGCATTCGTCGCACTCTGAAGGAATCTCTAGACATTCCTTCCGATCTGGCCACACTGCGTCCATACGTATTCTTGCAATATGATTGGTTCGTTGTTACTCATGTTTTACGAACCTCAATTGGACCGCTCATTCGGTTCAAGTCGGAAAACTTCGGAAAGCATTGCTATTGACCGACTCGACGGCGTGGTGCTGTTGTGTGTGCATAACCTACTACGTGGGCATGCGGCTTCTGTAGTGCGGTTTAAGTGCATTTAGTTAGCACGTGTATATATTTACAAATAAGTAGTTTATATATTATTTTATATAAAATGACAACATTAGCAGAACAACTTAAGAGTTTGAGAACTCCTCAAACTAATTTATTATTAGAAGATAAAACAAGACCAAGTTTATTATTTGATCCAAAGGAAGCTGCCAACTTTGATAAAGAATCAATCTTAGAAATTGGTAAGTACAATTATTTTGTTATAAATAGATAAATGATGGAGAATATTTTCATTATTCTAATTTTATTATAGGACGGAAAGGCTTACATAAATTAATTGAATTATGTAACCTATTTGAGGAGTTTGAGGAAATACTATTCTCGGAAAGCTCACTAAAGTTTGAACGCTCTGTACAGACTGCAGAAGTAAATAAGAAACTCGATCAAACAATTAATAAGTTTTTAATTTTACTTTCACAATATTTTACAACCAGTGACGCTCATAAAGCGTTAGAATGGTTGATATTCAAGTATCGTATACATCAATTTAATAAGGATCAATTTCTACTTTTGATTCTTCCTTACCATGAAACAAGTGTATTTGTTAGGTGAGTAGTATGGTATTAGAATTAATCTTTGAAATACTCAGTTTTTAAAACGTATTATTTCCTCTATTAGGGCTCTACATTTAGTTAACGTATCAGATAGCACTGACAAATGGAATTGGCTGCATCCTCTACAGAAATCAGGAGCTCCTCTTGTTCTAGAGATTTTACTTAAGAGATTAAATGCGGACGATGGTCTGTTGAAACTATTATCAGAGCACGTAATCCAAGCAACTCAGCTATATCCAATAGAATTGACGACTATATTTGCCTTTTACACTAAATCTCTATTGGGTGTCATCGATCAAGCTAGTTCTATCAGTGAAAATCAGATAAATCATTTATTAAGTGTCCTTGTAAAAGGGCTAGTTTCGAATAAATTAAATTTTGCAGCTGGTTGTTACATGATTTTTGCAAAATTATCAACAAAAGTACAATTTAACAATGAAACAATGGAAAAATTATTGCAACTGACGTTCAAGAAACCAGCTTTACAAGAAGAAGCTATATTACTTCTGATTTTCTTATACGAATCACCATACAATAAATTAACATTCATGCCAGAGAACTTTGTGATTCGTTTATCGGAGCTCTCATGGTTCCCAGAGATATTTGGAAAAATACAGGCAACTAGAATAATCAACTTTCTCGCTCTATTGGTGAAAACTACTTGTCGTTTAATTCTACAAGACACTGGAGATACTGGGAAACTACAAGAATTGATGAACAACATCCTTTTATCAACAGAAATGTCAGCTAATGTAGTCGATGCAATCTTGTCAAACATCATTGACACTGAATACCTAACAAATAATGTATCACAAAATGTTGAGATATTCCTATCTCAGTTATACCAACGTTTGGAGAAACGTTACCCAGAAAGATTTGATGAATATTTGAAAAAGTTGATGAAATCAAGCGAAACTGATGAAAAATCAAAAATTGCTTTAGAATTTCTCACTACTTGGCACTTCAATGCCACCGAAGCTCAAGATTCTACTAATATCTTGAATGGTTTAACTCATGTATATCCAGAACAGAGAATTATGGCTTTAAATGTCTTAGTTAAGGATGATGTTCAAATACTAGACAGTTTTCGAGATATGATGACTCGTACTTTGATTTCAAAATTCAACGACAGTGATATTAATGTTGTTCAAACATTGTTGAATTTTCCAGTGAAACGTCTATTGCAATTACTTCCGGTAGATACACTTATCGATGAATTGATAGTACTACTGACAGGATGTAATACTTTCCACAAGAAGACACTTGCAAAACCTGCACTAGAAATTTTGTTGGAATTATGCGAAGAAGGTGACGATACAACAATCTTCATTACATCGCTACCATATTTATTCCCCAAAAAGGACAGTGATGTTCCAATAGCAATGCAAGTGCTGAATTCGAATTTTGCCAAGAAAAATAAGTATATGCAAGAAGTTAAAAAAGATATTGGTGCATCACCAGATGCAGAAACAGTATCTTCTGCTGCATTCCATTGCATTTTAAATCAAGAACTACTTCCGCCAACTACCAACATATTGAACGCATTAAAACAACAATTACCTCATGCAGACGCAGGCTTCTTATTTTTCAACATGTTACTATTGGGCTCTATCTGTAGAGTATCGGTAGGAGCACTCTCGTCAAAACTAGCTCGAGAGATCATCGACATTGCTACCGAAGTAATCGAGAAGTACCCAAATGTACGATTAATGAACGGCGTTAACCATCTAACAGCGAACAATATTCAAGCAGCACTTGAATTGACGTCTAATGGTACACTTCCCCTGCAAGTGAGTACTTACATTTTGGAAATGATACACAGAAGATTGGATTTGAAATCTAACAGCATGATTGACTATGAGAGAGACGCCGATCGCAGCGATCTTTTAGTGAGACTATTGGAAATATATTTCAAAGGAATAGATAGTAAGAACTGGTCATCGCACTATAAACGTTGTTTAGAAATTTTCATTCAACGTCACTTCTCATCTATGAGAGATCTAATCAAATTCATGTCTCAACTCTACTTTAATCCGGTTCGGCCACAAACTTCGTACAATGCGCTGCAGATATCGTTAACGCTGTTCTCAAAGAGTCAATCTGTTCAATGGGCTTTTGAAGACAATGTTTTCATGTCACACTTATTCTTAGCACTAGCTCGAGAGAATAATGATTGCAGAAAACTTGCAGTTGATATCATGAACAAGCTTGTAAATACTTTCAATTTAGAAGAAGCACCATTTTTGACATTACTGAAAGAATTGTCATCGAAGAGTAGTGAAATAATTATTGATCCAGAACAAGTGTCCTACTATCTTTACACGCTCTTGTCTCCTGATCCAGATGTATATCATTTACTCAAAAGCGATTTACGAAAAAAATTGCAAACGTGTCAACGTCAACTCTACGATGTTGTTATCAGTTCGGAGACTCCACTCCATGTGAAATCTCAACTATTGAACGTGCTCGTTCATGTAAATGGGCCTATGATTCTAAAACAATTGGTACCACTAGGAAAGGATATGCTACAAAAATTAACTACCGAAGGTAGCAATAAGTTCACGGAAATGGCATTGAAAAATATTTTGCAACGATTCAACAGTACGACAGTTCCAGCTTTGGCTGATGAGGAAGTGTGGCAATTTTTCGAAAAATGCATTATGGAATATAAAGTACAACTGCCAACAAATACTGGCTCCCATCCAATGAGTACCATATTGCTGAAACAAATAAACGAAACTTTTTTTGAGCACGTTGGAAAATTATCAACTGAGCTCGAAGAAAATATTCTCAGCAAACTCATTGATATCATAACTAACTGCAACGTGAGCACGGTTGTATCAGCAGCTTTGAAAGTTATAAGAAAGATTCGCATCGACGCTAGTTTAGTAGTCAAGCAATTGAAAACAATGATGATCTTTAAAGAACCGGAAAACACTAATAAATCGAGACCAAACAGAAGATCGAGTATGAGAATGGTCCCCAACCCAATCATGATCAATGAAAACAACTGGAAGCGAGGAATGACCCTTTTGGAATTCGCTCAACGAGCCAACAACATTCAAAACGAACAACTTCTCTTCCCGATTCTATTCGAATTGTTGAAAATATGTTTAAGTTTCGAGGAACAGAGTCCAGTCGAATATACCAACCAGCTAATTTTATCGACTATTCATCGTTTGATTACGCAAAAGTTGCCTATAACTGACGCTCAGCAGCAGGTGGATTTGATCTCAAAGTGCATTAGGACATCACGAAATCCCCAGACGCATCATCACGCTTTACTGGTGCTCGTAGAATTGTTGAGAATCATCGATGTTAAGCGAGCTCTGATCAACATCATGCCAATATTCACCTTCGTGGGCGGTTCAGTAGTGAAACAAGACGACGCCTACTCCATACAGATCATCTCCAAAACTATTGAAACAGTCGTTCCAATTGTTAACGCCATCGATGATGAAACTAACGCCTGTGATATTCTCCGTACTTTTATTTCTTCGCTGCCTCATATTCCTGAACACAGACAAACACCTGTTTTTGTGAAACTTCTTCAATTACTCGACAACCATCTTCATCTTTACTATTTATTAACCTTCGAAAGTATTGTCACAACCGAAAATATTCGAAAGGTCAATCAGAAGCCTGAGTCACATAGGTTCAATTTTGCGTTGAACATTTCGAAAGAATTTACTCCTCAAAGACTCATTGAGATTTGTGTGAAACTCACTGAATTCATGAGGGAATTGCCTGTCGATGTCGAAGATGATAAAGACAGAAGAATTTTGATGGAGTTCAAACGCAAGAATGTGTTCGACGTAACCAAGTGTTCTCCCGAAGCTTTCAGAAATTATAAGTTAGTTTTGTTGCAATTCATCGGCAATTTATTGTCCTCTGACGACTTCATCAACCGAATTGCAGCGTTTGATGTGGAAGAGATTGAGCGCATGAAACCGTTGTACAATAAATTGATGGTCGAGCTCGTTTTATTAACACAAGTTGCAGTAAAACGTGTCGATTACCATCATGGCAAGAAATTAGGGAAATACTGGAAAGAGCTGCTTAATGACTTGTACCACATTCTTGGTCTCATCAATAGTTTATTGCCAAACAAAACATTCTTTGGCAGCATAAGGAGTTTGATGAAGCACGAATCACACAGCGTCACCAAAAAAGCACTGGACTTTTTGAACGCTAGATTACAAAGGAAATTCAGCGAAGAAGATCACCCAGATCTCTTAGGACTCATCGATACTCTTAAAGAATTAATCAACAGTGATGAACCGGGCCATGAACACCTGAAGAACGATGTAATTCAGCAGGCCTTAGTTAGTTTGAAATTGTTAGCTAAGATGTTAGCTACCGACCACCCAGCAGTATTCAGACCGGTATGTATTTTGATAATTTGATATTTAATCTAATCTATTTGAATCAACGTTAATAATATTTTTCCTTTATCAGGTTCTCGATATCGCGACCAATTTATTAAGCACGAAGGAAGGACCGATACTAGGCAACGCTGCATTATGCGTCGCTGAATTATGTCATTCCATGAGAATACATGCCATACAATCATTAAATAAATTTGTTCCCGCTATTCTGAGGCTACTGAAGAAAAACTGCCAGCAAGAAACGCCCGATTCGATAGCCTTGAACGTAACGAGTGCTTTGCAAAAAATTACAGAATCCGTAGGAAACTTTTTGTCGCCGTATTTAGATAAATTATTGATGGAACTCACGAGGTTGAACTCCCTGTATAAAGATTCAGAAAATCAGAAGGTAAAAAACGAAATATTTTATGAAACAAAAAGTACAAATAAGTACTTTATGATTTTTCATGATATTAAAATTTTATTCAATTGCAGGTGGTTATTGTGCTGTCGCGCTTGCAGGCGACCGCGAAAAAATTGTCTAGTTCAATACCTATAAGAATTTTATTACCCGCGGTAACGAGAACTTATGATATTCTACTCGAAGAAAAATTGTATAACAATATTCCAGCGTTGTTAAAAATCCTCGCTGAATCGTTCGCTGTAGTGCAGCCACGTGACTTGTACGCATGTACGAATGAACTCACAACGTTCTACCTGAAAGTTTTGAAATTCCGTGAGGAAATACCTAGCGAGAGCGATACCATGGAAACGGACAGCATCGATCAAGGAATTTTGAAATGCATCGCCAATGTAGAAAATAGCGCCAGTGAATCCTTAGGAGCCTTGGTATATCACTTGAATGAAGCTTCATTCAGAGCGCTATCTTACAAATTGTACGACTGGGCAGCTAGGAATCCTCAACAGAAGCAAAGAAGTATTACGTTCTTTAGGTACGTGAACTCATCGCATAATTTTTTATCTCAATTATCTCAAATGAATATGAATAATAATCTTCTGATTTCCACAGGCTGTCGACGAGTCTTGCCGAGTGTCTGAAATCATTCTTTGTCCGGTTCTCTGGTCATATCCTGCAATATGCAGCGGATCTACTCACTGATAACAACCCTTGTATAAATGCTGAATCACGAGAGCACACGCTGTGCGACGATACGAGCAAGATAGAGTTGGTGGAGGCTGTGCTTGCGGCCTTAAACAAAATGTTCACTTACGATTCTTACAATATCGTCAATCAAGATAAATTCGAGACACTGATGCAGCCGATAGTAGACCAGATAGAAAATACAATAGGGGAGAAGGAGCAGTACGAGAAACGAGCTGCCGAATTCATTGTGCCATGCATAGCGTCGTTCGCTGGTGCGATACAAGACGATATTTCACATAAACAATTAGTTTATCAAGTATTGTTGAAAACTAGGCACGAGAAGCCACAAGTCAGAACCACAGCGTTGAACACTCTGGTGAGTTTTTTTTTACTATTAAGAGACTGCGAAAAATGAATTAAATTTTTATATATTGAGTAATATTTCTTTGGTTACAATAATTTATAAAAATACTTAACAGCTATTTTATTTTTCATAGTCTTTATATTTTTTAAGAGCTTTATTACGATACCGAATTTATTTACTTTTTTCATTAACATCAAATAATATTATTTACAGGTTGAAGTGGTGAGAAAACTCGGGGAAGACTTCATGTCGCTCCTGCCTGAAACAGTGCCTTTCTTGGCGGAATTGCTAGAAGACGAGGACGAGAAGACGGAGAAGGTTGCGGTAGAGGCAGTTCGATCGCTAGAGGAAATTCTAGGAGAACCGCTCCAAAAATACTTTTAAATAGAATGCAATATATTAAGACGTTAGAGACATTAAGATCTATTTTTAAGTTTGTAATAAAAAATCCAATAGAATCTGTTGTATTTCAGAATATAATCTTAGTTTTACAACAATTACAGCCTAGCTTACGTAGCAAAATTACCTGTTTTCTCCTATTCCAACTTACAGTTTTAGACGTTTATATAATATATATCATTTCTCCTATGTTATAATACAATAACGTAAATAAGTATATAAATTCGTGACAGTACATCCTAGGCAGAATATCGAATCGAACGACAATTAACATACATTTTAACATTAGTTACTTTCGTTCCGAAGTCGGTAAATTACGTTTAATTGAATTTTGGCGAATTCGTTGAATCTTGTAAGAACTGTGTACCGTGTTTTGCACCAAAATTAGGACGAGAGATTCCGCGATGCGCGACAAACAACTCGGAGCGTTGCTCATTATCGCGCACTCCACACCGCTGTCACTGTTGCATCGTAATCACCGCTCGCGTCGTACACTTAGAAAAAAAAATTAATCTCTTATTCTTAAAATCACACTTGCGGCGTGGAGTTCGAGTTCCTGAGCGCAATTTCTTCTCCCGCCTGGTTCGCCGGTACTTTTCTGCGAAACGAAACACTCATGTAATTTGTATTCAAAACTCTCGTATTAACTCTACTCACCTCTTCCGATACTGAAAGATGATGTAAACGATAATCGCGTTTCCAACGAACAACAACGCGATCAGGACGGTTGGTAAGACAATGTCTGCGTGAAAAAAAAAGAGCAAAAATTAGCAACAATGGTATCGTAAAATTGCCGAATCGCTAATTACGGTCGATTTATCATCCTCGCGCGAAACAGTTCTTAATTGCATCGCGCTGAACTTTGAGCCGACGGCTCGTGATTAATGTAGGAAACCACTGAATGTATCTCTATAATAGCCTTGTTCATTGTGACGAAATTAAAGATCTATAAGCGAGCGTATTATTGTAATGCAGCTGTACAAATCGCGAGGCACGATAAACTCGATCTAATTGAATAGAGGGAAGCGTGAGGGAGAAGAAAAAAGAAATAATTTGTACGAACCCACAACGTAGTCCGCCTGCTTCATCATGGTAGACTGGGCGGTTTCCATCTCGCTCGTGCCGACTACCAAATCGTCCTGACCCCTACCGACTCTCGCTCCTGCGCCGAGGATATTGTCGCCTGTGAGACTCGACAGACGATTGTTCTCGTTCTCGGTTTTCAGTATGATGGCCGACGTAGCTGGACAGAAGAAGGAGACAGATAAAGCGAGAGATAAAGAGGAATCGTTCTACCTTTTCGTCACCGAAAACCCGTTCTTTAATCTACTGCGCGATAACGAGCGAGGAAAAATACTAAAGCGAGCGTTTCACGAGGATTGGTTCCCTCGCATCCGTTTAATTGGTACTCATTGAAGTAGCGTGACGAGAGTAAAGAAAACGCTGTATCATCGCGCCCTGTGGACCGTGCGAACTCACGATGTCAATTCTCACGACGAGGGTCTCTTTATTAATCTTTATTAGATCGTGCCGTTCGCGAATCAAAATCGTCGCTCTCCCCTACCGCGCGTACGTGCGAATCGATCCGAAAAATTGTCGAAAAGCTCGGTGGGGAAATCTCCGGGAGAAGCTCCGATCGGAATTTTCTGCCGAGATCTGACAAATTTCATTTTTTTCTCCTCGTGCTTTTATCGCCTCCGGCTTTTTTCTTCCCGCGATTATCGGGAGTAATGAATTACGAGTCGTACGATTCGAGGGGTGAGAGAGAAAGAGAAGCCTCTTGCGAAAGAGATGGCAGCATCGGTGTCGTTACGATTTTAAACATGGCAAAAACACGTGGCCGGGCTCGTACGATCGGTTTATCGCGAGATGTTTTCGATTAACTCGGCCGATTTGACGCGGGTCAATGCCTATCGATACCGATGTTTATTATTTTATTCCCCCCGGCACTCTCACTCTTCTCTCTCCGGCACCACGCCTCGTTTTCTCTCTCTCTCTCTCTCTCCCTATCTTCCGCCCGGATAATCTTAATTTCTCGGTTCTCATTTTTCAACAGAAAAATTTCCCCCTACCGTACGTAGCGAGCACACGAGAGTCACGTGAATGAAACACGGAGTGCAGTTGAAAAATTTCTCGACGCGCTAGATCGGCCGATAACGGACTGATAATTTCCCAGAGAGCTCGTACTTCCAGCACCGACGGTGAACGTCTAACGACTTAATTTAATAGCCGGATGAGCGTGCTGGTAGGGAAAAACTGTGAGAGGCCGAGAAGCATTTCGGGTGTCGCGTCGACCAATCGGGCGGGACGCGGAACAGCTGACTGAGCGAATGCTTTTATTTTTCCTCCCCCTTCCTCCCTCCCCCATCGATGGCTTGTGTAAATATCACCGTAATCCGATTGAAAATAAAGGTGTTTCTCGGGCGATAAACGCGAGCGCGCACGAACGGAACGAAAGTGCAGGCCGTGACAGTAAATTTTTTCTCGGACTTACTTATGAGATTCCTGAAGGTGTCAGCGAATATTCGTATCATCTTGACGTATCTCTTATCTCTTATTTCTCTCTAATCAAGACAACTGCTGGGACCGGTCGTTGCACATTACGCGATTTTCGGCTCTCGACTGCGATCGATGAACGATCGATACCTCGAAACTCGTTGTCTCTCTCTCTCTCTCCTTCGCTCTTATCTTCCTCCCGTGAAAAGCGAAGAAAGAGATTTTTGTTTATCGCACGTTAGAGAGCCAGCAACCCTCTCTCGAGGCTCACGGATCGATCAGGTAAGAGCCTTATCAGCCACCTTTGTCGTCAGCCGATAAAAATAAAAATCCAATGCACGATAACAATACACCGAAGAGAGGCTCCCGAAATTTTGATTTTTTTTTCAGAAAATCTCTCTCTCTCTCTCTCTCGCTCTCTCGGGCTCGTACGATCGTAACGGAATGGACAAAACTGAGCGAGAACGGGGATATTTCGTCGGCTTTATTATTCGCGGTAGTAGCGTTTATATCGCGTGGCTCGCGCCGTCGTACGAGCGAGAGAGAGAGAAGGAGAGCGAGACGGAGAGAGACGGAAGGTTAAACGGCCATCCATCTCTCTCGCTTTAGTGGGTGTAACGAAGCGATGGCATTTGACCCCGCGATTCAATCGGGAGCGAGCTGGAATGTGTATCTTCTCTCCCTTCTTTAATCTCAACTGCGCGTCGAGAATGTTTTCGCCGATAACGCGGGCCTAATTAAATTTTCGGGGGTTGCCGAATGACGTAATTGCGCGAGGCTATTGTCAAAATCGAGAGCTCGACGAGAGAGTGTAAAGATCGTGCGCCAGATTCGCGATTGTACTTTGCGCCCCCGTACACGTAACAAGACTCTATATATATATGTATATATTTATGTATATGTATACCGTACGAAAAACGCGTCTATTTTCGAACGGTGAGCGCGTGGCGCAGAGACGCGTACACGTGACGAATTGACGCAACTCCCGAGGGCAAGAAATCTCGGGAACAATTTCAGAATTTTTGGAGGATAAGAGTCGCGGGCCCTCCGTTCTTACGTCCCTGGTTGACGAAAATAGAAGTTTTTTTTATCGGCGATTCTCCTTTTCGCGAGCGAACAAAGAACGAGAAAGAACGGGACCGTTTAGAGACCTTCACTCCCTTCTTACGTGACTTTATCACTCTCCCTTTTGTTATGTACTAAGAAATTTTTATTTTCTTGTATTTTTGTACTCGCTCCAATCTGGCGGAATCAAATTTAAAAATCAAAACGTTCACTTCCTCTCTCTTTCTTTCTCTTTCTTTGTGTAACGTGTGCGATGTTTTCTCAGTGTTTCTCGTAATTCAATTTCAGTACTATTCTCTGTAAAACTCGACTAGAGCAAATTCGATCAATCAATCCTCCCCCCCCCCTCTCTCTCACCAAGAAGCCCGAGAGGATAGAAGCAGAGCCACTATTGCACCACGTATTGCTCGATAACGCGAAACGAGAAGCGGTGTCGCGTTGGCGGTACGGGCGAGCCGATCTTCAGTCGCGTACGCGAATCGTTGCGATTGCGAAGGCACGAGCACCCCATTGATAAAAATTACGAATTTCTCGTCAACGAGCTCGCTCGGACGCGTGGGTGTGGATATATTCTCGCAAAGAAACGCGAGGGAGCGTGCGCGCCGATCCTGCGATATAAACGGCGGCCGAAAAACGTCCGACGTAGACTGAGTCCGACGGTCGCCCGGTGGGGAGGTTGCGCGCGCTCTCACTCGCCTCGCGTGAACGGGAGTGCGCGAGCGCCGAGGTGGTAGGGAGAGACCCGCGCGATTCGCCCGTGTGGGGGATTCCATTTCCTTTTTTTTTTACTCTCGAAACTCGCGCGTTCCACTTGCACGTGTGTGAGAGATAGCCGCGAGAAACGCCAAATTATCGCATTCTTCGTTTTTTTCCAAGAAAGTGGGAAATTAAAGGTCAGCCAGCGACGCTTCGAAGAAATTCGCGAGAGAGGTGGGAGGGGGAATTCGGTACCTGAATTTCGGCGAATCGATGTCCACTGTTGGGTCCGATCGAAACAACAATCGATACTCACTCGCGCACGAGTTTTCCTCTCGAGACTCGTCACTGGAGTGAAAAATTCGAGTGGAAAATTCTCACTGCAGAGATTCGCACTGGCGGATGATTCGCGTGTACGTTTGGTGCGTTTCCCTCGCGAGCACGTTATGCCCTGGCGCTTCTTTCGGGCTCCCTACTCGTTTCGTCACCCTCTGCCCTCGTCTCTCCCTTTACCTCCCCTCGATTCCCCTCCCCGCGTATTTTGTCGGGGCTCCCCCATGCGTGAGTCGCGCGAGAGCAACTGCGCCCGAGCACCAGTCATGGTGTGGCCTTGCCCGAGAATCCATAAGGGCCGTAACACGCACTCCGAGAACCCCCATTGAAATTTTCAATTCCCGTAGCTGGAGCCCTCTGTGGTCGTCCGACCCGCTCGCTCTTTTTTTAACTCTTGCTCCGCGAGGTCACGCTCGTACGATAAAACTATTTTTTCCTAAAACTCTTAAGTCACTTCTGGCGTGACTCTTGCGATAACAGAACAATAAAAATGATAAAAACAAATCGTTTATTGCGAACGAATGAATTGTCCAAGCGACCCGAGTTCATTTTTGTAACTGCAAAGTGTTTTTACGAGAGCTAACTGTGAGCGGTACCTGTTAATACAGTTAGCAGAGAAAACTTATTTGGGTCACTTTTGAGATAAATGGCTCTATAGCGCGGACGGTTATAGAGCATAAAATCTTCGCTTTTTCTGGAGACTATTTCTCAAAATAGACTTTAAAAAGGAATTCGCATGATAAGCAGCTTCTTTAGATTCAAATTAGATGGCAACCCTAAAAAAGGGCCGAAATTCCCTACCTTCGCATCCTCCCGAGTTCGCTGACTCCTCCCACGTACCGTTCCTGCATCTTATCGTTTTTTTACGCTGATTCGTGTCCGGAAACACCGTTCCGGGCTTGCATGAGTAAGTCCTACTCGTCGACGTTTTATTTACAATGTAGCTGCCTCTCGGAGTTTGGACTTCCGGGCAGGGAAGAGCTGGAAAATTCGTTCCATTCAATTTATTCAATTCCTACTATTCGATTATCATCGTCGCGTTCCGAATCGAGTCTCGTACTTTGGTACCGCAATAAGAATCCTCTCGCCGGGTAGAGGCTCGCCGAAGCAATCAAGTCCAGTGTAACGACGTTGCCAGATGACACGACTCTTGAACCGGCAATATTGCCGCAATACTCGTACAACGTGCTCCCAAATTCTCGCACTCTGACGACGTCCACGCAACTCCCATCGTTCTCGGCATCTGTAATTTCGCGATCGTCTATTGTGCAGTTGACAGTTTGTGTAGGGTTTCTCAGAATGACCGCGATTTTTCTTTGTGGACGGCAGATAACGAATTTTCCGAATAAAGTTATCTCATATTTTTACGGTCTCCGTATACTATTTTTAGATTGAACAGATTCTAGAATCTTTACGAATATACACTCTCAAAATAATTAAGAGGACACTTGTCATTTTCAGAAGGCTGTATCTTGATTAAAAATTAAGCAGGTGATCATTTAATTGATTAAATTTAACCATTTTTAGCCGAGATACAGCCATTTAATAATGACACTTGTCCCTTTAATTTTTTTTATTTAATTTTATATTTTTTATAATTTCTTAATTAGTAAATATTTAATTTTCCCAAATGTTACGAGTAGAAACTTCTGAGCAAAAAAGCCTCACCGCGAATATCGAGATCGTGAAAAGTCAGGGCGATTCTGCGATCAGAACTGGCACGGAAGGTCCAACCACAAGTGCTCCCCCCGAGGTAGTACAATGGGTACCCCGGTGATTTGATATAGCCGCCCTCTTCGTCGACGTTGATCGCTACGTTGCAGTGTTTGCGCACCGCGACTTCTGTAATTCGACTCTCTATATAGACTCACTTTCGGATTTTTTACAAACGTTTTAGGTTACCTGGTATACAAGCGAATTTCAGGTGCAACGTTCCCGGCTCCAAAAACGCCGATTCCGGATTATCGATCGCGAAATTATAGAGGCAGTGCTGTTTACCCGAGCACCTGATTAAAAAAAAATATTTCAATATTGGAAAATCACTCGGAAAATTCCGATACTTTACTTTTTATTCAGCGACGTCCGGAAGTCGACGTCACCGAATCGATTAGCCAGGATGTCGATGAAATTATTGCTCAAGTATCCTTTCTTTATTATTTTCTGACTGATCAGAGGTAGAGCCAAGTGTTCGTTTAAGTTATTTACGTGACTCGCGCATATTTGAGAGGACGAGCCATCGTAAGTGGCTTCCAAGACGAAAACGAACGCCTTCAACGACCTACGACACAACGAGACTGAAAATGTCAGTTGATTATTCACCAGCGTGAAATTAACGCTATTTCACGATTTTTTTTTATACCTATTCCAACCAGAGAGTGTTTCGAGTTAATTTTCAACTCGATTAGTTCACAAGGTTTACGGACACTTTTACCTATTGTCAGAAGAACGTTTCAATTTAAAACAATAACAAAATCAAATTTTCTTTGAAAAAAAAAAATGTAAACCAATGTACCTAATTACAAACTATTAACTTTAAATGGACTCAGTCTGTAAATCTAGTATCAGAGTTAAATAAATGACCAAACTCGAAAATTAATCGCGAGTCCTGACACCTCTGATTGAAATAGCGTCGACAAAAAATCAGGAGATACCTGCACGTCAGGCGAATATCGTCTAGGGAGCAACGCTTCTCGCTAACTATCTCCATATTGCCCCCGGGCATCCTCACGTTCTCGAGCAGTCGAGCGAAGGGGGCTGGCGTGGTGACGAGCCTGGGCCAGCCCTGGCAGCTCGCGAGTTCGAGAAACGCGAGCGTCACGAGGAGATTCGTCAGGATCATCTTCGCCATGACCCATCACAGCTCGGAGTCACGAGCGACCCGATAGCCGAGTTACCGTGCAAATTCAATTTGCGATAAGCCGAGCATCCCAGCTGACACCGTTCCCCTTTATTCTTCTTTGGTCTCGCCGAATCCACTCGAACGAGCACTCGTGCTATCTGCCGATTTCAACGAACAAATCACAAACCGAACGCCTCCCCCGATATCACTCGAGTGTATTTCGGGACGGAGATACCGCCGGATCGAAAACAAATTAAATTTTAATCCACTGTTTATTTTTAAATCGTTCAAAATGTTATCCCAGTATTGTCTTTGTAATTTTCCTCGTTTTTCCTCGTGCGAGAATCACTCCGTACTTCCTAGCTTGCCGTGATCGCTGGCTGGGAAATTCGAACGATCCCCGAAAACTGGCGCGCTCGGTTAGCGAGGCGCGCGTCGGACCTCGAGAGATTTTGAAAAAACATGAGAAAAGGCGAATCTCGAGGTCGCGGATTAGAATAGTTTCACCGAAATCCCACGGACGTGCATGGGCCACTCCACTGTTACGCAGATTCCAAAATAACACGCACCTTGCCCACTCACTCGAAAATAAACAGCCCGCTATGTGTATTTGTTGTTACGTTGGTTACTCAGACTCCGCGAGAGAAAGAGAGAAAAATTCCAGATAGCCGTTGTAAAACGAAAATTTCGTAACTCTGCGTGCGCGGGAACCGACCGGGCGCGCGAGCTGCCCCGAGACTAGACGGCCCGGGTTGAAAAATTTTTATATAGCAGTTGCCACCTTCCGTGGCACGCGCGCGTCCCGGAAATATTAGCGTAGCCTTTAGAGAGCTCCAGGGTTTTATACGGGGGAGCCGAACACCCCCCTCTAACGCCGTACAAACAGGCGGCTCCCTTTCGCGCCCTCGGGGGGATGAAAATTCATCGTAGGGTAGGTTCCAGCTCTAACCCCCCACAATACACGCTCTTTGATTCGCCACGATTCCCGCACGACAGCTGACTCGTTATCCCTCCCACGTCCGCGACCAATTTCCAGCAATTTGGCGATAGTCGGCCTCGATAAAATTCGGATTTTGTCTTTGCGTGTCCCCTACCCAATTAAATTATTTTTTAACGACTTCCTCGGCAATCGATTCGACGTAAATTTTGATACAGCTTGATCGTCGAGATCGGAGCGATTTTTGTATCTATAAATTTTCCCCGCTGACAAGTTTAACGGCGCGTTTTTACGATTTCGACTATTTTCTCGATGTTGCTCTTCGAGATGGGTACAATAGCGAGATCCGTTCTCTATTGTTGCGAGGCACGTGCGAGCGGTAGCATCTGCATCCTGCAGGAAGCCCGCACTCTCCTCTAGTGGAGCCTCCGCGCAGTTGACGGCGCGCTCGCTATTGTTAACGAAATGGAGCGACGAGTCGCGTACGAGCGAAGACGAGAGCTTGGATGGGACGAGGATTGGTTTTCACGCGTTCGACTCGCTCGAGGAGTTATCACCCAACTTACTCGAAAACTGGTTTCTTTTTTCTCTTGTCGTGATTGCTTTATTTGACTATGCTAATAATAATAGTAACAATAATACCAACAGCAACAACAACAACATTAACAATAGAACTCAATTATGAGATTAATGAGAAACGAGAAATAAACTCTGTAAGGACTCAACCAAGCGTAACCTTCAATCAATCACGAAACAATAATTATAACGATAATACAACGATGTGTAATTACGAGAAGTCGAACAGCTACCATTATGCACACTCGCGCTTCGATAAAATGCCAGCACTGTCACGCGCTAAATTCTCGAAACGAAATATCCAGGAGCTATTGGTTATTAAATTTATTTTTTTCATGATTCTTCAGTCTATGCAAAAGATATTTCTCCGTTTGAGTTCGTACTGCAAAATAGATTCTCGATAATATTGCTCGTGTGCAGTGCTTGCGATATAATTTATTTTCGCGATTTTAAATTTCTCTATGTAGTAATTAATACATATTTTTTTTTGTAACACGAAAAATTCTTCGGTCGTCACTCTTATCGTTAAGTAATGCGCTTCGCGACAGCCGGTACATATCGTTTTTGTAAAGTTCCGATACATAATCATTCGCGGCTTGCACGCTCATTCACTCTCATATAGATTTGTTTTTGCGCGTTGCAATAAATTCTTTGAAACTTCAATCAAAATTAATATCTCACGTGTGTATAATATTTATATCGATAAAGCTTACAATGCGAGATTTATATTCTATAAAAATAATCCAATTACTATATACGATTGAGCTGTAGAGGACTAAAACACTTTGTAAGTACAACGACGAGGCACTATCGCGTTTATTTTCGTTTCGATTTTATATTTTTTGTACCTCTGGTTATACAACTCTCGATTGCTGAATTGTAGTTAGATTCGCATATAAGACAGAGACAAGGAATATGCTTTGACATCTCTTTTGTTGCTTCGTGTATAAATAATCAAATGCGTTTAAAAATGCGAAAATATTACACGGAGTTAAATTAACCGGACACATTGACGCTCTCGCTCGTAACCCGTACTATGGATAAGAATTTATTCTCACGATTGTACGAAATATTTTCTTCGGCTTTGAATTGGCGAACATTGCTACGGGAGTATAGAAATATATCGTTTGCGTTTAATCGCGATTTTCATTTTTATATTTAAAACGTCGCTCTCGGGTAAAAGGCAAAGTTCTTTACTATCCGTGAATTCATATCTCTTAGATATAAAAACATTATTTTACCGAATCGAAAAACTCGAATTACGAAAGAAGGAAAGTACAATAGAGTTGCAGTTTCGTTCTCAGATTCATTAAGTACGCTTATTATACGTTATTACGCGATATTTTACCAATCTTGTATATTTTATTATCGATCAAAAAATTAATCTCAGTGCAAACGATGTATAAGTTTTATCGTTCATTGAGTAACGGCGATGACTCTGTCATACGTAATTTTTTTAAGTGACGAAGGTCTCTTTTTAATAGTGTATGTTTTCAACAGCGGTGTAAGGCAATGTCAGATATGTCAGCTGAGATCTTTGAATTTCCATTACGGAATTACGATTTATCCATAGCGTTGTTACAAAAATAATTTTTATCACATCCTAGCAGGCTTGTAGCTATTAAATTTCAATTTTGATTGAACCCGATTTCGATACAACGTTTTCTTCTCTGTATTATATCTGGAAAGATCTGTCGACGAGTAATTGAAGAACAAATGGTGTCCAAACGTGATTTCTTTTATATTGGTAATTACGATTCTTCGTAAATTTCTATGTTTTTATCATATTCGAATTTCAAATTTCCTAACGAATAAAGCGGTGCAATTTCATTCTTGTGCGTACTATATGAAATTATATAAATGAGATAACTAACGTACGTGCACTGAGAATGCACTTGTCCGTTGCTCTTTTTATACCGATCATTGATTAATTCAACTGGTTTAATGATATCTGTTGTATGTAAAATTTGTTACTTTGGCACAATATGAAATTACCATTATGTCAAGTTCACGATGTATTATTATTATTTTGTTATTTTATTAAATTTAAAAAATTAGATTAATTATTCAGTAATGGCTCATCATAATTGATTTTCCAGGTGAGACGAGTACTAAATCGCCAATGTAGATCTTATTGCTGCAATCCTACACCTAATTTTGTACCCACTTCACCTCTCTATTCTCAGAGAAATAAGCAGCTCGAGAAATCGAAAGAAACGGCGTTGATTACAAACGAATATGTAAAACCTGAGCTCGAATAAATCAGATAAAACGGTACTTGTGCATTCTGTAATCCTAATTAAGCACGATCGTTTGTAAAACTTGTAAACGTAAACGGACCGGCGTTTGCTAAATATATATTTCTAAGCGTAAATAACTTGAAAAATATCACTTATTCTTCTATCAAAGAACACGCACGAAAATTGGCGGTAAGTACGATTCGCAATTCCGCTAGGATAATTATCAATATATACATTTACAATAACTTTATAGTATTAGTATTTATACTACGTAATATAATATATTTAAGCCATAACAATTCCCTTAGAAAGTCTATATCATCTGCATAGCTCGATCGTCGGTAAATTCATTTTTTTTCACGTCTTTCATATTTTCAAAACAAATCAACCACATTTTTTTCGAATACCGATCTCATAGATTATTTAATAGTGAATCATACTTCGAATTTTGCGATTATTCCACTACACATATTTACGAATTCATTGAAACAAATTATGCAACGTAAGGCCAAGTAGCTGCGAATGCAATTTTTAACCATGTAACCATTTGAATTTTTTATGATTTTTATTTTTTTCATTAAATATTTTTCATTCGAACTACTGTGCATCGATTTTACACAGTTAACCATTTAAAATATTTACTTACAATTACTAGTGCCTTTATCAGTATAGAAGTATAGCATTCTTAAATTGTTTTGGCACAGTGTACTTATTTAAACGCCTCGTTATTTAAATATCTTCATTAAAATTTGTTTATCATATTCTCATAACGTTTTGAATCTCAGCTATTTACATAAGTAAGATCTTTGTCTTAATGGCAATTCAACGATCTCCTCGAAGGCTTAAATTTTTGTACAAAAACAATTTTAAGATATATATATATATCCCCGATAATAAATTCATTCATGTAGCATAAATGCGTCGAAGTTTGTTTCTTCTTTGTTCTTTATCCCACCTCCAGAGCCGGAAAATAGGCGACAGTTCGCGAAAGCTCGACTCATCCGGGCGAGACTGCGTCCCGCTGTTGGCGAATCAAATTATTCATCGAGCTTTCGATCGTGACGCGAACTACGATATTTCTGGCTCGGAGGTGGGTGATTCCTGTTACGCTTCTAAGAATATCAAAGCAGTTGGTTTTGGTTCGAGGTTACTCTTCTTGGCCTCGACTACCAGGAACTCGATCTCGTTGCGGTCACGGCGCGCGAACGTCTCGGCGATAAGTCTCGCCACCTCCTGATGGTGGAGGCCTGGCAAAGAAAACGTTATCGTGAAAAATTCCACACCCAGCCGTGACCTACAAGCCGTACCTTCGACTTTTGTGCCGTCCACTTCCAGAATCAGTTGTCCGACTTCGAGACCACCAGCTTCATAAGCAGCTCCATTATCCTACAAAAAAATTCTCGTTAGCTCGGTGGGAATTCGATTCTAATTTTCCAAATCTGCCCCCAAAAAGTTTCTGGGGTCAAGGAAAAATGAAGAAAAGAAATGAAATGACTTTTTGTGTGAGAACACTCACGTGAATATTAATTATTCTAGGCAGTGGGTGTTTCGTGTTAGCCCCTCCCTCTATCGCGATTCCCAGAGTTGGTTTGGTCTTCCTGACGGTAATTCGCAGATTCCCCTGATGGTCCGGCACGACGATGGCCGCGTCCTCTTGTCTCCTTTCGGGTGCATCGTTCCTGCTCAGTCTCTGAGCGCTGTGGTGACGTCTAGGTGGCCCACCGCCGGCTCCGTTGCCCCCGCTCGCTCCGGAACTCGCGCCGCCCTCGTCCAGCAGCTGCGCCTCCTGCATGTCGAAACTCCTCGACAATTTGTGGGCGAGTTCCTAAAATCCAAACGGCTCTATAAACAAAATTTCTCGGGAGCCTGTGGTGGTTCGAAAATCATAGTCAAGAGTGCCGTTCCTACTTCATAAACAGTATTTCGCTCGATAACAAGAATTCAAAGACTGTTTGTATAAATTTGTGCTTCGAGTCTTACACTACTCACGCGATTCAAAAGCCGAGCCAAATTCACTTGAGATGTAGAAATTTTTTTTTCTCGATATACGCTTCCCGAGAGAAACAATATCTAAGGTGTGATACAATATTGTATATCAATATCGAAACGAGCTACAAGTATATATATATTTATTATATTGTAAAAAAAATTCATGCTAGCTGATGGGCTGGTAGCAGTCGAGTGTGGTGAAGCTCGGAGAGTGACGGTAGGTGAGGGTGAGAGAGAGAGATAGACAGACGTTCAAGTTGTGTTCTCGCGTTGTTTGATTTTTAATCGTCGTTAACGATGACCTTATTCTACAAAATTCAGTACACCTCTCCCCAGGGTTACGTGCGTTTCCAAGTTTACTTTAAAATCAATTTTGACATGTTCGTATTTCGTTTTCACTATCAAATTAACGAAACACCTTTCAACCGGCGTCCTTATCGATTATTGCGGAGGTCCTGGTTACGGAGAAGGCAAAGAACAATATAAAGGATACGTACAGTGGAACGTAAAATAAAAAAATTTAATCGAATTTAGTTACGCAACTCTCAATAGTGCAGCGCTCGTTACTCGTATATTGGACGATATAGTTTCTTTGTAAGTAAACTTTAATTTCCTGTTGTCAATTTTTCTAGTGCCAAACGATAAGTAACATCTATCGATAGCAGTTATCGTTTTCGCGTGTATTAGATAAGTTAGATTTACGGGGTGTGTCCGAATTCTAAAAACTTTAAAATAAAAATTTATTTCTGTTGTGTGCCAAATTGGCTATCGAAACTGCACAATTTAAATTCTTGGAACGATTTTAGTTAATTTAGTCGGTTTTAATTATTTTCGGGGTCGCTATGTATGTCTCTTGTCACTGTCAAATAAATTCGGCGAATTCTCTCCGAATCGGAAAACCGATCGCGGTCGTTTCTCGAAACGTATGAAGTCAAATTGATTTTAAATGCATGCAAAGTATCTATGTAAAATACATATTGAAATCGTGCTGAGTTCTAGTATACAAGGACCAATTTGAAAAAACGTTAGCATGGTGCAAAACATCTAATCAAAACACATGTACACACCTAAAGTATCTGTCATTATCGAGCTAAGTTTTCTAAGAGTACTCTAGTACAAGGCGGACCAAATTATTCGCATACATATATATATATATGTATAGTGAAGAAAAGAGAGAAAGATACAAATAGAGGAGGATGGGGAAACAATTGTTTATTGAAGGAGAACTTTTCATGCCTGAGTCTGTCCGATCGTCACTCGGAAAATCGGCGATAATTCTCGCTTCATCGGTACGATCGGAGCCGAGAGATGACAATCGTTCGAAAAGAAACAGTAAAAATAGTGTGCGCTTGAGAAAATTCGGATTGTGTGATTTTTAGAATAAACAAACACGTAAGCTTGTAAATGGAAGGCGTGTCGCGCGTATATCAGACCAAAAATTGTAAACGAAAGATTGTTGAAAAAAAGTTAGCGTATCAATGAAAATTGAAGAAAAAAAAAGAAATAAAAATACAGAGATCGTAAGAAAAGTACAGGGAAATTGTTTTGTTCTGTAAGTTTTGATTTCTTTTTAAGAACTTACGAGGGGCCGGGCGCCCCAGTACCAGGACTTGACGCGCTGCGTTATCCCACCGAGTAGGTGGGACCTCCATCCACCTCCACCACTATCCGAGTTTCTCTCCTCCCTTCCATCCTCCTCATCCACAATACCATCCTCATTCTCAACCTCCTCCTCCACATCATCATCGACAATCTCATCATCGACCTCCTCCTCCTCCTCCTCCATCTCATCCTCCACATCCTCAACATCCTCCATATCGCACCTCTGTCTCCCGTGCCTCATCACATCGGCCTCGCTACCATCGAAACCACCATCGTTCTCCTATTGGTCCCGAGTTCATCCCCGACAACATAGGGATAAAAAACACGAAAAAAATAACCTTATTAATCCTCCCTCAGCTCTTCCTTAGCTCTAACATTTCTCGGACGCGGTTAAAAAAAAGAGGTAAGACGCATGATAAAACGGTTTGCTCGATCGCGACTCTCCGAATTTTCATCTCTCTCTCGTCTCGTTCCCTCCAGCGTGCGATAAATAAGGTCGACCGTTCGAGGACTCCCCGTTGACCCCGCGCGAGAACCGCAAGGTGCCACCTTGCCGAGTGTGTTGCACGTGTGTGTGTGTGTGTGTGTGTGTTTGCGTGTGTGAATCGCGGCCGCGTGTGCGTCACCGTGGGGATAATTGACCCACATTGTAAAATCGTAAAACCTCGAACCGAGTGCCCCGACCTCCTCCTACCCTCCTTATTTCCTCGATTCGCTTATTTTTATTTCTTTCAGGTCCGATACGGAATAACGGTGCATCGAGAGAGGCCGCGCTCGAGCGTCAAAACTTTCTCCGCGACTATTGGGTTAGATCATTCGCGGCGCGTATTACGAAAAATATCGCTCGGTTCCCGCGTCCGGCGGGAAGCGCCGGTGAGAAAACTCGAGCCAGAAAGAAAGAGAGAGAGAGAGAGAGAGAGAGAGAGAGAGAGAGAAAGAGAAGAAAGAGAGAGAAACAGCTAGAGTCGGAAATGTGCACTATACCAAAACCGTACAACCTCGTGATTCGATTGGCAACGTTGGCAACGTTGTACGACTCGTTCTCTTTTTTTCCAAACCACCTCTCTCTCTTTCTATCTCTCCACTCCGGCATAAACTGTAGCAGAAACGGAGCAATTAACGATTCCCGATTCCTGAATTTTCCTTGTCTCTCTCTTGCGATTTTCGCCACATCTCTTTATTCGTGGCTTGCGTGTTCTCGCGATTCGACGCACGTTTCTCCATCCAGCGAGTCGTCTCCCCACCTCGCTCTGGGCATCGTCGGGGCACGTTTTACTCACTCCAGCGCGGATCCCAGGTAAGCGCGCGCTCGAGTACCGTCACTCGATACGCCTCCTTCTTTTAAATCAGTCGAGGCAATACCGCCGTTACGAGCAGCACGCGAGCTTACCGAGAGCCGACGGGTCTTCCTTTAACCCACTTCCTTCCGAGTTCGAGACAGTCCACGTGAATTTTTCGTCCGACGTTCGAGGTGAGTGGTTTTTCATCGTCGACTTCCGGCCCCCCTGGAGACCGATTTTCCTCGCTTTTCTCGTATTTCCCGCGGTGAAAGGCTCGCCTATCTCGCTCAGAGTAAACAGAGTACAGTCACCGATCGAAGATACCGTCGATAAGGCGATATCGATTATTTTCCTCTTTCCTGTCTCTCTCTCGCTCGCGTCTTTTCTTCGATAAAGAGGATTTCCGTCTCTTTATCGGCCCGAGCGGACGAAATACCCCGAGCGGATGTAAACAAGACTGTAAAAGTCGATCGAGGCCTCTCGCGACTCTCCATTTCCATTTCGTTTTCGCGTAAAATAACAGGTTTCGGTACGCCAACTCACGCGCGCACACAGACGTGGCTATCGGTGTCTCGCTCCGGGCACGACAAAGAGCCCCTCGTTAGACTAATCGAGCCGTGCGAATTGAGAGAAAATTTTGTCGAGAACGGTTTAAGAGAATTTTTTTTGAAACTTTTTATCCAAACTGAAAATCCTAGGAGATCCTAAGTGGAGGTTGTTCGTTTCAGGGGTCAAGATGGAATCCTGGCTGAGCGAGGTGCAGCGTGTGCGCATACCAAGGCCAAAATTCGGCAGCGGCAACGCGGTGAGGCGGTCCAATTCGACGGTGCAGCATCACGCGAGGCCGGACGTGAACGCACGCCAGTTGCCGGACGTGGCGAAAGCTACCGAGGACCTCCGTCAGGCGCTCCAGGAGAAACTCTGATCGACCTCCTCGATTTGACGATATTTTTCTAATTTTTATCTTTCGACTTTCGACACGAGAAGACAAAAGAGCACGGTTCGAAGGGGGAGAGAGGGGGCGCTCTCTCGTGCCGCTCGGCGAAACGTACGACGAGTGTTTCCACAGGAAAAAGTTGGAAATCGAGAGCAAAGTGCGACGGAGGTATTTCGACGAGCCACTCGAGGATGAGGCGGACGATCGCGTTTTTTTTTTTTTTATTAACGGAGGTTCGATATTCCGTGCCGTTCCGATATGCGAGAGGACGAGTCGCGAAACGAACTCGAGAGTGCGTGTACTATATGCCCAAATGTATTTATGTATTAAGAATTTTATAACCGTTATATTTTATACACTGTACGATGAAACCCGAGTGAAATAAACGAGGTTTCCAACGAAACTGGGTGGTCGATTTGTTACGGAACGACACTTGAAAATTTCTCTGGATCTCGACTAATAATACGAAAAGCGTGAGAGATTGTGTGCAAATTTTTTACATCTCGTCTGAAATTTCAGCTTTTCCAGCACTCTCGTTTCAACGACTGGCTGGAATCCGGTCGTTTTCCCAGCGGAAAATTTCTAATTCGAGAGTGAAAAAAAATTCTCGAGCTTTGCAGCGAGATTTACTTGGAGATTCTCAAACGAGGCTAGAGGTGGCTAACCGAACGGTTCACGGTTTTTCGGAGCTGTAACGAGACCATATCGCGCTAACGGTGTTTCGTTTAACGCCCTCGTGAGCTTGTTTGCCTTTCGAGAATCGGCTCGGAAAGAAATCGCGGTTGAATCGTTTGACCGTGAACTCTTCCCATCGGTCCACTCCGTCCGATGCCCTTCCGCTAAACTCAAATCGTCCGTACCGGATCCCTTTCATAATTACTCTCCCGATCTCTCGCGAGTCCGCGCGGCGAGCGTGTGCGTGTGTTTGCTGGATAATCGCGGCGTTCCGTACTCTCGTTCGGCCACTCTTTTGCTCTTTTACCTTCTCGTTAAAGGGGGAGCAACAAGTAAAAAATAACCATTTCTACGTAGCTATAGGATGTAGCTGTACATGTATATATACACACGTGCGCGTATATGTATATATATATATATGTAACGAGTTTCACTAACAACGTAATACGAAACTCTCTGCAACGAATTATACATATATATATCGACCGAGCAAAACGTTCTACCTTGTCAGAAGCGGTATAACGATCGAACTGGGATTCTCAAAAAAAAAAAAAAAAATAAATATTAAGAAAAAGTTTTACAACAATAACGGGTCGTAACTCGCGATATCTCTCAATTGATAATCTACTTCTGTACTATTCTATCTACGATCTATCTACCTCTCTCTTTCTCAATGCACCGGACGGCTTTCTTTCTGCACATTGACTTCTTTATTTCTCAAACAAAGCCGTATGAGTGCACATCGAACGAAAAGAACAACTGTCGAGATTAGATAACACGGGGACTCATCTAATGTAACGTCACGATTAAAGAACGTTGGGTGCACGAATTCTCGCTTTCTTGGAGAGAAAAAATAAAGCGATAGTACGCAAACTGAGGCTAGAGGAGAAGTACGACTCACCAGGTTGTCGGGGTGCAGGTGATGGTGCATGTAGTCCCGATTGGCACGCGATCCGCTCGGCGAGCTGTGCCGACGACCCCGATCGCTGTCGATCTCGCCCTCGTAATCCTGCGAATAAACGTGGACGATAATTTAACGCTTGAATTCCGATCGTACGCGGTTCTTTTTTTTTTCTTTTATTCGTTTTATTTTTTTACTCGTCAAGACTCGGCGGGATTAGGGTTTTTAATCGTATCGCGCGACGACGTACAATCATTGTTTTTCTCGTTTTGTGTATGTAGAGATTTATGTATACACGACGGGTGTGATTTTCTGTACCTGATAGTCACATTCGTCGTCGTTGGAGAGGGCGAGGTCGGAAGTCGCCACTCGCTGAGTCCGTCTGCATACGACTCTGGAATTGCCAAAATTTCCTATTTCAGATAACCCCTAATTTGTTGGACGAGCCGTGGTGAGAGCGAGCGTTAGAGAGAGAGAGAGAGAGAGAGAGAGTGAGAAAGCGAGCACGATATAACGATATCGCATTATTTCTTTTTTTCATCCCCTTTGCCGACGAAAACACGTTACGAACAAACGGAACGCTGCTTCTCGTTGTTTTTTAAATTCTCTTTGACGACGAACACAACTCGTTACGTTGTCGCTGTTATTAGTCTAGTTTTCTCTTTTTTTTAAACAGAAAAAGCATACACAAGTCGATCGAATATGCGAATTAGGTAGAGAGACAGTTATAATGACCACAGCGAGCAGATACTTAGCAGAGGCTACGTATGACATGTGTGTGTGTGTGTGTGTAGCGTGTATTTTGTTCCGACAATGAGCAGAATTTCACGTGTCGCGTGTTTTATGAATGAACGAGAGAAAGTCTTGGAGAGTTTTTGATTCGATTCTCAGAGAGTGACATTGAATGACGTTTGCGTTTGTGTGAGTGTGTGTTTGTCATGGATGCTCAAAATGCAGTAATATGAAAGGTGAACAAAAAAAAGTACATTCGAATAAAGCACGTTTCTATCAAGATTCTAGATAAACGAAATCCGATCGATTGAAAGAAGATAGAGATGTGTACAGCGATCGCTACGAGACTGGCATAAGAATCGGAAAATAATTTTGATTCGCGGGGCTTCCATTGTGAGAACTAAAATCGCCTTAAACGATTTATCCATATTGAGACATCTCGATCGTTGTGTAACAAGTGTCAGACACAATCAAAGAATTCTCTTCTACTGGAAGTAAGAAAGAACGCAAAAGAAAGAAAACATATCTACGACAAAGGCAAGGTTGAAAAGATCCATTCCGTAATTGGGAAATGATAACGAAGAACATTCTTTGTGTACCTCGGGTTCGTTCAAATACTATTTTTACTACTTTCCGTCTATCTTATTTATCGTTTTGGATCTCGAGAGAAACAAAACGCGAATCGAGTTTAAAAGGTATTTGAACAATCCCATGCTGGCTTTCCATCCGACCTGCTCCTGGGCATGTCAACCCCGAGGCCGCTGTCCTCGCTCGGCGACCTATAATCCTGGCTATCCCGCGGAACAAGAGGTCCTGTTACTCCCAAAGGATCTCCCTTGGCCTCTTGCAGTCGTCCCGGCTGGTAATAATAGCTGGACGCGGCTCTCTGCGAGAAATCATCGGATCTTGTCACGTGAAATACCGACATCGTCGATTCACCACCGAACCTCCTTTAAAATAGCGTGAACGCGAAAAAGAAATTCGCCCAGTCGCGAGGTATCGATATCGCAGCGAATTTCTATTTCGCGAACAATCTCACTTTCGTCGTACGCACGTTCCACTATTCAATTGAAAAAGTTGCAAGTACCAATTAAAAACGACTATTAGAATGTAATTCGTGTGCATGAGAACAAGGCCAATTACTGCTATGTCAGGACTGAATGAAACGTATGATGAATAAGAACGTATGAGTTCTAAACGACGTAAAAGTACTATAGAGCTAGGTGCAATTGTTGATGTAAAACAGACAACCAACTAAATTCCTAAACTCAATACAATTACGTGTGCGCTCCCGATCGACTATATCCTCGCACCTCTCCTCTCGACGGTTTCTCTTGCGTTTATAAAATTCTCTTTTCATCGAACTCATCGTGAGAAATTTAGCCGTAACGGTAACCCGAAAAAAAACTCGTTATCGTCACATATCGCGCTTATCGATTAGACTTCAATACCAGACCGGTCTACAAAAGAAGAAAGATTTTGGAGGTAAAATTGCGAATACCGCGATGCCCGGGATCGCTCGCGTGAATAATCTATTGACGTATTAGCTTATCGACAACCCTTTGACGGAACTTACTCGGGCCATTGAAACGCGGGGCCTGTAAACGAGGTCGTCAAAGGCGGCACGGTCTTTGCTATCGACCAGCTCCCGCAGCTCTGTCAGCAGTGTCAATTTTTCGTGGGTATTGAGTAGATCGCTGAGACTGGCCACCAGATCCTCGATTGTTATACGTCGCGTCCTGTATTCCGCTAGAAGCTGTGAAAGCGCTGCTCTCTCGCTCCTCGCGAGCACCACGCGCGCTTTTTCCTCCACCATCGCGGCGGTGGCGGCCGAGAATGTGTGAACGCCGCCTCGGTGCTGTTGTCTCCACTCGTTCATGCTATTCATCGGAGAACAAAAAGCGGTTCAACAGAAGAGCGAAATTTACACCCATTCAGTGAGAAAAGCCTTACCTCGGGCTGGGCGCTCGTTGATTCGGAGGACTCTCCAGAATCAGCGGATCGTGATCCGTGTACCTCGAGGTTTGAATCACCGTCGGCTGGCTCGTCGTGCAGGAATGGGGTACCTTGCCAACGTCCCGTATCAGGAGACTCATGCGTTTGTTCGTCTTCAGTACCTGAACCGCCTCGTCGTGAGTGGCCTCCTCGAAACTCTGTCCGTTCACTTCGAGAATTTGATCGCCTACCTACAAATTGCACATCCATCATGCGAGATACGCCTACCTACGCGATCCGGTCGTGATATTCCAATTCTCGCGTTACTCGTTACGCTATTTACAGCTCGCTTAATGAATCGCTTTTTAATATCTGCAATCGCAGATTAATAGTCTGGAGTTTTATTTTTACTGTTTATTTTAAATTCTATCTCCAGTAGCTTTTTTCTCCACTTTTTTACTTTCAAGCTATTGGCCAATCAGCCAATTTACTATGCTTCAATTTACCGTTCTTTATTCTTGGACCGAGCCGTCAAAATGCTCCGAGTAACACGAGCAATTGGCTTTCGTCACTCTCGAATAATTTCCTTACTAGTAAGCCCGCGCGATCGGAGACACTGTCCTTGTCGACCCCGGTGACGTAAATACCGAGTCCATATTCGAGCCCGCCTCTGATCATCAGACCCAGAGACTGACCCGGTTCTATGCAGAGCTCGACTTTGCGCGTTCTCGGACCGTAGCGGGGATCGCGGCTGGAATGGAGCGGCGGCGGTGGCGAGGCCGGTCGTCCTTGCCTATCCATCCAGCTGCAAGATTGTTGACGACCCGACGCCGACCAGACCGGGTGACCACCTCGACACCGAGGGTCCAACGCTGGACCCCTCACCGTCATGCTCAGCGTTCTGCACGACTTCAGCATCTGCGGGGACAATGAAAAATCGAATCAACTCGGTAATCGTTCGATCATAGAACATCGAACTTACTTTCAGAGCTTCCTCGTGTGTGACCGCGCGAAAGGGTGTACCATTCACTTCCAATATGGTGTCTCCTGGCCGCAATCCAGCGCGCTCGGCCACTGAACCCTCCTCCACTCGCGAGATGTATACACCACCGCCTGAAAACAATTTTCCCTCGTCAATCGAGCCAATTCCCGCGATATCTCATTCCGGATGGATCCCGTGGAACCGAAGTTCGTCTCTCGTGAATGGAGGAAAATTTTTGAATAATGAATAAAGATAAGGGCAGAGGTGAGAAGTAAGAGTGAATATAATCTAATTAGCCGCGCTTTTCAGTCGTCTGTGTGTTAAAGGTAGAATGTTAATGCGCGATAATCAAGTCAACGAGCGTCCCGTGAGAGAAAGAGAGCGAGAGAGAAAGCGAGCGAAAAAGAGTCGTGGTGCCACCCGCTGTGCAATCGACGCTCTCCCTTCGCTCTAGCCTCTAATGAAAATGTTTGATTCCGTCGACCCCTGTGATATTAAACGAAACACTCGGGGCTTATCGGAACTTTGAATCACGGTGATCGATAGGCTTAACTACTTCAAAAATCAATTTTGCTCCAAGAGATGGACGAGTGCCAATATTGCCAAAAAAAATCAAGAGCAGCAGCTTGCCTTCACTGATTAAGCTATAACGGAAACGATCTCAACCAAATTCCTTCTTTCTTCCCCCAAAAGAGACAATACTATTAAAAATAAAAAGATATCAAATATTATCATTGTACTTACAAAATAAAGAATGTATAAGATAAAATCGACGCTGACAATTCTATGCTAATATTGCCAAGAAAAATGAGAAAAGCAGTTTGGTTTTTCAGATTAAGTTATAAGTTTTAGAAAACTATGTACATGGTAAAATTTCTATTCATCCTAAGAAAGGACAAAACTATGCCTATAAAAAAATCAACTCTATCGCTAAACCTACAGAATAAAGGACAATGGACGAAGTATACCTGGCTGCCTATCAGCCAAATCTTCAACCTGAGAGAATTTGTGCGTAGATAAACAAGAGAGTAGAAATTATCGGATTACCTCGATCTTGAGGCACGAAGTAGGGCGACGAGGGTAGCCGGAAGGTGTTGCGGGGCTCGCCCGTCTCCTTGCCACCCTTGACGCAGATGCCGAAGCCGTGATGGGAGTCCGGCGGGTCCCTCGTCATGGTGATCGTCCTCACGGTGAGCTCCTGCAGGCTGAGCGACTGGGAGTTGGGCGAGGTCGGCTGGTTCTGATTGCTGTTCGATTGCTGGGATCCGCTGGTGGCGTTGGATGTGCGCCCAGCGGCCACGCTGGCCGGACTGGAAGCTGGTGTCCGTCGATCGCCCGCGTGCCGTCGATCCGTGGTTACGCTGTTGCTGAACAGCCTGCGGTATATTAAAAAAAAAAAAAAAAAAAAGGAAAATTAGCGAATCGAGGTAAAAATGAGCGGTGAAGCCCCGACTCGGCTTAACACCGCGTACCCGAGACTGGCGCAATAATAACGTTAGCCTGGATTTGGCGCGTCTCCAGCGGTTATTTTTTGCACCGATGACGGAACAATGAACGTCAATCACCTTCCTCGTCCCCACCAATTACCCGGCTTGTACACGGTGGCATTGTTTCGTCATTAGGAGGGTAATAAGGGATGGCTAGGGATGCTCGCTGCTTTACAATTTGTATTCAAAAGCATTGTTTTCCCAGAGTAATAAAAAGGGATGATCACCGATGCTTGCTGTACATAGAAGAGCATGATTATCCCTCTTTTTTCTCTGATTTGTATTCGAAAGTATTATTCCGGGATGAGGTAAGAACCCGGACCGGATACAAAGAAACGTGCATTGCTTTCTATTTACTGATTATTGTCGCAGGGTAGGCTAGCCCCGAGCAAAAAATTTTTAGGGTGCCTAGTATCGGATAGGGTTCGATATAAGCCGTTCTTGGCATCCTTAAAATAAACATCTTCGATTCTTATCATTTTGGTGAAAGAAAATTTTTATCTCAATTTCTCAAATGAATATACATGAAAATTCTAGAATGCGCAAGAAAGTACGGTAATAAATAAATTATTGACAGTAGTTTCTAATTTTCAAATACTTTCTAAAGAGAAAATATCTGTTAATAACTTTGAAATTAAAAATAAAATATTGTTGTACACTGAAAAAACAATTTGTTGAAGCTACTTAATATTCATTTCAAAATATGGAAGTAAATATTCTATTAGATTAAACAAATTAATACCTAGAATAAAATTAGCATCTTCAACTTAAACGAATATCTTGTTCGATAATTCAAATATTCATTTGAACGTATGCAAATAAATATCACATACATGCGACGAATTTTTATTTTCAGTTTTTTACGAAAATTCCTACTCGATTGAATATAAGCTGAGCTCGATTACCTGAGCACTTGCTCGGGCGAGATGGCACCGGAGCCACCTGAGCCCGCTCCGGTGCCGGAACTAGTGCCCGAACCCGTGACCTGGCCGCGATGTCTGTACGGCGTGGCGTGCGAGGAGTGATGGTGCGGCGCGCTGGGTGGACGCTCGACGATCGTGTAGCTCGTCCCCGGCGGGCTGTAGTATCCCCGATGCTGACCGCTTCCATGGTGCTGACCCGAACCCGTCGCGTCGAGATCCTCGGCCTCGTAGCAGCCGCGTCCACCTGTGCCGCTGGCATTTCCACTCCTCAGGTAGTGCGAACCGCCGCGCAAGAAGTGCGAACCGTTATTGCCGACCCACTGGAGTTCCTGTAATTCCGAGCCGTAATCCTCCGTGCTGCTGGCCATGCCTCAAACTAGTCCCGAGCGTGTGCGCGTGTCAGC
>NCVS01000543.1:38401-64565 GCA_003055095.1 Goniozus legneri | reverse complement strand
CCGAGGAAACTGCCTCGCAACGATCCATTTCCGTTTCTATTTTTCGTTTATTACACTCGCGCAAAAGTACAAAACGCGCGGAGATTCGTTAGGTCGGGTCGCGCGTGGGGAGCCGCCGGACTGGCTCGCGTGACCGAAATAAGAAACGGGTTGCTCGCTTTACGGCGCCAGTCGGTGGGGTGGCGCGGAACGATCCTCGAGGATTAAAAAACACGCCAGTCGACTGAGTTTCCCCAAGCCCGGGCGGTGCCTAACTGCCGCACATATCCGATGCTAAACACTAGAACTACGATTTTTTTCTCATGACAGATTTACATCGAGAGAAGTCGAACCGACGAGTTATAGTTTTAGTGTCGACACTAGACAATTTTTCTTTCAGAGAAAAGTCAAATTAAACAGTGTTAACGCTAGAACTACCGACAATTTTTTTTTCACACAGATTCAAGTGGAAATTAGTAGAATTCTAGTGTTAATTTCTCAGCTAACAGCATGACTGAGACAATCGGGAAATTCGGTAGTTTCGTGCTAAATAAAGTTAAAGTGGAAAGTACGTAATTCTACCAAGCCAGCGTCTTAAACGTAGAAAATCAACGCGTAACAAACTTTGTTGTGATTTATGACGCAGTTGAAAGTTAAATCGCAAGGAAACGCAGGAAGCTCTTATTGCCCCGTGAAAAAGGGGGCAGTTATCGGATCTAGGCGAAGAGTATGCAGCTACTTAAACCTCTCGTTTATTAATTCATCGGGACCTGAATAGCGTCGGTGACACGCAGCGCGAGATTGGGGGGATAACGCGCGAATTAATTTCTGCTAATTTCGATTGACGATCGATGCGTGAGCAGCGCGTACGAAGGGCGTGTGCGACTCGAGAGGAAATTTAGAGCGTTCTCGCGATACAAAGGCAATTCGATTCGACGATTGGCTTTGTTTTTTAATCGGGCACACGGTCGCGACGAAAAACGTGTCGATACGCAGCTTCGATTTTACGCTCACCCTGGTTTAGTTATATTGATTTCGACGTTAAGGGGAAATGTTATAGTGCGTACGGCCATCCGATAATCGATAAGAAAAACTCTATAAATTAAGGGTACAAAAGTTGGGGAAACAACGTCAACACGCTGGCTATTCTAGTTTCCCCGATTGCGTCTCTCGTTACATCAGATCGCTCGAATCGCTATTCTCCCTCGTCCCTGCGTGTAATACGACACAGCGATAAAACGCGGTACATAAAACAACCGTAAAGCGAACTACGCTCTTTTGCAAAAACAACAGGAATTCCTGTGGAACGCAAGCGATAGAAAATTTTGCGACGAGAAACATTCGTACTCATAGATGTTTTTATCGTATGGACTCACTTTTCTCATCTTGTCGTAGCGATTGTTGGCCGGTACGTGTAAGCACAGCTAGAGCTCGGCTCCGCGATCCTTCGAGCTCGTATTGACACAGCGCTGGTTAAAAAATACGGTTGCACGAGGATTGGCGCTCTAACGCAGTGCCGACCAATCGCTCGTTTCGTCGCACGGGTAACGAGCATCGCCCCGTCCACGAACCCTCAAGCCCGTGATTCCGTCCTTTCTAAATGTACGACTCGCTGACACGGTCCGGCCTCACTCGCCACTTTTACAGTTTTAATCGGTATTAAACGACAAAGGCCCGCTGCCCCTCGCGCTCGTCGTAGTCCTGTAGCGCCGACACATCGTCGCCGAATCCAAAAATGATACCAACGCCACCTGAGTGTCACCCTACGCAAAAATAAGGGGCGCGCATGCCCCTGTCTACGATCGAATTCGCGCACGCGTGTCGTTTGTTTCTTTGTGCGATTTTACCCGTTATCGTCGATACACTCTCTTCGCGTACGGTGGTAACGAAATTAACACAATTTAAACAATTCCCGATTTAATTATTGCGAATAAAATTAAAATTTTAGTCTAATAAGGATTCGAGTCGTTCCATTACTTGCGTTGATTCAAAATTTTATTACTGATATTGATTGCATTGCAGTTCTGAATTTGTTTTCTCTACTTTTCACTTATTATTGAGTTCAGTTGTGAGAGATTTGATCTAAATAATATTGAACAGCCTTTGTTCGTGACAAAAAATAAAACAATAGCGATCACGATAATACGATTCTAAGTCTATGGAAAATTTACGGAATATCTGCACCCGATCAACAGGTTATCAAGTTGGAAATAGTAATATATGTTTATAAGAGAATATCACTTGTAAGTATAATTCTTTGTTTGTGTTATAATAAGAAATTTCTATTGTAATCGAGAATACAGAAAAATATTTTCAATTTAATATTAGCTACCAATAGTTACTAAACTATAGGATCGTGAGGGCAGGTAATCTATTAAGGACACCTGTTATATAAAATTTGCATAAATTACATTGCTGGATCATGTACACAAGTCGAACAAATTGACTAATCGTTTAAAGCGTACATATATAGATACAGAATTTTCTAAAAATTATACACAATGTAAAAAATTAAACACGATCTGAATTCTTTCTGTCTGGATTTCTGCGGACATACTTTCTATCAGCTACACTCATACAGAAAAAAATACACATAGAAAAAACATGATAATCATTTCTTCGGTGCAAACATAATACGCATCGAAAACATAGATTTGCGTGAGAGTATTCAATTTGTTATTATTTTTCAAGCACGTTTTTAGAGATTAACGAAAGATTATATATCACAGAAATTTTTGCCCTATTAAAAACGTACAAGATTCATTTTCGTGTCATTAGTTGTTTTGTATAAATTAAATAAAAAATGAATTGACGATTAGTATGGGCTATATTGGTCCGTTTGATCAACCAATCGCGCTGTGGAATCGCTGCGCGAAACTAATTGTAAGTGAAAATGAAAAAAGAGAGACTATTTACATATACCTAAATTTTATCTTTGCTCAACAACGTTAATCGCATTCAGAATATTATTCTGTCCATAATCTCATTAGTATCTAGAGTAAGTAAAATATAAATATAAACACACCTATAAGCACAACAAATGTGCATCATTTACACAACACACCATTCTTGCATTTTATTTATCAACAAGGGCCACAAAATCGATACTGCTTAGAATCTGTTATTTCAACATTATTATTATCAACGGATTCAATTGATCTTTTTGTAATGTTCGCGTTAACGTGGAAAAGTTGAGATGCACTTATGCGTTATTACTCATATTAATCTTTAACGTGTGTTCTAAATATCTATCGGTGACTGAAAAAAATTGTAAAGTGTCACAGGATAACATAGCAGAAATATTCTGCATGTATGTTTAAATACTCGCTTGGACAGTATAGCAAAAAAAATATTACTTACAAAATTGTGTTATTATCTTCAGACGGGTTAAACGTTCTTGTTGTTAGAATTTTGTATTACCAGCTCTGGCTACCTTTTGTGATTGTGATTGAGTTTACTCTTCGGACTATCTGTACTATTTTCGCTGGTTGTTTTCTTAGGCCTCAATATAAAATTAAGATTATGCGCTGTGTTGACAGCGTAATACACATTAGCTGAATTAGGCAATACCATTTCACGGTCGGGCAGAACTTGAGCCAACGTATATTGATCGGGACTGCCTTCAAAACCAAGTTTGAGCATAGCGTTGCGTATCACTTGAGGGGTCCTTTCGTTATTTGAAAGCATAATTGACTTATAAAGTACAACACCTTCTGTCTCTACATTATCGCTCTCCATGGTAACTTTGATGATGTAAAAATCGGGGGAGCTCTTGTGCGAATGACTGGGACTAGACATGCCGACTAAATTCGAAGTGCTTCCGTTGGTAGCGATCGTCGAAGGCGGTGCAAGGCGAGATTGATGCACGTTGCAACCTCCCCCAGAGCTCAGAGATACGTCCAGTGAAGGTAAAGATGAGCTAGAAGACGAGCTCGACATCTGCGAAGGAGAAGTGCGCCTATCGAGAGAATTGTGCGGAGAGCTGGGTAACGAATCCAAGTCGCAGTAAAATTGAGAACTGCTCGAACTCGATGTCGACGCTATGGAATCGTTTTTTCTGTGGCATTGATGACCCTAAAATAAATTTTTTAATGTAAAAATGAGGACAGAAATTTTGGATGAGTGTAAAAATTTACCTGTTTCTTTTTACCCCGATTATTTAGAGTATTTCCCGATACAGGCGGTTCTATCTGACAACTATATTTGTACGCGTCTCGATCGTCTAGTACGGCGACGGAATGAAACCATCGCTCGAAAAGAGGTTCACTTATAAAGTTGTATGCATTTGCAGCACCTTGTAGCAGTCTTATTCTCGCGAGTACCTCGAATTCTTTTCGTCTTTTGTCAAAATTAATGAGGCCCTCCGATATGGTATCCGGTATCGCGGTGTCAATCATTGTAAGATCAGTCAAAAAAGTTCCCAGATATGGTATCGTGCCATAATTAATATTCTGAAATGAAACAATTTTCTTAATATCACCGAAAATCGACCATCATAATTACAATTTTTAATTCAATTACATACTCCTGCATGAGTATTTTGCTTTTGAAAAAGTTTTTGCAAATGTCTATCGCTCCTGCCTGCGGTATCCGCGAATTTCGCCGTGCCCTCTTTAATCAGCAACTCGCGTTGAGTCCAAGCGTTATTTTCCTCCGAAAATATCCTCTCGAGTTCCCGAAAGAGTTCGTACTTCTCTCTCGACATACATTGCCAGACTTTTTCGAGCCTGTAAACCGGATTGCTCTGCAATCCTGAAATTATTGCTTTAAGACTACTGAAATTCTTGAGTATACGTAGCTCCTGGGCGATATCGATCCACGTCTCGATAATCTTTGCGCGTTCCTGCGGCTTCAGTGTGATATCCATCAGAATGGTCGATATGACGCGCAACGAAACGGCATTAAACTGATTGACAGTCGCGAGTACGGTCGCCGCGTCGTGGCTCCTGGAGCGATCTCGCCTCGACCACACCGCGCCCAGGCACTGATGAGCAACGAGTTTCTTGAATACCTCGGCGTCCATACAAGTCAGCTGCTCGGCGAAATGACGATGAGGGACCTCGGGAAATAAATAAGTCGAATGATGGTCGCCGAGCAAGTCGACCGAGTTGTGCTTCATTCCACGACTATTGTCGTACACGGAACACGTATCTAAAAATTAATCGGACTGGTTAAACCGGTGCGCAGCGAACACAAACGTCGTTATTAATTATCGTAAAAACCTATTTGATCCTCGCGCTGAAACCGCTGCAAACGATGCCTGGCCTTGAGCTCGAGCTCGGAACCGGGCAAACGGCGATGCGTGAAATCCAATAGCCTGCTGAGGAGCGGATGAGTCGGCGGTGATTTCCAGTCGCCTGGGTAAGCGTCGAGCCACACGTGCAACGCCTGCACGAGCGTCTTGCGGTGTTGCTCGTTACCGAGCGGATTGGCCGCATTGCCGTCGTTCCCGGCATTCCCATCGCTACCGCCGGCCTCGAGGGCGTCGTACCTGGACAGCAGAAGCTCGAGCACCTCCTGGGGTGTGGTGAAGGCCCTGTACGTGGCCAGGAATACATTTATGTACGTCGATTCCAATTCACCGTCGTCGTTGGCCAAACTCTCGACGAGCCGTTGTACCGTGCCAGCCTTCAAGAAACGTACTCTCACGGTTTCCCACTCCAGATGTGAAATTTCGTCATCCGAGTCCTTGGGGGATGGCGGAAAAAAAAGAGAAATCGTTGATTACGGATCCGAGATAATTCACGAGACCCGCGGAGGTTCTCGTCCGCGGTTCGACGCTTACCGATGCGGAAAGGCTTCTCGTCGGACGATGATAGCGTACTTTCTTCAGGTACACGGTGTAGATGACGCCGTCTCCTCTTTCCTCACCCCACAAACGCCACGTGGGCTGTAAAAACGAAACAAAGGCGTTTTAGAACGGAGACGGAGAGTCGAGCAGGTGCGTCATGAAAATAAAAGAGATCTCGAAGTCGACGAAATCGCTGAAAATTTAATCGATAACTCTCAGCTTCTGCATTTTAATCGAGGTTCCACGATCGTTTCTCACTCTTACTTCCTCTCTCACGCTCTCTATTTCGTTTCTATTGCAATACGATAACAATACCTCTGGCAATAATATCGTTCCCTAACATTTGAATATACCAAGGATGATCATATTTCAGCGTCGTACGAGCCACGTGACTGTTTTACGTTCGTTAATAAGTGAAATCTCTCCAGAGAAAGAATCCAATTACCGCCGAATTTTTATTACCTCGCTTCGTTTAATTATTTTTTTTTTTCGTTAAATTTCGCAATGTTCGTTTCAATGATTTCATATGTAATTGTAAAATTTCAGGGTGCACGTTATCGTTCTCTGGGTCAGCATTTCGAGAGCACGCTTTGAATATGCACTCGGCGTGTGTTGCGTTACAGTTGCCTTAATTGGCACGCGTTGTTTACAATGAGAATCGCATGCGATACGGGAAAATCAACGCAAAACGATCGAAAAACCGCTGCGTCTCGCCTAACTAACGCTCGCCGTACGTACAAAATGACGCACGCCTCGCGATGAATAATTCAGAGTTCAGCAACCACGAAACAAGCTCGCGGGCTATTTTTCTTTTATTTATCGTACTTATATAATACACCGTATATACCGGAAGCACGACGGCGTGTAGCGCTCATTTAGCGTACAACTCCTCGTGTCGCATGAATCGGTATGTGTATAATATTAGCCCCCCATTTTTGAAAAATGAAACTTCTCAGAATTGTACTCTTTGTATTATATTGTACGACACCCACAATAAAAAAATAAAAAAATTGAATGAAAAAAAAAATACATACTTAAATCATCTAATGAGGGCTTCAGATTGTTCACGTTGCTTAGAGTGCAATAAAAAGCAAAACTAATTGAGGTATATAAGATTTAAAAAAAAATTTCTCGTATGTACCTGCGGAACCCACGTACTATATGTATAACCCCTGCCGATACCGAAATTTTTTTCAAATTTTCGGGGTTCCACTTATAGTGGTTGAAGCTCGCGGAGACTTGCGAGAAAATTTTTTGAAATCTTGAATCCTTCAGTTACTTGCATTTTATTGAGCTCTAGACAACAAGAGCAACCAGGAACCCCTACTAAATAATTTTTTTTTAATTTTTTTAGTATGGGTGTCGTATAATATAGTACAAATAGAATAAAATTTTTAGAAATTTTTCAAAAATAGGGGGAGCTAAACTTATACACATCGAGTCGCTCATTGAAAAAAAATTCAAATGCGGCAGAAAGAAAACAAAGGATCCGAGAAAGTCCATGAATCTTGAAGTGCTTGATGACATTTTTTGTTTGTTTTTTTCTTTGGTTTCTGATTTACCTGCTGCACATACCACTGGGTAGTGCTCCGGTTCTTCCGCGTCGCGGGTTTGCACGGTGCGCAGAATAGCAGCGGTGCGAACTTGTTGACCCCCTTGACGTTGCCCTGAACGGCTGCCGTGACTGTCGCGACTATCGGTGGGGGCGATGTGTCAGGGCTCAGCCCGTCGTGCCCCAGCACCGGCCACAACATCCACACAAGCTTAATTTTTTTTTTAATCCCAGACTCTCAGGTTCTCGGCGCTCCACTTCTGCACGATCCGAGAGCTCGTTTCTCGTCTTTTGCTTCACAGAGATCTCTCTCTCCTCTCTCTCTCTCTCTCTATCTCAATTTTTTCGTCTTCTATTTATCTCGCTCGGTCGCTCTCTTTAAATCCCCCTGGGACACGTGACCAGCGGTCAATTGGCCGTTGAGGATGGATTCATCGGTAAGTGGCGCGAAGCGATCGATACAATCTAAAGCATATACATTCACCAGTCCAATCGTTACAATTCATCTTTTCCCTCACGTTGCGAGAGATGCAAGCAAGATGCAGGATGGCGTACACACGTGCAATACAAGAACAACAAACTCAATTCGCAATAAAATAACTACACGAGTAACAACACATCTAGAGAGAGAAAAATATACAATACACTCGAGTCACCGTATTTTCATTCGACAAATTCGTCGAAGCGTGCGCGCGTTTACTCCTTCGCACTTAGTCACCCGGCTCGCAATCATTTTCAGCGGATAAGGTATTCCTCGGCGATTATTAGAGTACATTGCGCAAATGTCTGACCGTGTCAATACGCTAAACGAGATAACAAGCCGAGGAGACCGTAATGATTGTCACCTCGAGCGTCCCCGTCGGCTCGAACCTCCTCGACCCTCCCCCCTTTTTTTTCGCTAATCAGAACTCGACCCGCGTAAACTGCGAGTTCGGTATTTCCACAACGGTTAAAAAATTCATTCGAAAACTACTGGATATAATTCTACTCTTCACTTCTCGTCAACATAACAATTTTTTTAGATTTTTGATACTATTTTTATTTTTCTCTCCAGCAAGATGGATCGATTTTGATCGTCGCGAGCGCAGAACCACATCACGGTACGTTTAAACGATGACTAACAATGTTTTCTCTCCAACCTTCGGAACCGCAACAGTAATTGATCAATTAAGCACGTTCGCAGACATTGTTTCGCGAAGGACGAGGGAATCGAGCAGTCGGGCGCGAACTCCTTGCGAGAGTTTCCGAGTCACAGGTGGTTGTCACGGTCCGAGTGTATCGCCACGAATCGGGTTACGGCCCACGAGACAAAGCCGATATCCGAGTCCACTCTTCGTCACCGACTGACGCCGAATAACGAGTCGCAGGCTTTTCCGAGCCACGGTACGATTCTTAGAATCGATTCTATCGTCGGTTTCCTGTTTCGCTCGATACGTAACCGATATCGCACAATATGAATTTGCAGTTTAGAGAAAAAATTAACTGGACTCAATTTCACACGATCTCCGAGAGGTTTGGCAATGAAAAATTTTTCCTCTGTAAAAGTTATCTTAACGCGTTTAACCGTGCGTAGGCGCTGACCTAGAGTTTCGCGTAATACGCTGGTTGTTAATTATCGAGAGCACCCATCAATTTTCATTTCGCGTGCGTATGAATATACATAGTTGTATTACCAGCCAACGATAAAGCAGAAAGGTCAAGTTACCATCAGTGGGCAATTCTATCGATAAATCTGTTTACTCCCAGTTTTTTAATTTTATCGTAATTTCGCGGTGTTTTTTGTAGTAACGCAACGAAAAATAATCTACTAGCATGCATAATTCGTTCCGCTATCTTTCGATAAATTCGATTCTGGATCGAAAATATCGTATACATGTTACATCAAAACATAAAATACCAACTATAAGTTTAAAGTAATGTACATAATTACGTAAAAGTTGCAAGGATTTCATTCTCTGCTCGTACGGATGCGTGAGAAAAAAACGTACATAGCGAGGAGCACTCGGTTTCAATCGCAGGAGATTTAAAATTAAAGGTTCAAGAAAGATTTCAAAGGAATGCGGAATAACAAAAAAAAACCTTCGCATTCTATGCGTTCAGCGAGCGTTCGTTTAATGAAAAAAGAAGAGCACGTGAACTTTATAAACGGAGTTGATATACAGTCGGTAATCAAAACACGTGTTGGATGTATTGCTCGTGTCAATTAATACCACTCCGAGCTGAACCCGTGCTTATAGATCATACTCTACTTTAATCCGTGTATTTAAACACGGCGTTCTCTCGAACAAAAATGTTTACACAAAACGCAAATCCCAAGCAAAATTCATTCGTCCAACGATAACAGTCCAAAACCTAGCTACGTTGAGATTCGCATTACCGTGGGACGTGTTAACATATTTGTCAATTTCACAAATTTATCCTGTCGCAAAATGAAGAAAAAGGTAAATGAAATGAGTCGGGCGAGCTGAGAGAGACAGAAAGAGAAAAGAAAAAGAGATATAGACAGAGAGGGAGAGAGAGAGAGAGAGAAAGAGATAGAAAGAGAAAGAGACGTGGAACGAGAAGGTGGTGAGGCAAAGAACGAGAGCTCTGGAAAAAGCGTGGAGGAATGACAAAAAAGAGAAAGGTATAAATAATTACCAAGGAGTCGTCCCCATTGTCAGCGCTCATAGCCCCACGGCTAGCGTAAAAGAAGTCGCGATCGTCGTCTTCGTCGTTTTCGTAGCTCTATACGGCACTTCCGGTAGAACGACCTGTCGCTTCTCGTCATTCTGCGATATGTCCTAACAAATTGGCGTTGCGGCTGTGCGAACCACTATCCACCACTGGCAGCAACAAACACCGTCTGTCATCTGGCATCGTAGCGAGAGTGGCCCTATTTTTTCCTCTCCCCCGTCCTCTCTCGTTCCTTTTTCCTCTCTTTATAGGTTAATAAGAAAATAAGAAGCATAGGATGCAAAAAAAACGAGACTTATAAAACGCGATAGCAGGCAACAAGCGAAAAAGCGTATACAAATAGGGACACACTGACACAAGAAACGTCAATGGCACTGGAACGCACTACGAGACTCGTTTTCATTTGATCCTTTTTCTCTCTCTCTCACACACTCTCTCGCTCTCTCAATTTACCAATTTTTATTTTACTATTCGCTAACTCTTGTGAAAATCGACAAACACGCACTGTGTACTGAACGGTAATTCGATCCGGTGAGTTTTACCAGAGGTGAGATATCGCCTATCGAGCGACTAAACACGGTTGAAACTAACCTCCGTACGGGTTTTCACGAACGAGCATTTACTTCTAGCGGCACTCCGTCGGGAACTCCACAGATGCCATTCCCTTCCATAGCGTCACCCCCACTTTTCGTCATGCAGCCGTTAGTCGTTCCATGAGAGCCGGTGAGCGCGATTTTTCCTCACATCGCGAAACGTTCGATGACTGCGCGATTAATCTAATGAAGAATTATGCTAATCGAGCGAAAATCGCCAAAATAAATCACACAAACGAACTGAAATTTAATTATCTCGCGAACGTTATTCCCGCTATGACGCCATATTGACGGTACAATGGCGCGCTATGTGGTACTACGCGAGTCATTTCACATCGATAATTCAAACTAGACGTACAGCAATAAAACGATTAAAAATTTATCAAAATTACTATTCTAATTTTTTAGAAAATTTTTTTCAAATTTTTATTAGGATCGGAAATTTATAACCAAAAGCATATTCATTTTGAAAAATCAAATTCAAATTATCCATCTTAATACTGCGTGGCAAAAAACGACTATTTTCATTTTTATTTTCCATACTTACATTATTTGAATAAATGAAATCAATAAACAATAATTTTATAAACAAATTTCATAACTTTACTTTTCTACAATGAAACAATAACAAGTTATTTCACTTATCGTAATTCCAATATTTTAAGGTATAAGAAACAAAGTTTTACGTTGTTTAATGTTACGTATCACTTTATAAATAGCGTGCGTTTGATATGCCAGCACCATAAATATTTAACGATATAGACCAGTATTTGAATGCGCATGTTTCATAATAGCAGATTTTCTCGGTCGAAATATCCACAATATATACTAATCTAAAATTTCTGTTTGCTGGTATTTCCGTTTTAACCAGCAATTTATTATACGTATTCCTATTAAAATTTCAACTTTTTCGAAGCATGGGGCCTACTATTCTACGTTTTAAAAATATTAAAGTAAAATTAATATAAACTGCAATCTAATCTGATCCCATGTTGTTTCTTGGTCACAACCTCGTTTATTCAAGTTGCAATCCGTTGTTTCTTTAATTCTGAATATTTCAAAAATTTTTCGTAAATGATCTTTGTGCGCGATCAGTACGTATTCTTCTAATTAATTTTCGCAAGATAACACTATCTTATAAATTTATACATATTCGATTACGTTTCGGTAAAATTTTTTATAACTAATTACAAGAAACGATTTTCATAAAAATTATTTGTTAAAAGCATAAATTACGATTAATCAACTACAGTTGAGTATAAGATTGTTATATAATATATAAAATCATAACATTTCGCTATACGTGATTCGACTTCTTTCGTATTTCATGTTCATGCTGTACAATTTTGATCTTTGTAAAAGTTATTGTGGAAACGCGTTGAAAAACTATCTCAACGAATGTTAATTATTTCACGGTAACAATTATCAACTCATGCGGAGACTGTCTCCACCATAGACTTCTTGATGATCTCCCCAAAGTTCTCATCACATTCTTCAGTATTAACTTCACTCTTTTCCACTTGATTATTCACACTGTCTTGATGATAACTGCTATGAGGTTGCGGTTCTATGTCTCCGTAGTAAGAATATCTACTCGATAATAATTCCGTTAATGGCTCTAATTTCGTTCCTATTTGCTGAACGACGGTGCCAACGGATTGCACGGGATTCAAATTTGTATATTCCGTTTCACCCGTTTCGTCTGGCGTAAAACTATTGCTGTCGTAATGAGGAGTATTATGTTCAGGATGCATTTGACAATTATTTGGCAATGAATTGGCATCTTGTCTATAAGCATCAAAATGTGACAAAGTCTGATTTCCTGAAATATTTTGAAGTTCAATTGTAGATGTTGATGGCTCATTGTTGAAATCTCGATAATCATGATACATTGGCTGTTGGAAATTCATACTAGAATCACCTTGTCCTGTAAAAGTATGAAACGTTGGATTGAATTCCGAATTATGTTTTCTTGAACACGTTTGCGACTCATTGGCATTGTCTCCTCCTGGATAACAATCGTCCCTTATTGCGTAAAGATCTAAACTATCCTCCCTCGTATCCGGCATTTCCAAACGACTGTTCCCTGCGACAACACCAATTTCATGATGTTCATAGTTTAATGTAGTGAACCCTCTTCCATTATTAAGCGACTTCCCATTTGTATTATCCATCAAAGACGATATACCGGTATCTCTCAACGGGCCCGGATTCACCTGATGATTGTCAGAATTTTCGTGATCTATTGGCTCGTCATCCCGCTGTTTCTTTTCTATCTCGAGTCGCATCAACGTATGTATAAAGTGCGTTCGAACACGAACTGGGTTAAATTCGATTCTACCAGAACTATTAGCACAGCCATCGCGTGTGCAACCGCAAGGAAATCCGGCTCGATCGACCTAAAAATTAAATAAGAAATAAGTTGCTGATTGCTGTTAATTAGCAATGACAAATGTAACGAAGACCAACCTGGCATTTAACATTTGCTCTGCTGCAAGGACAACTCTCAGGATCGCAGTATCCTTTGCACGCGCAGCCGCAATGCTCTCTGCTCGCTCGGATGTCTCGGCACTCATCTTTCTCGACAGTATCTATCCTACGTACCCCGGCCGCTCGTAAGAGTGCGCGTCTCTGCCATGTTGGCACGGGTTGCAAAAAATAGTAACTGTCGATATCGAGATCCTCGGTATCGCTCGGCTCGTCGTCTGTATCATCACTCGGATCTTCCGAACTGGAAGCCTCTGTGACGCATTTAGCAGCGCGTTCTGATCGCAATTGTGCCAATCGAGCTCGATGAATTCTCCTCTGTTCGGCAGCGTGCTCTGTTAACGAAAATCTTTCCGCGTGAGAATGCATTGCACTCATCCCTAGTGTACTACCGCCCTAAAAAAATATTTTTTTTCAGTACGAATTTATCAGACTCTACCAACGATGTCTCGGTATTTTCTTACCTGTGATGGTACGCAGGTAAAACCCTGAGCTCTTGGGAAATAATACACCGTAACTGCATCGAAATGAATGCTGCGTTTCGTCTTCGCTTTTTTGGTACATGATTCTTCGTCGACTGATTCACTCAAACGTCGTTTGAGATTACTCTTCGGCGGTAATCGGTTACTGATTGGCGGTGAAACAGGTAAGTTGGCGACGATGCAGCTACCTACTGCATAAAAAAATTGTTATTAAATTATGTTACATACAAAGAATAATAAAAATCAATTATTCGCACCTTTTTCTTTGTCTGTGAGAATTTCGTCGGGAATACGATCGAGGAATGAAGTCTCAGAATCGCTCTCTGGAGCTGGCGTAGGCCCTGGATCCCCTGGAATTTCGCTTCCTAAGCCAGAATCGCTCGCATCTGACCTTACTTCGTCTCCAGCAGCGACAGCTGTATTCAAACTTTCTGCTGAATCCTCTGTAAAATTTTGGGGCTTGTCGGGTTCCAATCTTTCTATTGCGTCGTTCACAATTTCATCGCTGCATAAAGGATAATTTTCGGGACAAGACATCCGAGTTAAATCAGATACAACCTCGCAACCTTGCGTATCTACGGCTACAGAAGAAATCTCGGAATCAACGGACGCAACTTCGGTTTCGGTTTCTGTGTCGATAGTCTCTTGTATTTCAGCAGCAAGTTGCACCGAATCTCCTAATGAACTTTGATTCGGTTCGAATAAATCTATGTTATTAGGCGGCGAGGAAGTAAAAAGCACTTCTTCATCGTTATTTAAATTTTCTATAACCATTCTTGACGATGCACTAGCAGAAACATCTGCTCGTTCGGAATTTTCCATTCTCATGAACTTTTGATTGCTCGGTGCTGTTATTACAGAATTTTCTTGCGTTCTCGATACGTCAGTTTGTTCATTAAACTTGGGCGTTTCTTTACAATCAGTAGTTGCGCTAACGCCGCAATTTAACGATGTAGGAGAGTCTATCCTTGAATTTACATTACATACATTATCAAATTCAACTATATCACTTACATCATCTCTTTCTCTGATTGCACTTAACCTTTTGTTACTGTCTATACGTTCTAGCATAACAATAAGACGACGTCTCGTAAAATTTCTAGAACGTGTTTTTGGACTGCAGCATTCGTCATCGCTGTCCGCTTTTTTATTAAGTGCACCAATATTGGGTGGTTCGGATTTAACTTCACGTACGACTTCTTCTCTTTCTGTCTTATACTCAGGAGTATGATGTAATAAAACTATGGGCACATTGGTTCTAAATTGTGGATACTTCTTTAATACATCTTGAGGTGATGCATTTTGCAAGTCTGTACATACATTAGCAACCTGTGAACTATTTTTATGTGAATCTTCATTTTGTTCCTCCTTCAAGCACGGATTTGCTACTTCAGAATTGCCAGATTGATTCTGACAATAGGCACTGCTATATGAAGAACCATCTACTGAAGGGTAACTTTGATTAACATCAAAGTCACCTGAATATGAATCAGTCAAAGAGATTTCACCAAGAGTTCTTTCTCGAAGACTAACTAGTATTGGTGACAATCTACAAATATCATTTTTCAACTGATTAGCTTTCTCTTCTGATATTTCAGCACCAATTGTTCTTAGCTCCACATTCATAGATTGATTTGATGATATCTTCCTAACTATTATGGATGAATTTAAATCATCTTCAGAATTCAAGCTCCCTTCAACTGAATTTCTGTCACACTGTAAATTGTCTGTCAAATTGGATACCTCTGTGTCAAGAAGTTTTTCCTTTGGTGTTTCAGTTACAGTATTTTTATCAACAGTTTCATCAGGCTGCCAAAATTCTCTATTCTGAAACCTGAATTTAACATTAAAATTTTCTTGCTCTTCCCAACCTGACTCAGCACTTGTGTCAATAGGTTCTTTACTATCAGCTTGTGAACAAGAAACTACATCCAAATTTGAAGAATCAGGTTCACTTGAAGAATTACTACTGTTCTTTGCTATTGCATCAATGATAACATTGACTCCATTGTTAATATTAGTACAATGAGGCACTGATTCTTCTGAGTTAGACAATTGCTTTGATGAGGTTGATGTATCCATTACTGCTGTGGTAGCTTTGACAGTTTTTATGGAGATGAAATCTATTTATTTGATTCAAAAATTCCTGGACACTTGATGAATATCCAAGCCTAAAAACAAAAAATACAGTATTTTAAAAAATCGATTTGAATATGAAACATTGGTTGTTTTTACAGTAGCTGAGAAAATTTAAAAGGACCAGTATGATAGTTATATAATCAGTAGAAAAAAAATTCAATTTTTATCACGAGTTTTTAACGTTATAAATGATAATTCAGAAAGAAGTTTCATAAATAATTTTTTATCGAAAACAGTCGTGAAGAATTTATTGAAAAACAATTTTCTACAATAACTTTTTAATTTTCTTCAATCATTTGAAAAACCTAACAATCTGATAAATTGAATTTTTTCTAACGATTCTGCGATTTATCTAAAGAAAGCCCATTCTACGAAATTGGTTCGCCTTATATAAATCTCATCACCATTTTTCTTTTAATCTCTCAAACGATATAATAAGCTATGATTTATATCAATACTGCAGATAAAGCAACAATCTAGGATACCTGATACTATTCATAACACGTTACTGGCATATCTACTTTGTCACGTCTACCACTACAGTGAAAGCCGTTACAACGAGTTACATTTTAAAAGATATTGAAATTATTTTTCTCGCGAACGATCATTCAATTTTATTCTTTTATGTGTGTATTTAACGCAGTATACAAAGGAATGCATATAGTAATATGCGATCGAAAAGGCCAAACTTTGAGAGAAAAGGGATCGATGTATACCCGTTACTAAGGCAACCGCGGTGCCAGATCTTTCATCTATTCAGATGCAGTATCTCCGTATGCTGATCATCTATAATGAACTATGAAACATCTAGTGCATTTGCTAAAAATTTCAAATTTAATAATTTTACAACGAGCAGCGTAAAACTTTACATTTTTCATTCCCGTGATTTCTTATCAATCCATGACTCGTTCATACAGGGAGGAATGATCCATCTCATTTCCGAATTTCATCGAATGAACCAGTAAACTGAACATCTCGATCAATAAGCGAGAAAATTTATTATTTCGAAGTAACGCGGGCAGACGCAATCGTGCGCCGTGTACGAGTTTTGGCGGGTCGATGCGCCATTTTTACTACGCTCGTTTTACTTTTTGTTATTGAAAGCTATTTTCTATTTTTGAAGTATTTAAAATATGAAATATTCCGTATGACTGCGTTAAGGTGACGTGAAAAATTACGTAACCGGTTTATATTCATCTGATTGACGAGACCATCTGTGTAATTTGAAGTTGTGATGTTTGGTCATACTGTGAAAAATTATTTGCAACTGAAACATTTAACAAATTCCCCAAAAGTTTTAAAGTAAAATCCATGAAGTTCTAATTAACAGCTAAATATCACTTTTGAGATTATAATAATTTAAGAAATATTCTTTTGTTAACAAGTAAACATGTTAATATATTAACAATAATAAGGAACAATGCCGTCACGCTATTTATAAAATCTATAAATAGCGTTGATTTTCAAGACTTTTGCAAAAGAGCTCGAATTTGATATGACCTCATCGTTTCGCGGATTTTATTTATTTAAATAAATTTTTTGTCAAATTAACACTTTTTCTTTAAGGTTAACTACGCGTCGCAATGCGTATCCAGCCCCAATATGTACTGACATAAACAAGATGAGAACAGAACGGATCGGGAGCTTGCAACAAGTCCGGAAGAATTTGCAAGTCTCGGATAATGGAGAACGTACGAAAAGAAATTCAGCAAAGTATCCGTTCGACGAATTCGCGTCTTGTCAGCGGGTGGAAAGGGCAAAAAAATGTTTGGTCGGTAGATAGTCTAACTCGTACTCCTACCTACACACGAAGATAAAGAGTAATCGCATTATGAAAAAGAATACCATCTAAGAATAACGCGACAGCAAATTTGTATTGAAAAATTTGGAAAAGTTACGCCGTTGGTAAATATTTTATTACCACAAAAATTCATCGTACGTCTAAGTTTAACGGCGTCAAAATTCCGAGAGGAAAAGAACAATAATGATTCAGCTGCCGTACGATTACAAAAAGATGTAGTCAATATAGCAACTTACCGGTTTCTCTAGACGCGTCACATGTTCGTGTACCTAATGAAATTCGACCCAGCTTGACCAGTCACAGTTGCTTGAACGAATCGCGATGCTTTTATCACGATAATGAGAGCCTTTAAAACTCAGCACCACGACACCACGGTCGCACCGATACGAACGGTTGCAAGCAGCAAGCCATCTTGAAACTACCAGCGAGACATGCACTCTCCGTTCTCTAGCTCAGCGACGAAACAACACATCGTATCCTTCTGAAAGGACGCACGAAACGAGAACTTTCGTTTCACAGCTTCATAGATGGCACCGTTGGTTAAATCAACGTCTAGCCTGATCGGGCGCTCTTATCATTTTCTTGATTTTTTTCCACCTGATACATACAATTCCATACACGCGAATGAACAGATACGTCAATTTTTGGAAACTGATAAATAATTCATGAAATCGTCAAAATTCGTTCAGATATTTGAAATTAAAAACAGCTGATTTTCAGCCAGCTGTTTACGTAGATAATATCACGTTATTTCCTTATCGATGGAGCATTTTCTGGCCGCGAATTGTAATTTTTTTTAAATGAGTAATAACGGTTATTCAAACTTACCTTTTTATTGCATGATATTTTTAATTCTCTTTCTTTTACTTGTCTAATAATATTACTCATATGTTGTTTTGAGTAGCAGCTTTCATCTATTGTACAAGTTTCTATTTATTTTGTCTCACTCTAGCTAACCAACAAAAAAAATTATTATATCAGAATAAAGACTGTGTTTCTACTACAACAGAATTCGCTTTTACGCATATAGAATTATCAAAGATTATACCCAGTTTATGTCGCACATTTTAAAATTCTCCTTCTCAATCCAGAAACTTGTATCCTAGCTAACTAACAAAAAAATTATTATTGTTATATTAGAATAACAAGTGTATTTTCACTATAACAGAATTCGTTTCTATACATAAAAAATTATCACAAATTTTACTCACTTTTATATTTCAAAATTCTTCTTCTCAACTGACAAACTTATAGACTTGTAATCTTTAACAAAGAACAAAAAGGGAACAGAATCTCGAATTTTTTTTTCCAAGTATACTTTTCTAAAAATGTCGTTATACACATGAAGTTAATTGCATTCCTTTGTTTAAACTCGTGAAAGATGGCGCACAAGTGAATTATTTTCTGATTGGTTCCTGAAAAATTCGATAAATCGAAAAATCTATTTTTAATCGATATACTAACGTTTATTGTCGAATTTGAATTGTTGTGATATATTCAAAGTAAAATGAAATTCTATCCCGTATGTGATATATGTAACGTACATACTTTTTATATTTTTTTCAGTTAAAATTTTTAATAATAATTTTTTTAATAATACTAGCGGTAAGTAGTCAACATCAATATCAGATGTCGAATAATGATAGAATGTTTGAATATTCGGTAATGGATTAAAAATGAAAAACAGGTTCTTAAAGTGTTATTTTTTTATTATGTATTATTTCGACGACAAATAAAACTAATATTTTTATTCTTTTAATATGTCGTTATTACAAATCTTTATTAATGAAGAATTAATGAAGAATTTTTTGTGTATATAAATAACTTATACATAGATAGAATATTTTAAATATCTGTTTTGCATATACTTATAGGACTAGAGTATTTTGACATGTATCACATGCTATATTGACTATCAAGTTTCAGACTCGATTGGGAATTTATTTCCCTCTCAATGCGATAAATTTTTTCTCTTGCAATTGTACTTTGTTGCTTGAAATTCTTTCATTTAGGATCAGACATACAAGAGAAAAAAAATCGCTGTCATTTTATTGCTCATCGTGATCAATCTCAACTGTAAATCTTATATATCTGTTATACATTAATAATACTTTCATAATACTTTCAATTAGTTTCATATAGGCTCTGGAAGCACTTTCCAATATTTGATTATTATTTGCAGTTGCTGTTTTTAATTGGATTCGCCACTAGCAACAGTACCATCGTTGGAAGGACCACCAGCAGGAATTACTTGTGAATTACCACTTTGTAAATTTTGCATTTCTGGGACACCTTGAAACAATTTTCCAGGAAATCCTTGTAACAGATCATAAGAAACTGGAGTTGGAGGTAAAGCAGCAGTGTGCGCATGTGGTGATTGCAAAACTGCTATAACTCTTTTTAATTCCTCCAAAGCATTACCTAAAAAATTACAATTTCATTTAATTTGATCTCATTTAAATACAAAAGTAGATAAAAAATTACCTTGCATGAGGATGTAATTTTTTGCTAATAAAAGGGTAGCAATTTTGGAAAGTTTTCTCACGGATGGACTATGCGCATAAGGAATAACAGATCGTAGTTCATCCAAAGCATCATTCAAATCGTGCATTCTTCGTCGTTCTCTGGCATTGATATTGAGTCTAACACTCTTTCCCTGGCGAGTAGATTTTGATTTTGGTGGACAATTAAGACGAGATGCTCCAGGTCTGTAGAGATGATATTTGTTTTATAAAATTCTGAATATAACTACAAATTCGCCAAAATGAGTCATATACCTCTCTGTATCAGGCTTATTCTCATCCGATAGTGCACTGGACGATGTGTGAGGCTGGGGTTGCTGCTGAAAATAAAACCCTTGAAGGCCCACAGCCCCTAATGGTGTTCTCCTTCCAGGCACACTCTGAGAATGTTCTGAGGAATATTCTGTAGGTGGAATGGGAACATTATGATGAGCCACTCCTGGATTTGAATAAATCGAATCGAGAGATGCCGCCGATTGGGTTGGTACCGGATGCTGCAATTTATATTCATTATTCATCTTTGTTGTAAACAACAAATCTTTGCAAATTCCGTTTACTTACGTTGGTTCGATGTTCCCAGGCCCACGTTGGATGAGAAGCAGAGCGTTGCCAGGACCCTTGTTGCAAGTGATTTTCTGGAATAGCTTCTCGACGGTCGTCTTCTTCGGTTGAACTACTTTCTCCGTCGTAAGATCTCATTTTTTCAGTTGAGCTTGTAAGAATTCTATAATCTTAATTTCTATTATTCGAAGTTACTTTGGATTTATTATCTGCAAAGACAATTTCTATTAGAAAAATTAATTTGAACGAATAGATGTTTTTTAGGTAATCATACTTACTACTGATTTGAATTTTCGATTCTCAGTACAAGATAAAAATTTGCTTCAATTGGACGGGATTAACAAATTTTTTTACGCACGAACAAATTAATGCTCATTACATAAAAAATACTGTTACATATTAAAATCTCGATGTGTTTACAGTTGTCCCAACATTAACAGCAGAGCGCGTATGGTTCGGCGTTTGGATTAAAACTCACAGCCATTTTATATACGTTTGGCACATCCTCGTAAATCGCTCACTGCGAGCATAACGAAAATCTTTTTATTACTACACAACTGTAATTCTTTATATCTAAATAGCTTATACGTGCTCCTAAATTAAATCGCAGTCGACTTTTGTTAAATGGAAGCGCAATAGAAAAATTTAAATGCCGCACGGACGAGCACGTACGCGTCTTTTATTTGGCATTACTTTGCATCAAGGGTGCGTACAAAGCTACCCCTAATATAGTTGGAAAATGCGAATGCAGAGTGCGCTAAATTCGCCGGCTGAACCATATGGTGGCGTTCCCTGACGAAAACTTCTGATACTCGAAAAAATTCAAATGTTCTTACCAACAGAACAATAAAATAATTATACTTAGGTATCAGGTATTATACACCAATATTACAAAGTATAACACAATTTCTACGAATATCTGGATATTCACGTGACTGTATTTTGTTTGTTTTTTCAGAGAAAAAAATCATTCGTCACCTTATCGATCTTCCTATTGAGTACATTATTGCATCCCCATGCAAATCTGCGCCGAGCAGAATGAGTACAACGACGTATGAAATATTAAAAGCATCCAAGATCATTTGTCACCAAGCTCGGAGCGGTGACTACGAAAATCCAACCGAGAAGAGGAATTTGTCAAGGAAACGAGGAGCGAATTTTTTATTTCAATATTTTGCCTCCACGAAGAATGCAGAACCAGATTTTCGTCTTAACGAGAAATTTATTCATTCTCCTATTTTGTGCATCAATTATATTCGCGCAGCTACCTGGGTAATTAATTTCAATAACCGCGATACTAAATACGGTACGCAATTATCGAAAGAGCATTCAACCAAATAGTTAACAATAGATAATGTGTCAACCGCAAACACTAGACACGATGTTTAGCCCGCGATAACAATGTACGTGAGATTTGAATGCGACATTAAAACTAAGGACGCGCTATTAACTCGCCGGGCGACGTGCATCGCTACACTTCATGTCATATCGTGCGATGCGCGATATACGACGTCCATTCCATAAAAATACACGATGAATGTTGCATTCCCGGCTCGAGCCAAAGCGAGTATCGTACCTCGACGTCTAAATAAACAAACCTGTACAGATAAACGTCGAGTAAACAATTACGCTCGCATATCGAATCTACCGTTCCTTATTCTATTTTCCGCGAGAATTATAAACGATCTCTTCTTCTTGAAATACGAAATTTCCTTGGAAAAACGTACTCCGGTGAATTCTCATCGACGCATACCAAGCGATTTTGTTACGGCCGTGCGCCGTATCTAGCGGCATCGAAAGTACGCAATTTTACGCGTTGAAGTAAAAATAAAAAACGAAAGAGAGAGAGAGAGAGAAGAGATGAGAAAAAAAAGGTGCGATGCTTCCTTAAGGGGTTACGCACTACGCGTACGCAGCTACGGAGTAAGAGAGCGATAGCGACGGATGCGCGTGTGTCGAAGCTAGAGAGAGAAAGAGAGAGGGAGAGAGAGCGTGGGGGTGGTTTTTCGGCGAAAGAAGGGTGCCGGGCAATCCTGAGGGATGAGCGAGAGAGCGAGAGAGGTTGTCAAGGCAACGGTTTGCCAGCCTCGGCTTACTTTAGCTCCGCTCGTACGCTCGGATCAATACAGCATCAGCGTGAGTTTCCCGGACCGAACACACCAGCCGCCCCCACCCCTCTCTCCGTCTCCCTCTCGCTCTCGCGTCCTCTCGCTCGCTCGCTCGCTCTACCCACCCCACGCACACCCGCGAATCATTCTTTTCCGCGATTCTTCGCAGTCCTCGTTCTCTACATCGATTTCCCTCTTCCTCTTTTCTCTCGTTCTCTTTTCTCTTTTTTTTACCCTTTCAATGTTTCTCGATTTCCCTTTTTTTCAACCCTATACGAGAATTTTCCGCTTTTTTTTTCACTCGTACATTTGCATTTATCCCGAACGGTTACGTTTTTATCTCGTCGTCTTCTCCCGATGCCGATATATTCTTCCTTCGTCGCGGTTCAGTGACCGCGAAAAATTCCAAGAAGCTGCACGGCGATCGAATCGACGCTTGAAAATTAATCACGCGCCGATAAATACGGAATTACGAGCGTTATCGGATACCCGAGCCGTGACACAGCCGAATTCGATTACTCGTGCGTAATTTTACTGCTGTTTCATCCGAAAATTGACAAATGGCGGAAAAAGGGAGAATTCCGGGCGCTCTACACACGAGAGATCGCGAATCCGATCCGTTTTTCTCGCTGTTATCGATGCTATCGTTCATCTCGCGACGATTACGTCCGGAAAAATATCCGCGTCACGATGATTTCAATTTCGATTCGCTGCCCGTCGGAATACGTACGCGATGAACGGGACAATGAAAAGCGAAGAATCATCGATCCCTCTCTCGTTTCTTTTGCAGTTTATCGGCGCGGCGATCGATGGACGTATAAACGTAAACAAACAAGACACATCCCCGAAAATAATCTGCATGGAATTCGAGGGAAAAAAATCAATGGCGAGTATCCCCTGCGTGACGAAGGTCGACGTGACATGTGAAAAAAGCGGCTATGTTTAAAGAAGAAAAAAATCAAGTGAAACGTAAGTGGAGAAAAAACGAGGTTGATCTGGTATAAGTTCGAGCGGGTACAAGATGGCGGGGGTGGATAGTACGGAGGCCACAAACGAAAAGTACCGACAGAGAAGGGGTGGAGAAGAAAAAGAGAGAGAGAGGGAGAGCGAGGAGAGAGACGAAGGGAGGACAGAGGAACGGTACGGATGGGCGCGAATGAAATTTAATAAAATTTCAACCATCCCCTTTCGTTCCCCCCACTCGCTCTCTCATCTCTTCTGGGTACATGGTTACGTATACAGAGAGAGAGCGCGCGGCCGGGGTTCGTTGGCGGTCACCATGGCGACGCAGCTTCCCGCACCCAGTGACGTCACTGCTCCATCGATCCGCAGCCCCTTTTCGGTTATAGTCCGTCACCATCACCGGCCTCTCTCTCTCTCTCTCTCACACTAGTGCTAGCTTCCACCCTACCACCCCCTCCCTCCTCGCATCATCCCCCGCCGACGATTCAAATTCGCGAGATGTCGGTGAACGGGCTCTATTTCCATCTCTCTCTTTCTCTCTCTCTCCGACTTCCCTACACAGGGTAATCCCCCCATACCATCCCTTCCCCCCTGAATTTGCACACGTGGACAGATAGAGTGGTAGCGTGTGTCGGTGCACGCGCGAAATCGGTCCAGCACGTACGCGTGCACGCGCATGCGAGAGGGGTGGAGAGAAAGTGAGTAACCCCGTTCGTGTGTACGAAAGCTCGTGCTCTCGCCGGGCCCGGGTTTGCGCGTGCACGAATCATCTCTCTCTCTCTCTCTCTCTCTCGTTTGCTCGCAGAGAGAGATTTTCCGCCGGGTCGCACGACCGGACTCGTTCACAGTATCGGCCGTCGATCGATTGTGCATAACGATTAACGCTGCCTTCCGCGTTCCTGAGTCAGCGCATTTCAGACAGTAGAATCTCATTACCCCGAACTTGGCGCTGGTCACTCCCGTTTCAGCGAATTTCACCCCGCTCGGGGTGGAAAAATTCCCTGAAAATTTCGGGGAAATTTAGCCGTCGAGAAAATTCCGTGTAACGCGGCGAGGTGGACCGAGTGACGGATGCCCCACGGGGGTAGCTTCTCGTCACGGAATTTGTTGTTTCGTTTCGACGATTGCCATTCCAACGGTTGGAGAGGCTTCGAGGCTCGCACGGGTTCGGGGGGATCTTTATTTACGTCCGGGACGACGTCACTCGGATGAGAAAAAGGGGGAGGACGCGAGAGAGTGAGAAAGGAAATATATAGTTTTATCGACCCATAGCATTGGGAGCGCGTAGCCTTGACAGTTGGTACATCTCTCTCTGTCTCTCTCTCTCTCTCTCTCCCTCGTGCGCACGAGTCGAACGCGTGTCGCGGGGAAGTACGCCGAAATTCGAAAGGCAATAATGCGCCCTGAGTAGGGCCCGATAGTCCGAGCCAGAGGGTGGTAACTCCACTGGATCATAAGGGTTGCCTAGCGACTCAGCCAGGATTCTGCACCCTCGATATCTCTCTCTCTCTCTCTCTCTCCCTCTCTCTCGTTGTCCGTTTTTGTACCTCGGGCGCGATATTTATCCCGAAATTCCGCTCGCTTTTTTTGCACAGGCAATTATCGTTCATTAAAAACTTCCAATTGTTCTATATCACGATTCCCGTCGGATTTTCACTGTCGCGGGTAAGCGCATCCTTCGTCCCGGATTACACCAAGTTCGAAACTCGCCAAAAAGCGAAAGCGAAACCTTGATAAATTCAGTGCCAATGGAATACTGCCAGGACTCCCGCGAGCGGGTCGAGAGAGCGAGAGAGAGAGAGAGAGAGAGAGCGGTTGTTAAAAAATTCCCGCGCTCGTTTCTCGCGCGCCCGATCGTCGACGATGAATAATAAATTGTTAATCTCAACAGGAAAAAGAGAGAGAGAGAGAGAGAGAGAACTGGGTGGAGAAAAAGAGAAAGAAAAGGACGCGTTTCATTTCTACCCCAGCCGTGCTGAATTAATTCCCGTATACGCGGAAGCTGGATAAAAAAAAGGGCCATCGCGTTCTCGTAATTTCCCTCTCTCGAGCTCATCAAAACGCCGCTCTCGCGAAAATTGGAATAACAAATCGAACAACGGCGAGCTAACGCGACAAAGGGGTAGGAGGGGGAAGGGGGTGCGCGGGAGAGGGTGAGAAATTTCCAGCAGGTCGGCGCCTCCGCCGGGGATCGAGTGTACGCGATCGCGAGAGTCGTACACATATCGCGAGCAGAAGGAAGAGAAAAAAAAGAGAGCGGAGTAGAGCGAAAGAAAAATGTTTACAGGGGTGGCTCGGGCAAGGCAAGATAGAGAAAGAGAGAGAGAGAGAGGGGGTGGCTAACAAGTCCGTGGGTTGACGAGCTCGCGAGATGGATTTTAGGGGTGGCAGATTCGCGCCTAACCGAGGGGCTGCAAAAGAATTAGCCCGCGTAACGGGAGCGCGAGAGAGAGTCGTGGTGCGGCGAGGAGGGTGGCGAGGGGAGGATGCCGCGAGGGGTGAGCCGGGGG
>NCVS01000543.1:0-37413 GCA_003055095.1 Goniozus legneri | reverse complement strand
TTTCGCGTCCCTTTAAATCGTACTCGTGAGATAACAAACTCGCGTCACGGTACCTCGATTTCGCGCGAAACTCGTCAATGTGCTATGTGGTACTGTGTGTGTTTGTTTTATCAGTAGTGCAGTATTGTCATGGCTACGAAGAATTATTAAGCCATAACTAAATACGGCTCGTCGCTAACCGCTTAATTATCCGTCGACGATGCCCGTAAAATCGCAACCAGCTGTACGCGCGTACTCACCGTATAACGCACAGGTAACTATTATCCTCGTCAGCTGACGTAGTCGATCAAAAATTCTCAATTGTCGTTATTCGAAATTGCACGTACACGCGCAGTGCGCTACTCGTGTGACAAATACATTTTTACTGTTCTTAGGTGGTTCGAGCGGACGGGAAAAAAATAAATAGAAAAAGAGAGAGACAGAGAGGGAACGGAAAACAATCGTCCACATGTGTCACGGGATTTATCGGAATGATCATGAATGAACTAAGGTGACCGGAGGATCGATGGAGGGAGGGCGTGCCTTGCCCGAGGATTGGTATCTGTGACGTTTTAAAAACCCGCGTCGTCCCGTGAGGGTCCTCTCTCTCTCTCTCTCTCTCTCTCTACACGTGCTCGCCGCGATTACGTCACTGACCGGGTTTATAGGGAGAGAGCGCACGGGGATAGGGGGGAGTTACGAACCTAGCCAATTCTTTTTTAGAGCTTTGACGTACGAAAAAACGTTGGTAACGGACACCCGAGGGACAAACAAACGCGCTAGCCTCTTCCGTACGATACGAAATTTGATGGAGCACCGACGTTTGTGCTGATGGACTGAGAGGGACGAAAAGAGAAGACAGAGAGAGAGAGAGAGAGAGAGAGAGGCGGGGGAGGGTGAGGAGTGGGTGGCCGGACGACGAGACGGAACGAAAAAATTCATTCTCTTGGTAAGAATAGAAACTGATTTTATCAGATCGTCCTTCGATACCAACTCGATTCCCGTCGATAAATCGATACCATTTTCAGTTTCGAGCACGTTTTCGCTCACCGGGGGCTCTCTTATCGAACGGAACCGCTGCGGTATTCTCTGAATAACGGTGACAGGGAAGGAGTAAAAAAGAAGTCGATCGACATTGGGAATCGGGGCTGTCTCTTTTTAGGCGGCGAGACGCGTGCCGGCTTCGGGGTAACGGTTCCTTGATTATGCGAATATCAGAGCTCACAATGGACTCCCCACGTCAGCTGCTCTCTTTCGGGATCCCGGGGTCGGTACACCCCACGCAAAAATAAGCAATAAGTTACGGCTCCGAGTCTCATAGCCACCCCTCTCCTCCCCTTCGACCCCCCCCCCTATACTCCTCTTTTCTCCCCGCGCCACCCTCCCGGCGCGAAATTTTCGACGGTGGGTCCAATAGAGATTAAAACCCCCCTAGTATCGTTTGGACGCTCGGCGAACGAGCCACGATCCGATCCGGATGCGTTTTATCGCACCCCACGTTGCCTTATGTTACTCCGGACTCGCTGTCAATCGCACGCGACGTGACTCACGCTGGACGAACGAGCGTTGCAGTTTTCGGTAATTCGTTGCGATTTAGTTTCAGCATTACGGTAACGGGAGAGTTATTTTCCACAGTTGACAGCATCGGAGACAAAGGAGAAGCCAGCATATTAATAGATCGGATTCGTCCCACCGGCGTACGGGCGAAGAGGTGTCAAGGTTGTGCAACGTTGAATAAACTTGAAGAAGATGGAGCAGTGATCGAGCGTAGCGAAGACGAAGAGTCCATGGGGATGAGGAAGAACGTGTGAGTCTGTGCTCCTTGCGTTCACTGCGGGCTTCCATGTGCCAACCTTTCAAAATTCATAAGGCACGCGGTGAATGCCAAGAGCGGACCGAATTCAACGTTTTTTTTTGCTCGACGTATTCGATTAACTCACGTGTTGTTTGAGGAAACAGTTTTTTTTCCACATTGACCTCGTTGACGATCATGCGGGAGGCTCCGAAACGAGCATCTGTCGTCAACTGAAATCAACTACATTGGGTTAAGGCAAATTGTAAAATTAAAATGATTTCGTTATTTTTCATTAAATTGTGTTAGTTTATTGTATTGTTAATTAATAAATACCTATGTTCTTCGAATTTCATGTGTAAAAAATTTAGGTACTAAAATCATCAGTGGATTGCTACATCCAGCCTAGCGAGAAATACATGTATCCGATGTGATCTTTGACAAGGATCAATAAAAAAACTGAAAATTGCAAACAATAAAATCTGGTATCATACAATTTCGTACTCCTTATTCTGAATTCCCTTCATCTCGATCATTCCACAATTACTGACCATAAAAACTAAGATATTATCGATAATAAAAATAAAAAGCTGCAATTATTGCGAGCAATTAACGAAAGAGAAAGAAAAATCAAAGCGCGATACAATTACATCGATGAAGATAAAAGAAATAGTTGAAAGCGAGGGAAAGAGCCGTTCGATACGTTTCGCGTGGGTGTACACGCAGTGCAAACATCCACGCGGGAGTAAAGCACAGGCCCGGCAAAAACTAGTGGCAAGTGAGCGAGAGAGAAAGAGAGAGAGAGAGAGAGAGAGAGAGAGAGATGGGGAGCTCGCAAGAGAGAGGGGGGAGTAAGTGAGAGCGAGAGAGACAGAGAGGGAGAGCGAGCGAGCGAGAGAGAGAGAGAAAGAGAGAAGAACAGAGCCGAGCACGGAGGGTGAGGCTCATGTGGGAAAGGGGAAAACCCGAGATACGAAGAGAAATCAATACGCGGTCGCTAGGCGACGAGCCTCCGGGCGATCTTGGTCCGGGTAGACAGGGTGCCGCCACTAACCCTGAAGCCACCCACCATTTTTCATCAGATCCTGCTCCTACCCCCCTACACAAAATACAACTCCGTCGTGCTTTGTCATTATTAGTTGCCGTAACGCTCTAACGACAATATTTCGTTACAGAGATCGCAATGCAAGATGCAACTAATTGCAATAATTCGAATATCGAGAGAAATTTATTTCATAATCGCAGAAATTACAGTTAACGAAATTGACATTCCGTCATAATTTTAATCCGATAATTGACAAAGCATAGCGACACCTCTCAATACCCAATGCTGAGGCGGCATATCCGTCGGCAGCCAAACGGCTATTACAAAATTTGTCGAGTGTCCGGTTGTCGAGAGAACGCCTCTCCTCTCGCTGGTTTTATACACGGGACAGGTGTAGCTGCTCGTTTCTTTGATTTCGTCCATTCGTCTCGGGATGAACCATATCTGAAATATGTCCATAATGATAAATAATGTTCGCTCGAATTATCGAAGTAATAATTACATGAGGAACGACGTCGTATAAAATTTTCGGATGAGATTCGTCGAGCTTCATTTTTTCGATATTGAAACAAGCTCCTTCCAGAAACAACCCGTAAACGTAAACTCCATTTAATGGCGGCTCGTCAAAAATAGAATTTTTTAAAACCGTATAATCGTAAACCAATAAATCTATAGGTATTTTATATTTTCTCGCGTAATTTTGTCGAACTCCCGTCAAGAAGGCTTGAGTAAAATAAAAACCGGATAGCCAAAACGTTATAGGCGGTCCTTCGTCGTACCATTTCTAGAATTATTTTTAAGCGATAATAATACAGATTTTCATGTAAATGCATCAAATAGGAAATACCTGAAAGAAGGCCAATCGTTCGAGGAAATCCTGAACGTAATTGCCAAGTGGTTTCATAGAAGGATACGAATTACTCATCCACACTCCCGGTATTTTACCCATTATTATAGATTGGTAAGTTCTCTCCAAATCAACATTCATCACAATCATACCTGATTATTAAAAAAAATTTTTCATCAGAATGTTGTAAAAAATTAAAATCCATTTGAAACTCGTTACCAAGTAACGATTTTTGAGCTATTATTCATACCTTTGATAGCTTTCTGCATATTAATCAAACTGGCTCGTATTGTTCGCAACAATTTATTGAATCGCTCTATCTCTTGAACCAATACCGTGTTCATGCTTTCTTCGTACATCGTTGGATATTTTTTCAAGACTTCTGTGGAATCGAAGTCAGCGGGCAAGCGGGACAGTATATTTGACGCGACATCGAAAATCACGTCATCGGGGTTCTTACCGGAATCGCTGTCCAGCGCTGCTGTATCCTACAAGCGAGCAACGAGGGATAGTAATGACATCGAGCCCCGCTTCTAACGAGAGACTCACTTGCGTCAGTAGCAGCGATGACAACATCGTGCGTGCTTCTTGCTGATCTTTAATGATATCCGCGTTTTCGTTCATTCCAAATACATTGGGTGCTGTCGTCATTGGCAACGATTGAATGTATTTCAAAAAATCTTCGTATTCGCTGCAATCGGGAACGTAATAAAACCCACTCGGGTCAAATAAATATCTGTCCAGTATGATTAAATCTTCGCAATAATATTTGGCTAGAATTGTTTTCAAAGTCCTTCTATCCCACTCGTCGGTTACACGGCCACCGTAATTGCACTCGCCTGATAAATATCAGTAGTCTTTAATAATAATTTGAGATTTTTAATAAGATTTCGTTATTTCTACCTGTCAAATAATTTAGCGCAACGAATGGAATATGATCGTATTGATTCAAAAATAACCGCAATTGAAGCGCACTTATTCTTAAATCAGTGTCGTTAAATTCGTACTGATTGTTCCATCCAATGGGACCGAATTTTCGTCGTTCTTGTACAATTGCGTGGAAAAAGCATAATGAAAATAATAACTTTTTGAAATTTTGAATTTGCTTTGATTTTTCAAAGAATTCAGGATTGGATATTGGATCCTAAAAGTTGAAACATTCTTTTATCAAATAATCCTAAAGAATTAAAATTATGGCGATTGAAATTGTAGCTTTTACTTGTAGAAATGATTTAATTATATTCGCTCTTAAACTCTTCGGAGGTTCATTCGTCATTTTTACACCGTTTTGTAATATACTAACGGGAAATATTTCTGTAGGATAACTAGTGAGCCACAATCTAAAATCTGGATGTGTATTTTCTGGAGTGAATGCATCGCATATCTAGAAGTTATTCAACAAAATACGATATTTAAAATGATTCAAATGTATTTTAAATTTCTTTTTGCTACACCCCTATCAATATATTACCTTCTCCAAATCCGGCATAAAGCTTTTAGCTAAATGGCAATTTTGAAGTACTACCCAAGTTCCATTCTTCGTACTCTCTTGTATATTTCTCGTTGCGATAATACCTTGACCTTGTCCCAACGAAAGAGAATATAGCCTATTAGTTCCGAAACCTTGATCATCGGCAAACTTAAGTAACAATGCCATAGGATCAGCTCCAGGTGTTAAAATGAAAATCAATGGCATGCAACTATTAGATTCGGAGAAGGAGGCTACTAAATCGAAAGTAGGAACTTCGACGTATTGACGGCCGAATTCACCTAATTCAAAAAAATTTTATATGAAAAATTAAGAAAATATTCCTTATAATTAATATTGAATGATAAGTACTTTCGACAAAAATCTGAATAGCTACTGTTAATTTGTCAGGACGTAAACAACGTATAACAAGTAATCTTTCGAATTTCGATAATTTATCAAAAGGTTCAGGAAATGGTAAATTATGAGGTTGTACATCATCAAAAATTTCTTTCCATTTATTAATGTTTTTTATAAAATGTTCTCTAATTCCCTGAAAATTATTAAAATTTTTTAATTTAAATTAAAAACATTCGAGCCAAACTGGTAAAACATTACCTCAAATCCAACACTATAATTCAGTCGACATAACTCATCCCAACCCTGTGCCGATAACCAAACGGTGGGATTTATCAAGGGATTTTCTAAGCCTATACCACCAGTCAACAAGAACATCCATTGCGCCGTTGATAATTTTCCATGTTTATTCATAACATTAATCACAAGTAGCAGGGAAAATAAGAGTTTGTCTTTCTCGAAGAGCGATCGACATATATTTACATATAGCGAATATGTAAAAGCTTTAATGAGAATATCTATACGTTCCTCAATATGCTCAGATTCTTCACTATTCTCAATTGTGTTCTCAAATAACTTAAAGAACCAAGGAAGCGAATATTGGTACATGGAATCGATATTAGCTAGAACCGCTGAAGAGCGAAAATATTTCAAAGTGCCATTTAAAACTTTTTATTGGTATGATATTAAATAATTTTCGGTAAGTCCTACCAATGGTAAAAAACAGAACAGTACTATGCACTGCAATTGGGATATATAGAGATCTTGCTACATCAATCTTTTTTTCAGTTTCCTCTGCAATAGTTTGTTTGGCTTGAATTTCATTAGACAGATCTTTCGATGAACTTAAAACATCAATAGCTGTTTGATCTTCGAGAATATTAGCCCCTGGTTGCGATAAAATTGCCAATATCTTATTTTCCGTGTCTTGCAACAATCTAAAAATTTGAAAATGCGTTAAATTGAAATTATGTATTTATTCAGGATGTGCTTCAACTAACTTCTTATTTTCAGCTCCTTGAATAATTAATTTATTTTTTTCTGATTCTAAGTCTGGCCTCTCTTTAGCTACAATAATACCAAGCAGTTGATTTTGTAGACCGATCGGCGTTATCATGAAATTTAATATAGTAACTTTTACTGCAACTTCTGGCAGATAATGAGGATTTCGGAGTTTTGTTGTGATATACAAACTAGAAGAAAATTTCAGTATAATTAACTGAAACGAGCGAAGTAAAACAATTAATTATAAGTACCGAAATTTATCTGAATATTCGATAATCGACTCTCCTATTTTAATGCACATTGTTCCTCCAGTTTTGAAAGTTTGTTTCAAAAGTAACGGTTCTAATGCAGCATCTAACTCTTCGAGTACATTTTCTATTAAAACTGGTTGTCCAAAAAGTACTGCATTTTCCATAATCCTCATATAATTAGATTGAGACAATTTGAGAACTTGGATATTACTGGCTTTTTCCATATTTTTGATCCATTTATTAGCTTGTCCCTGTGGATCAATCATCAAAGGCCAGCGTCGCGAATGTTTCACAATAATTGCATTATCGACCGAAAAATTATCCGTAGGAAGACCGAAAATATTCCATGATCTTATTAATGTTGGATCTCCTAAGATCCGAACTAGTTGAAAATCTGGCATACAATATAACTTCAAATTTGCGCACATTTCAATCCATTTGTCAATTTGTTTCTCTCGGTATTCTGATGTGAAAATACCTAAATAAGCTACACATCCTGAGCTTACCATAATATCTCCAACTAATTTTTCATATCGATCGGATAACGTTGTTACCATTTCTGACCATCTTGAATATTCTCCGCCCAATCCACCAATTAATTCTTCAGCTCTTCGTAATTTATCTTCACAATCTTTCACTTCATTGGTCATAGCTTGGTACTCAATCTTTTTCTCACTGAGTTGCTGTTCTAATACTGCTAAGCGATCTCGAACCTCTTGCAATTGCTGTCTTTTGTTTTCTAACAATTCCATAGCTTTGTTATACTCTGCTTCTGCTATTGCTAAAGCTTGCTTCTTTGGTCTTACAACTTTTGCAACATTGTCGTATTCGGATAAAGCTATGACCCATTTACATAAACCTTCACAAGCTGTAGAAACTGTCTTGATTCTTTCTGGATCGAAATTTTCATTGGTAAGGATAGAAGTACGAATTCTGTTCATTATTCTAGCTGGAATGTTGTCTTTATCATACGTTAAAAGACTTTCTAAGAATTTCATGTCACCCAAAATTCGCAGTGAAGGTTTCCAATAATCTAATACTTTGCCATCTGGTGTTTCAATTTTTACTGGTTTTTCATCCTACAAAACATGAATTACAAAATAGTAATATTCGTATAACATATTTATTTAAAATTCATATAATTTGAAATACCTTTAATATACAAACTGCTTCCATTACTAATTTTACACCATCTGGCGGACGTTTCATGGATTTTACTATTTGAATATCTTGAGGGGTTAAAGTGTTTAGAGCTTCATTGGCTGCTTCAAGTATCGGTAATACTTCTTGTAAATCGGCGTCACACTCTTTACGAATTTCCGTTGCATTTTGTGCAACAAGCTGTATACATTTTTATGTTGTTAAATATATATGTTATACAAAATGACATTTCGTTAATAATTACCATAGCTTTTGCTTCATCAACTTCTACAGTACGCTCCATTTCGGACGCATCTTCAGTTTCTTTTTGAACATTCAGAAATATTTTTTCTACTTCTTTTGCAGCAATGACCAACTGAGGCTGTAATGCTTTTAATGTATTTTGCATCTTTTCTACTTGCTTTTGTGCGTCATCTAATCTTTCAAGTCCAACTACATATCTGTTTTTAGCAGAGAATATTTCATCTCGTTTTTGTAATATCAAAGTCTTAAAAGTATTAATCAATTCCAAAAAGGACGTTGGAGTAACGTAATTATATCTTTTTGTTTTTCTCATAAATTCCTGAGTCAATTCCTGAGTTGATGTGTGAAAATATTGACACATATTGATACAAGCACTACGTTCATTCTCTGTTAATACAATGTCGCTTAAGAATTGTTCTGCAACAGCAGATAACGCATCCTGGGGCCAAGTTTGCATCCAGTCGATTGTGCAACAATTTATTAAAGCTGGAAACGTCCGAATTCTTTTGCGAAAATGATCACCAAGAGGTGACATTGTTAAAACTATATGCAGATTCTCCTTCACAATTTGCACGAACAAGTTGAATAAAGCTACCAAGCTTTTATCGGTTTGTAATGATTTATCCCTTTGTCGATCAATTATTCGCATTTTCTCACAAATTGTCGATTTCTCGTCTACGTTAAAAAGATTTGGTACCTCGCCTGAATTCAATATGTTACTGATGTCTTCCAAAAAGCTCTCCTCTTTGATTTGATTGTCCATAAAGAGAAAGGCTGAATGAATTTCTGTGGCAGCACTTTTTTGTAAAATTTCTTTCAAATCTTCATGCCAATCATGAGTGCCATACAATTGTGAGATTTCGATCTGATATAACTCGAAGTCCGAGATATGAGTTGCTAATTTTGTCAAAGATTGACGTCCAGAACCTCCAAGTCCAACAAGCATAGCGTGACTTCTTGGTTGCATCATGATTCGACGAATTCTGGATAAATGTTCGATTGCAAACCTATAAAATATACTTTCATTAGTTTATGTGTTGGGTATACATAAATAAATATTTTCATACCTAAATAATACCAAATTCATTGGCGTGCTGGTAATAGAATTATATTCTTCAAGATACTTTTCCACAGAATAAGTTAAACTATAAATATCTTTAACTTCTACATACAACTTCTTTTCTGCTAACACATCTTGGAAATCACAATAAATCAAATTACGAATTTCCTTCTCTAAAAACTACAAGAAAACCATAAAATGCTGCAAAATTTTTAATTTAATTCTCAGCACTAAAATTTACCTCTTTATGATTTAAAGATTCAATTGGTTTATTAAATAATTCTTCGATTTCCTCATCCATGAATTGTCTAAATGTTTTTTCCATTTGCAATATCAACCATTTAACATCAGCATCATCATTTAAACGGTCTCCATACACTCTTAGTACTTCATGAATCCATAAGCGCTTCATATCAACCTATTGAAATTTTTCTGCATTATCAATATTTCTAATTTATGGCAATATAAATTAATTCTTACAATACTAAAAACAGTTTCTGGTGTGCAAAGTAATATTCCTTGAACAACCCTCGAAAAGTCACGTAAATTGAATAAATAATGTGACTTTAACGGTGTAGGCAGTAAATGCTTCCTTGTTGTTCGGTATATGTCTAACGTTCCATTCACAATGTATCTTACACAAGGGAATAACGTGTTCGAAAATTCTTTCACATTCAAATGCCAAGTTATAATTTTTGAAAATATAGTTTTCAGTACATCATTATTGAACTCGGATATACCCAACGTTACGAAATGCCTTTTGAATCTCATTGTGACATCAAATCCGCCCGAAGGTGGATGCATTGCACAAACAAACTGAATATCTATTATTGTGATTGCTAGCATATCACGAAGATCGTACCACATGGAATGGTCGAGCCACTGTCTCAGTAATTCGATCGGTGGTTGAGCTCCATATTCTTCTTTCATGGGCATAGAAACATCATCGACAAAAATTACCCAACGTTTACTTAAAGGTGCTCCGTAAACGCCTTTCCGTCGTCTGTCTAACTTAGACATAATAGTATCTTGTACTTGATTCGATGTGGTTTGAGCCGAGAAAGTTACAAAAAGTGGTTGAAAAATTTTTGGATTGTACTTTAACAAAAATTCCATTATGTAAACTGATTTTCCAGTGCCCGTAGGACCAACTAGTAGTACTGGCTTACAATGACTGATTAACAGTTCAAAGAGGTAAAAATATCGAGCAGTTTCAATTGTTGGCACAATAATTTGGTTTACCGATATATCTTTAGGTATTGGCGGAACATTACTCAAGTCAATCGTCCAAGGTTCCCATATGCCTTTTCCTTGCTTGATATATTTATAGTCGAATACGGACTCAACGTTAGGTATAGGAGTTGCATAAAGTACTTTAGGATTTTCAATTTCATCATGTATTTGAAATTCTTCTCGAATTGCCTCAGGAAATTCCTTTTCCATTAATGCTCTGAAGAGTTTATCAAACCATTCTCTATATTCAACCATTAATGTACCTCCTAGAGCCCATATACAGGAAAAAAAGAAAGAGCCCTAAAATGGGAACAAAAAATTTAATTTTGTCGTGAGAAACAAGAAAAGAATCACTCACCTCCATTTGTGATCTTATTTCTAAATCCGTATGTCTTTGAACATACTTTTCATCGTTGAAATCGTCTAAGAAGCAGTCAAAGAAATTCATAACAGAACGAATCAAGTTTGAATCTTGCATTGTCATTATTTCCTATAATTGGTTTTATCATTAAAATAAATTCAATATATGATGTGTGTGTGTGTGTGTGTAAATGAATTCTACAACGAATTCATAATATCTAACTTTTGCTCCACATTGTCGAATCAAGTGAATTAGAGGTGGACAAAATCGTAGGAACATATCTTTCAGTAGATTTTTTACGTGTTCGTTCATAAGGGCAGGTAGAGTATTTAACCAGGAATGCAATAATGGTGTCCACCCCAAACTAACTGGTTCCATATAAATCATACCACAGCGTGACACTGTCGCTGGCGAAGCTACCTATTAAAGGATCATTTTTTAGATTTATTTAATTTCAATTTTTCTCATAGAAAAAATTTACTTCTAAGTCCATAGGCTCAAAAATTAAATTCGTTGTAGGCGATAATTGAATAATCTCGCCAGACATAAGACAGAGTTTTTTATTATCATCCAAAACTGTATTCAAATTTTCTATCCATACAGCATCCACTGGTCCATCAAAAATTAACCATTTTCTATTTTGGTTTGTAGATACAGCAAAATTTCTATAGGCAATAGCTAAAATTCCATCACTCCATTCATGGGATGCGGGATCGAATTGACCATAAAGTTGTCCTGATGTGATAGATTTTGGGTTAATAACAGTAATTTCAACCCGATGCTCATCCATTAAATTGCGATCTTCCAACAAGGCAAGGCAATCGGCAAGAATTTTATACGCCGTAGTTTTTCCTCCAAATGGCAAACCAACCAACATAAATCCATGGCGTACAATCATCATTTCATAAATTTGCTGTACCTGCCATGATCATATTATTCAATAATTATAAAAACATGTATTATAATGTTTAATATACCTTCTCCAAGAATGTATCTGTACATTGAATATTAGCAACTGCACAAGCTTCTTTTACATTCGCATTCAAATGCTCATAATCAGGTGTAGGTAGAACTACACCAGGAAATAAATCTGACGCAATGCCATGAAACAATTGTATATCATGAACAAGAAATTTTGGCAAATTCACATCTATAATGCTTCTGAGCATCAATATGTCTTCAGATTCTTTTGGATATTTAATCTTTAAATTACCCGCTGCCACCAAAACTGATTTTACAGCACGCATTCCATAATCATAATGATTTTGACTGCTAAGTTGTTCAGAACATAATTTATAAGCCGTCACTATCTTAACAGCCAGCGGCCTACTATTATAGAATCCGTAAGAATACAGAGTATTTTCTGCAATCAAAGCATAGTCTGGTACCATCATAGCAACTGGCCTGAATAAAGCTTTCAAGTTATCTGGTAATTCCGACCTTCCAGCATATCCGGGATTCATAGTGATAAAAATAGCACAAGTAGGATCCAAAAATATTTCTGTATCTTCGAATACCATTTTTTCCAAATTGGCATTTATCGCACGTTGAATGGTCAGAATCTGTTGAGCCACAACAGACAACACCTCCAAATCGATCCGATTAAATTCATCAAAACACGACCACGCACCACAAGATGCGAGACCTTTGAAAAATTTTCCGAGTGCCGCATAGTCCAAACCATCCGAGCAATTAAAAACAACGCATTGTTTCGCTACGGCTTTTGCCAAATCTTTCGTTGTTTCAGTTTTACCCGTTCCAGCTGGTCCTTCTGGCGCTCCACCAAGATGTAAATGCAGAGCTCCAAACAACGTTCTGTAGCAACGATCAGTCAGTGGTGTGATGACCAACCGCCCAGTATTACCGAGATATTCGTTTGCATATTTTATATACGAATTAATCATATAAGCCCACATACTTTCATCCTAAAAATCATAAAATATTTTTCGATGACAGAGTTCTGCTTTTATTGTTGAAGAATTAATTACCATCCAATAATATCGGAGTTGATAGAGCCATTTAAAATCAGTATTTTTAGTGACATTTTCTTTACAAAGATTCGCTAGAACATCTTTACTGTGAACATCTAAAGTCACTAAGGCTTCTGCAAAAAATAAAGAAATGTTCAATAAATTTCTGAATATGGAAGTTTTTATTTTCATGAATAAAAAAAAATTCGTACGTAAAGTTATTCTGTTTTGCTTAGATAGATCTCCTCTGATTATTAAAATAATTCCATTGAGTTCTTCTTCGCATTGTTCAAAATAAGCATTTAAACCTTCTATCCCTCGATGCATTGCTGATTCGACTCGTTCGGTCCAATATGTTTTACCAACACATAGAACTACCTGACCAGGCCATTCTAAGACCCAAGTAGTCCTTTCTTTAATCGGATAAGCATCTATAGATAGCTGTATAATTTTGTGAACGCTTTGGCGCATTAGCGACTCCAATTCAAGTAACCATTTTTCTACTTGACCTCTAGCAGCCATCGTACTTATAATTCCAACTAGAGGGATTTCTTCACCTTCTGCAGATAGCATCGCAGATACTTCGAGATCATCGTTAAATCTAAGTGTAGCTATTCCTTCAAAGCATTTTTTAAGATGTGGCTGAACTCTGTGAATAATCACAATTCGTTCTTTAGAACGTAAGAAGCAAATAGATTATATTTTTATTTATACTCCACCTCATTGGATCTTTAGTTTCTGAGAGAATTTCCAAGAGTTCGTCATTTGATAAGAAAAAAAATCGCGGAAAATACAATCTCTTTTTCTCTAAATAATCATTCAGACCTTTCATGATTATTTCTAATAATGCAGAACTTTTGACGAATTTTTCCAACATCTTATCGATTTGGATAACGGAGAGTATTCGCGGATCTGAACGTACTATTTTCATTACATCTCGCCAATTTTTGTCTACTGCTGAAAATTTTCGTCCCTCTTCGGGCATTTGTACCTGAATATCGGGAGACGAAAATATTGGTTCTAAATACATCCATGTAGCTTGCACCTTCAACCACTGTTCGAGTGTTTTTTGCAACAATTGTAATTTATCTTCCCATTCCCTAAAAATATAATTTTAAATTTACATTCACTATAAATGAAGTTTATACTTGAATTTACGCACCCAATTTGTTCCTCAAAGGGTTTAATGTACGGCGAATTTTTTATTGTTATAGTCTTTATCAGGTGCTCATCAAGCAACTGTTGTATATCATCAACAGCGGCAATGACGTAAGTTCCAGTATCTTTATAGTCATTAACAGTAAAAGCTAAATCAGTCCATTCTTTTAACATACTTTCTATACCATTTTCCAAGGCACTTTCCTTCATAGCTGTTTCAGCTATTTCTTCTAACATTCCAATGTGTGCATCTAATTCCATGTCAATGATTTTTCCTAGTGTTAATTCATCGTCCAATTTTAGTGTAACACCAATAATAGCTGACACTTGTTGCCAGTGACGCGCTTTCATCCCTGGATTTCCCAAAGTCAAAACAACTGGCATGTGGCTCTGGAATTCTTCAATTTGATCCAAGATAGTAAGCGCTAAATTTTTCACGTTAGGTTCTTTAATTGACTTTTCTAATTTATAAATAATTCTAAAAGCACATGAATTTTTTAATAAAAGCAATATCTATAATATTTATTATACAAACCTGAAAATTGTATTGACTTCATTTTCAATTTCTTCAGGATTATAGGATCCTACAGTAGAATTCATCCATAACTCATACTTTTCTAAATAATCACAGCTAAAATCATATAACTTTTTAAATGGGGCCAAACGGTCGGCAATGATTTTTCTTTGTGGGTATTGTGTAATTTCCCATTCAAATGAGGCTTCTTCTTCATTCAATTTATCAATTTTTTCCATTGCAGTAACTAATTGATCATCTAAACGGTTTGCTTCTTCTCGATAAATGATAATTTTTTCTACATCATCATAATTCTGCATTTCTTCCACCTTTCTAGCATAATATGCTAATTCTCTTTCCAAATTGATGTATTTATCTATAATTTGGAAAAAATTAATTATTTTGTTAAATAATATTAATGTGAGAATTTAAAATAAATAATATTTACTTTGCAACTGATTCTGAAGTTCAATTGTTCGCTGTTCAATTATTTCATTGCATTTTATGAATAAGTCAGGAACTTTGTAATACCATTCAAATGCTGTAGTATTATGTTGTATTTCACTCTCGGTCAATATCCAATATTGTGATAAAAAAACTATATTAGTAATTATAGCTTTAAGGTTATTCTCAAGGTTTGATATAGTGATTTCCTTTGTAGTGTTTCTAAATTCTTTCAGATCCATCAATTCCATAGTATTACTCGGTACTGTTAATAAATGTACTGCTATTGTTTCAAATTGCAATACAACACTGAAAGAGTTGTGTCAATTAGATGAGAAAAAATATCTTTTATTGCAGTTAAAAAAAATTATGTATATACGTTTTTGTGATTAATTGATAATCCTGAACTAATTTTTGAATCAACATTTCTTTAAAATTATTCAAGTTTTGAGTGAGCATAAGGATTAACTTTCTATATGATATTTTGAAAAAAGCAACAGAATAGTCTTTAAATTTTTCGATTTCTTGGGGTAATACCTCAATTAAATGATTATAATGCTGAATATATTTGTCAAAATCAGTTAATGTTTTATCATCTGAATGTAAAAAGTTTTCAACAGTACTCAACTCCTCACCATTATACAGATATTTATATTTTCTACAAAAAATTTATTTTTAATTATCAATCAAAGAAACTTAGATTATTACTGAATGATTCAATGTTACCTTTCAAGTTCTTCTAATTTAATTCTTGGAGCAATTGCTTCATTCTCAATTAAACTCAAAATTTTACACTTATTTTTTTTAACTTTATCGAATGATATTCCTGGCTGAGATGAGTTTTATTCCACATAAGAATTCAATAAAAAATTGAAATGTTTGAATTATACCTTCAGAAATAAATTTTGATGCGCCCAATCCATGAATAATTCAGATTCTAGTACATTAAAATTTTGTACTGAATTATATATCAGATCCAGAATGTTATTGAGATTGTCATGAAAATTCATGAATGATGGTTCAAAATCAATTTTATCATTTTTCAAAACAATGTATATTTTGAACCCATAGTTGAATGACTGATAAAAAAATGTATCAATGAATATAAAAAATTGATAAAATCTAAAAGATTGCACTATAATACCTTATTATGAATTAAATAATTCATATAATCAGACATAGAAGTTTTACAGGCTACATAGAGCTGAAATTCCATCAATTTTCTGACAAAATTAAAGAATCGATTGAACTTTTTCTGTTTCAGTGGATCAGGTACCATATTCTTCTCACTATTCTGTAATAAGATAAAATTTTGTAAAAGCATATAATATGAATTTTTTGAGAACGAAAATATTGAAAATTAATACTTACTATCAAAAAAATATTTATGATCTTATTAAACCAATTAGTTTGCAAATCCAGTTTTGCTTTATGAATTTGGTTTATAAGGGTAGCATTGAAATTATCCAATTCCTGGTTTATTTTTGTACTTAGAATCTCTTCTATGTTAATAAATCGAAATGTTCTTTAAAAACAGAATGATATGAAAATTTGATAATAAGTTAAATATAAACATGTAAATTGTGAAATATTTACTCACTGAAATTCAGAAACCCATAATTCTAAAAGTTGTATTATACACGGATTCAATAAAAATAGATTCTTATTTAAATTGAGTATTTGATGTTGAATATTTTTTATTGTCATCCTTCTTTCTGTATCCATTGATAAATCATGCTAAAATAAAGTTATAAAATTACTACTTATGATAACATAATCGTAATTCGAAGAATTGCGTTCGCGCGTTTTAGTTATAATTAATACTTTTGCGCGGTGAGTGTCCATCTCAAAACGAATATTTAAAAAACATCAGTTACATTATTCGCCATTTGCAAAATTTAAATTTTTACAAATTAAATCGTCACTTCTTTAACCACAATTAATGTTTTTTATGTTTACCATACAATTTTACGGACTTGATGATAAATTCAAGGCAGTTGGATGAGTTTGTGTTTCTGAGAAAAAAACCTACTAATTTTAAAAAATGTGCGTATATAATCAATTATCAATCATTTTCGTGAGTTAAAAAAGTCTATATTGGGTCTAAGTAAAATATCACGTCATAATAACAAAGTATAGTTTTTACGAATTTTTAGTTATTAGGAAGAAAGAGGTTATGTTGGTTGGATGTAAAACATGTTTAATCCCTAAGAATTTTTGTTTTCTTTTTTCGGTAGTATCAATGTCACGAACAATCTTACAATTTTCAGATGATTTACAACCGGATTTTCCGACTCATCCACATCGATAATGCCTTATGGCAGGTGACAGAAAAATCACTACTTGCAAAATTGCGAAAGAAAACTGGTTATACATTTTCTAATTGCAAGAAAGCATTAGAAATGCATCAAAATGATTTGCAGAAGGTTTTTTAATATTACTTCCATTTAACATTGAATGACAATTAAGTCAGGTTATTAAAAACTCACTCGTATTATGTTTTTAGGCTGAAGCTTGGTTGAGAGAACAAGCTCAAGTACATGGTTGGACCCAAGCGGCCAAATTAGAAGGTAGAAAAACCAAAGAAGGTCTGATTGCAGCGATTGTTGACAAATCCCGTGCAGCACTTGTTGAAATAAACTGTGAGACGGATTTTGTGGCTAGAAATAAGAAGTTTCATGGATTAGCTGAAACTGTAGCAGCTGCGATACTCAATCATAACCCAGTAGAAAACGTACAAGGAACCAGTAAAATACATCTCAGTTCAGATGTACTCAAAGGATTGCCAGCAGCTGATGGAAAGAGTTTAGCAGATCATACTGCTCTAATCATTGGCAGTTTAGGAGAAAATATAATGATACGTCGTGCATTATGTTTGAATGCACAGTCTGATATTACATTATTTGGATGCACACATCCAGCCACAGTAAATCCATCTTTGACATCATTTGGTAGATATGGTGCATTATTAGCTCTGAAATCCAATGGTGAAAACAAACAATTAGGAATTCAACTGTGCCAACATATCATAGGTAAAACAAATTTGTTTAATACCTGCTTACCACGAAACCCTACTGAATTTTTTGACTTGGTATAAGCAGCTTTCAATTACACATTATATTTCAACTTTTATTAACAGGTATGAACCCACTTAAAATTGGAAATCCTGCTACTGATGAACCAAACAAAGTTGCAGACAACGAAACATGCATGATATATCAGGAATTTCTTTTGGATCCAAATATATCAGTTCAACAAGCACTGAGAGAAAAAGATGCAGAAGTCATTGATTTTGCACGTTTTGAAATAGGTGAAACGTTAGAGGAAGAGCAAAGTTTAGATTCGATCGAGACATGCGGATAATCTAATTATCATAGCATTTTCTATTCCATTTAATGAACAGTGTTGTTCATTAATCTCGAGATTGTATTATTTATGTATAAATGTAATTCGTCTATTAAATAAAATGAGTTTGTTCCATTATGTAGCCCTTAAATTTTCTACCTTGAAATTCTAAAAGAGCTGGGAAAGTTAAGACGAATATACAAAATACATAATAAATTTTCATTTTATTTGAGTTAAATATTTTTTGCTATGTTGTATACAAATATTAATTAAAATAAAACATACTGTTTTGAAATCAAATGTTTAACAGTTTCATTTGTTTGTGAAGATAGAATGTATGTTGGGTATACTTATGAATCTTCTTAAGAAGAGACATCCATAGATTCAGATTCCACTTTACGAACACTCTCATCTTCTATGATGATAGGATGCACTGATTTTGTAAGAACTGCAGTTGTACCTGGTTTATAACGATAAGTACCAGAACGTTGGCCTTTCTTACAAGCCACATCATATGGCCTGATGTATTCAGCCGTTCCTTTACGAATAACACAGAGGTCAACATTTGAACCAGATGCTAAGTCATTGAAAACACCAGCACGAATGGCATCTGCTACTAATTCTTTAGCTTCACCTTCCTGCAATACATTTCATTATTATTTTAATCTTATATGAATGCCATTATAATTTGAGGAGCAACTCAAACCTACTTCCAAATTTGGTTTCCATCTACTCTCCAGTACAGCCATAGCTGCCAATGAACCAGAACCCATTGAGGTATATTGTTGGGTATCAGAAGAACCATGAGGAAATATACAGTATAAATGAGGACCATCTATATCAACTCCACCCAACACTAAAGCAGCCCCAATATGACCCTGATATCTGAATAACATCTGTTTGAGTAATGTATTAGCAGTGCAAACCCGTACAGTACGGCCAGTGTTGAGACGATGAAGTTCTAATTGACTGGCAATCGTTGCAGTTGTCATTTCTGTATCTGCTGCTGTACCAGCTCCACAACAACTAAAAGATAGGATAGCATTATTGTATGTTTGTTAAGAACTTTTAAAATGAATAAATCTTGTATTCATACTATATGTTAGCAGCTAAATGATGAATTTTTCTACAGTTCTTATCAGCCACAATTGTGTCTTCGGTAGCTCTGGTATCAGCACCCAAAACAACACCATCCTTGTATACTACACCAGCAATGGTGGTACCAGTTTTAATGGCTTTAGGTGGTGCAAAACCTTTTTTAAGTAGAAAATTGTTTCTGAAAAAAAAAATTTCATAAATTTAATGTAAATAAATTACTAAACGCTGAAATTTAAAAATCTCGTAATCAGTAAATATAATGCACAGACACGAAAATGACAAAGCGATATTGATATTTGAGGTTAAGTTAATTTTCCGGTAATGATTATCGGCTTTTTTAACTCACCGCTGACACAAATCAAAAGAAAAACCTGGAGCAGGAATTTCAGGAGCGAGAACAGAAGACATGGTTGTTTATTATTGTATTTCTTTTATATTTTTTACGAATTAAATTCGCAATACAACAACAATTTTTGCGAAATATAGTGACAATGATTCGGTATTTGACACTACCATAGAATGTGACCAATGGATAGACGGCTTTTTCACTCCGTCGATCTTCGTTTTAATTCGGAAAGCTTCGGCTTCGAGATTTGAAAATTTGAAAAGTAAGCCGATTGCATTTATACCAATAACGCAAAACTAATTCGAATATTTTGGAGACATTATTTGCTGATTATGAAGAAGGGAACAAATTTTATCTATTGAAAATGAACATTTAATAAAGTTTTATTATATCGTAGTAAACAAATAGTTATTTTAACTATAATATATTTTCACACATTAAAAATTTAAGAAAGTTAAATTTTAATCAACTATAATTATTTTTGTCTTTTTTATTACAAAATTTTTAAATAATTTTCTAAATAATCGTTAAAATAAAATAAGTAATGAATAATGACACTCATTGTCCTAGAAAAAATTATTGATAATTTCTGTAGATTTTTGGCGAATTTCTTCATTTTCGTCGCCTTGCAGGTTTCTCAATTTTTGAAGCCCACCGACCTTTGATATAAAAGCAGTCATTCCTCTGAAGTCAATCCTGCTGGATATCTTAGTCGTCTTCAGAATATGATCCAAGTTTTCAAGAGCTCGAAGAGTAATATTAATTGATTCATATCCGTTAAGTAAGTAGCATTGCCATTCTAGTATAGCCAGCACTAATACTTTTGATATTTGTTTTATAGAAGCTTGATATCTGACTTTATTAAATGTCCTGCTTGCATGAATTAATACACAATATAGCTAGAAAATAAAAAAATTTCTTTACCAATCAAGAAAATTTATGAATTACAAACTTACATCTTGCATCTTTAAGAGAGAAGATATCACCCCAGCATTAATTATGTGCCTAAATGAATTAGCATTATTGGTTATTACACGAATTATAATATTGGCAGCTGGTTTTCTTAATCCTGGACAGCGCAAGAAAACAAAGATATCACTTAAATTACCATACAAGACTATGTAGCGAGTCCTGTTATTCTTTACACAATTTTCGAAAATATTTAAGATTGGTTGAAGTACATTGAAAATAGATTGAAAAATATTGAATCCATGAAACATGGTTTGTATCAATCCAGTTTTCGCAATAGCATCTATCACTTCTACATTTCTTTTGGTGAGAGATGCAAGGACTCGAAGCGTATGCACAATTGTATCTACAACAACAAAACTTTTATTAGTATTTGAATTTAATTGACATTTTAAAATTTTTACCAAATATGAGTTTATGAGAAAATATAGTAGCTGCATCATCAAACAGTTTGTTTAAATATGGCAAAATAAACTCTATAGTTTTTATAGGAAGAGTTTTTTTCTTTTTATGTCGTAAATACAAATAATTACAAAAGATCAGAGCAGTGTGTGTTCCACCCGTTTCAATCGTTTGAACTGTAATTTCGGTAGCGCTTGAGTTTTCTTCTTCCATAACAATGAGTTTTAATGTTCAGAACCAACTATATTATTGAAACACCAAAAATTATATCAAATTACTAATAAAAGAAAAAAATGCTTGTTTCGTACTGCAACAGTGCAACAGTGTACGACGATTGAGAGTGAATTTTGAGTTTGTGAAAGCCAATAAGAATCGTCCAGATTGAATATTATTGGTGTTTGCAGTGTCTCGTTTCACACGATTGGTTGTGAAGATTCTCCACATAAAATAATAATCCGTTGGTGTAATATAATAAACAAGTAATCAGAATTTATACTTTTATAAAAAAATAATTTTTTTAGTATTAATTGATATAATTTTTAAAAAGTGGAAACTATACAATAAGATATAAAGTCATTCTACTACTTACGTTTGACTATATTCAGATATTAAAAAATTCAACATTTAATACTTCGAAATACTGGGCGAAATAAAGGAATTTTGGATTTTTATGGATATAACTTTATTAACAAAAAATATGTCATACAACACACGTTACATGACAATGTGCGGTAGTAGCCAAGTAGTAAGAAAGTAGTTTCTATTGTTCTGCTACCATGAAGCTCAAACTTTAATCATGCACTCATACAGAGAAGTTATCTCTCTCTCATTTTCTCAAAACATCTACTCTCAGTTCTTGTTTAATTATTATAAAAATTTATTTTAAATTCAATAAACATTAAGAAATTTCATAGAGTTTGGTATCAAATACATATGTACATTTTTGCATAATTCAAAATGTGATTCTATGTTTTTTGTCATTAATTCGCATTTTGTTTACTTGTAATTAACATATTTTCATGCACAAAAAATATACATTTCTCATATATTTACGCTCACCAATAATTTAATAATAAACTAAACAAATATATTGTTAAGTTTTAGGTGGATTTAACGCATCATAACTGTGTGTATTCGAAAAAATATTCATAAAATATTTTGTGGATGAAACATATAAAATACTCTACGAAACTGCCGATGCAGTGAAAATTCGAATCGCAATACACGCATCTACGTAATCACATGTATCTTCTTCCTTCGTCTACCAACCTACTCAATTCAGCTGCTGAATAGCCCAACAATTGTTTTAGATCAATGACGAATTTATAAACGAATCTTTTCCCATGAACCTTGGATATCATATCTCCATCGTAATAATAACGTAACGCTCGACTCAGTTTCTCGTAATTCATCGCGGGCTTATTCTTTCGCGCTCCCCACAACTGCGCCACTGCTTCCGGTTGATTTAGCTTGAATTCTCCATCCGTGCCGATCCATTGTATCGCATCGCGATGTTCGCGATCGGTCAACAATTCGAGCAGAAATTGCCATAAATGTATTTGACCGCTGTTGACCGTACGGCTTGGTGCGGTTACAGTTAGCGAGCCAGAATCTAAATTTGTGATAGGAATACTGACTACTCTGGCTTGTTGATTAACAACCGCTTTCGGCTTTGGCGATTTTTGGGCTCGCTTTATCGATTTATCGGATACGTCGTTCGGCGTGGCAGCAGGATCCTTTTCAACAACAGCTACCAATTTGTATTTCTTCAAGATCTCTAAATGTGTCCAAAATACGTATCCAGGATCCAGAGGTACTTTCGTTTGAAATTCTTCCAATGTGAGGTTACAAAGTTCGGCTCCTGTTATATTCCAATCGGCTAACCGTAGCGAAACCAAATTGAATTGACGAACGGCCCACTGAAGCCAGTGCTTCACGTGAGTTTGCGACCAATCTTTTGGGTCAGTTGGTATTTTCAAACGTTCTTGTTCTTTTTTGTATTGGGCATCGACCGTCCATCTTACTTTCTGTTTGTTTTCTTCGCTCGCCGGCGGAGAGGCATTATTTTCGGCGAGCTCGATGTAATCTTCCGCTGGCTTCAAAACATCGACAATATTTATTCGACGTTGAGCAGCTTTTATTTGAACATTTACTTGTACCAAACCTTCTCCTTGAACGCATTGATCGACTAAATTTTTATGGCTCTCCAACATTTGAGTATCTTGCAACCAAAACGAATAATCAGTCAACTCCATACTAAGACTTTGTTCCAATAAAGTTCTCAAAGTCGATAGTGGTTCTCTGATATCCATATGTTGCATAAGAATGCCATCGTTATAATCGTCTCCATTTGTTGCACTTTCCAACGTAAAACTCGGTTCTACTTCTAAATCGGAGCTATCCTGTTGCAACTGGGCCATTATATTATCCTCAAGTGACAGCATTGCTTCCGGTTCCATCTTGATTCTTTCGATCATAGCGTAGTCAGAATCATCGTCAGCTTCGAAAGTTTGTTCAGAATTTTTACGCCGATCGCCCAATTCCATTTCTCACATTAAATCGCACAAGATTTCTTTAAGATTGTTTACTTTTGGCAAAAATAATGTGCGATCGAACGTCTCGTGTATTTGTAGGTTACCTCAATCTTAATGACGTTCTGTAATGGTTGCAGTCATTCTCCTTAAAAAATTTCAATATACACACGTTTCGATATAAATTATTAGTAAGAGGCTAGCCCCACGAACTTTCGAGTTATTGGACAAAGTGAAAGAATTTTGTACTTCTCAGAATATAATTTTATTAACAAGATATCTCACACAACTTATGTACACAGTATACGTCAAATTCGTAAAAGCAAAAACAAGGTTCGTATAGGTTAGTAAAAATGCACTGTGTACCTCGTGTTCAGGGAAGGCGTAGTAATATATGAAATAAACTGTGCGCGTGCGCGTACGAACAAGTAGTTCCCTCATTCAGTCAACGTAAATATTCATTCATGAAACAATCAGCACAAAATTGCTTCTTTTCACAAAAATATAGTTGTATTATGATTGTTTTAATATTATTAAACTAATCAATTTAATATTATCACGAAAAAAATATGTATGTTTAGTGGGAAACTGTTTCACCAATAGTCGGTAACTTATCAAATGCTACTGCACTACTTGTTAGTTCCGCAATATTCTGCTTGGAGAAATTTGTCGCACATATAGAAACTATATGTTTATGATTTTTTTCAAATTACAATTCTAAAATACTCCGCGATTCTTCATTTATTCTGTTCCGCGAAGATAATTTATCGGGCTTGTTACTGTGCGCGTATTTCATCCGTGTTCGCAAATCGAACACAAGCAGTCCCTCGATCGGATGATATCGCACCTTGCAAGATTCCCTTGGTTCCAGGTCGCGCTCGAGAAAACCGGTAATGGACGCGAATCGCATAAAAGTGTTTTGCGGATTCCAGCTGACGAAGGGGATGAGGACAGAAAAACACTTACAAAGGGACACCGCCTTTTCGGACGGTCCTGGCCGTTGGCTCGTTGCGTTCCACGAGATGAAAAATGAATCGAGGGGTCGGGACACGAAGAACGGTATCAAACCTCGATCGTGGAAATCTAACCTAAGATTCCGGCAGCGACATCCACGACCTCGTTTCGTCATCGGGGTAGGTTTTTCTGCATTTTAATATTCGTTCAGAGGGTGCGTACATCCTCTCGGAATAATTCCGTCTCTCTCTTTCTCTCGATTCCTCTCTCCCTCTCTCGATTCCGCCCCATCAACCACCGCAGTGCCTTTAATTTACGTGTTTTCCCGTCGAGTTATTCGTCCCCGCCCTTGGCGTGCCCTCTTGCGCGCCACCAAGAAGGGTGGGTCGTCATGGCGACGGGCTGTGCGTCCCGATGTCCAATCGCGTATCCTCTCTTCTTTCCTCTCCCTCTCGCTCTTCCTCGTCCACCTCCTCCCCAGCTATCACTTTCGATCCCCCCCCCCCGAAGAAATACTCTCGAGAGGAGATGGATTATTTGCCCTTTTTTATTAACGCATTATTTCCCGCGGTGACTTTTCCAGGAGGAGGGAGATGGATGCGATCGTTTACGCTCGAAGATTTGAGGGAAGAACGATACAAGACGTTCAATTTTGCGCATGGAACTCTGGAAATTTTGCGAAGCTTCGTCTACCAAAAACTGTGTTATGAACTCTCAGTAGAGAGGATGAAATTGTACATTAATTCCTCTGCAAAAATTCTGGTAAAATTTTCTATTTAATTAGCCAGGTATTATGAGTAAATTTCACTAACAAAATTGTTATAAATACTGAATATTTTTTATTTTTTGTAGCAACTCCTGGCAGTGAAAATGAAATATCATTAACCGGATAGTCAAGATAGAGATAGAGAGATCTCGATCGCGTCGAACTCGAGCAGTCGAGCGGGCAGCTTCGTGAAAATAAGAGAGAAGACGGATCGCGAGTTACCCGGGCTATGCGATGCTCAAATTCCGTTTACTCGGTGGTGTCACTCGACGAATTCCGTCCGACCTATGATTCCCCTCTCCACTGTCCCCTCCCCCCTCTCCTTCAGGGAGATTCTTAGGCATCTGTCGCGCGAAAACGTCGAGTATGCCGATCCCGAACGGTAGCCGCTCACCGTCACGCTGAATCGATCTACGTATATATATCTTGTTATGAATAGTTTAAGATTCGTGGACGAAATTGCTCCACGCTGCGATCATTTGTTTCAATTACGCTAGTTGATTTACAAGATTCTCAGGAACGCTTTGAGATCTTACGAGCTCGTCAGCATCGTCCCTGAGAAGGAAACATCGCATGAGACAGCTTGTTTTGAAATAATCGAACTACACGGTCCTCGATACGATACCATGCGGATAATATGAACCTGAACTGATGAAAATATTAGCCCAGAAGAAATTAATTTTGAGGAAGAGGATTCTGAAAATTTTCATCTCTCAACATGTTGACATCCCGTTTCGTAGCAATCGATACACGTTTCTCGTTATCTGATAAGTCCACGAGTGACGAGAACGCGAAATTCGTAAAAATTCACCGGACGGCCACGTCGCATTGTATGCTAATACGCGAAAATGGACATAAAGAATTTAGCACACCTGTATGTTCGAGTACGGATGTTGAGTACTCACGGTGAGTCCGACGTTTTGACACTTTGGGAGGATTTTTCGGTGACGGAGCTCGGACTCGAGACGTTTGGAATACGTAAGCTAGCCGGTTGATGGATAACGAATTAAAACGTTCGAGTACCACCTGGTGGAATTTAAATAGAAAGAGGAAGACCTCTTCGACGTAGGGAATATTCTACGTCGGGCAACTCTGATGTCAACGGGAAGAGAAAGAGAGAGAGAGAGAAAGAAAGCATCGCTTGCGTAATATCGAGTCGGCAGGTACGCGGATCCATTCCCATAGAGCTGTGGGATAGCAGGAGGGGGAGGGAGTTTTCGTGTGTCCCTCCCTTCCTCCGAATCCACCTCGTGGGAGAGTATGCTCGCGTTGCGTGGGGTCTCCACCGGGAACGAAGGTCGATCCTCGAACCTTCTCGTGGAATGCTACACCCGCGATTATCGATTATGTACGAGGCAGATATCGCCATACCGATAACCTGTTATTTTTCCTCTTCATTTTCAATTTTTGCTACACTCTCAAGACGTCAAAAATGGGAGTATGACTAGAAATATTTTTATAAAGCCATTCCACAGTCACCGGGCTGCTACTCTATTCATAACATTCTTTCGTCTTTTGAATTTTCCACTTTGTATTTTACAAAAAAAGTTTTGTAAGAAAATTGAAGTGCGAATGTAGAAATGTTTCGATTAAGTGAATAAACAGAGTGGATGAATCTACGTGTTTTGAATTACTAGATTTTGGGTAGAAAAAAACAAACTCGGTGATAAGGGTCTTTTCGACCTCTCATATAATTTTCTCCTCGATTTATCAATTTCGCGCGGAAAATCGATTCGAGTTCGCGTTTGCCACGGCGCACGTGTGCTTCGGTACTTTGCGCTCCCTCTCATACGAGTTTTGCAACCGAATCACGTCGAACGAGACGTGCCCTCTATTGTCTCTCAACCCCCATCGCGCTCGACGTTATCCCCGATGCTGAGCAGGTGCACACGTGACAAGAGTGAAATCGCTACTATCGAATTCAGATGCTAATTTTTACAATGACGTACTGTTTGACTTTTAGAATGGAAAATATCGATCGATTATAATCGGAATTAGGAAAACATAATATACCAGTAATATTTGATTTTGAGTTTATTAAAACTGATGTATTTTGAACAAATATTTATCGTCTATTATTTTTATTTTTAATTTATACTTCTGATTTTTTTTTCAGATATGTGAGAATTGAAGTATCAGAAACGTTTTGTCTCGAACAAGGCACATCTGATAATCCAGGAGAACACTCGAGACAGAATTTTTCCAATAGAAGAAAATTTATGGCGTTTGATTAATCGGAGCTTTGCTGCGATCGAGAAGCCAATAATCGTCTACGGAGACTATAATCCACACTCGAGAGCGAATTTCGATTTCGGTTTATACGAGACATTAGCACGCTCCCCATATAGCACGCGAGATGATTTATGTTCGGGTAAACCTATACACACGCGCGTACAGTGGTAAAGTAAAATTAATATTCATACCCGGCGTTCTCTTTCTCTCTCCCGGTGCAATATCGATGGTCCGAAGTGGCTGCGCGAGGGGGGTTGAAAGGCGAAAGAGGGTCGCGCCGGACCCCAGCACGGTTCACGGTATTTAATTACCGACAATCGAGGGAGGGAGCCTCGCGAACAAGTGCACGGACGATTCCAAATCGTTTTATCCGTCTGGCGGGTGCCTAACCGCGCGTTATTTAACTACCCCTTGGATCAATTCTCGTATTAATCTCGGCGCCGTTAATTTCTCGCGTTGACGAATCGCCAAAGACGATTCTCCTCGAATTGCCATCCGAGAAAATAGTTTTTTCGGTATCCGAGTTTATCGGTTTCCTTCCCGGATGATCCTCTCGCGCTTCATTACCCACTCCGGACCGGATTTCGTCTTCCAATTTAGCGGTAATTGAGCGGAGGTTAATTGAACGACGAAGGTTCAATTTTCCGTGGATTTTCTTATTTTGGTGCTAAGAGGGTGAATGAAAAGACAATCGATTTTCCAGATACAGCCTTTAATTGATTTGCGACTTGGAGAGGATTTTGGAATAATTTTGCGATAGCCAGCGGTGTTTACGATACAATAATAATAGTACTATTATGGCAAGATCATTGGTCAATAAATACTTCGCTTAATTTCTAGCTAAATTTGCCAAATAATTATCGTTTATTCGCAATTTCTCTTTTCGGTTTCTCGCCGTTCTAATACTTTCGCAATCCTCGCTGCGACGTTTTACAATCGGAATTCGATGAATCGCGAATGGACAGAGATTGCATGCGCGTGATATTTATCAATCAAGGAACATGAATACCCACCTAAAACAATACGTGGACCCGAATCCGAAAAATAAACCCGAAGAGTTAATCAATTATTTGGAAAATTCAGATGCGTTTTAAGCTCTATCCTTTCGTTTTTTTAGTACTCTACATCGCTATTACGAACTAGTTTAAATTTTCCACTTGTTTTTAGCGTCGAAATAGCAGCCACTAAAGGTAATAGTGCGCGCAGAATATAACTAACACTAATGTAATTTCTTTTTTAAACGCTAATAGTAGGTGTCCTTAGAAGACTTAGGTAACACTATGTACACTCGAATTCGACGCCGGCAAAATAAGAATTACGTTGCGACGATTCGTTCGATTTCTCGCTTATTAACAGTTTGTATCCTCCATCATCACGAACAGAGCTTTTCCCCTCGGTTTTCCTCCTCTTCTGTCCCCTCCGCTTTCTTCGTTGCGCTACGGAATCTCGAGGTATCTCGCTTCATAAGCGCGGGCCGTTTGTTCTTCCAGCATTCGCGAGCACCGTGAAACCAGCGAGGGCTCGTTCGCGAATCGGTCAGCGTTGCCCATCACGAGACTCCGACGCCAGCTTCTAGAACCAGTAGAGATCCTTGGAATCCTGGACTTGCGATTCCAAACCTGTAATACACAAAACGAATCTTTGGTAAAATGAACTCCAAGCTAACGCAAAAGAATAATTAAGGTAGTTTTAAGACTTTCACAGTCATTGTGTTTGTAGACAACTTGGTTTCCGGAATGAAACCAAGTTCTGCTCTATTTAGCTCAGAACAGAGCCTCGCCCCTGACGAAGCTAACTGCAATGTTGGCGAAACGTCGGCCAAATATATTGTCAGTACTTCCGGAAACCAAGTTGTCTACAAATAATCAAGGTTTTGATAATCCTGCTCTACTCGATACAAACCTCAGCAAATTTGAAAAAACTTTTGTTCTACAGCATAATCAATCTTTCGAGTTCTCGTTTTGGGGAGGAAGTGTCAGAGTCACGGATTTTTTTTATTGTAAATCGTTGGTCTCGAGCCAGAGACGCTAGGCGTATCCGTCTAGTCCGTTAACTTGGCCGAAGAAAAAGAGATGAACACGTTATAGACAAGAGGCCGTAGGAGACAGCTCTTTTTGACTGATGTCGGGGTGCGTAACTGGTGATGGCACCCGCTGTGCGACACGAATGAAACGCGTACGCGTATATAAGTTGGAGATCGACTGCTCGAGATCTCCCCGTTCGGACAGTTTATCTCGGATCTCGAACGAGGAACGAACGAGACTTCTCTTCCCACACTGCCCGGTTATATATATATATATATATATCGAGTTTATGAGGTATCAATCGTGAGCGAAAAACGAAATTGAACGATCGACAATGAGAGGGGTCAGCACGTGCCGGCGCGTGTGGACTTTTTACCTGCGAGAGCTTCAAAGTCACCTAGCCGGGAGAACCGTGCGTTCTATTTAAGGGCGAGCGGATCTTATCGGCCTATATCGAGCGTCGATTATTATGCAATAAAGATCCGCTCGGGCGGAAGACAACCGCCCACCGGCTCGTTTTATTGAATTTCCACGCTTCAAAGGGAGGACCGCTATTTCTCGAGTGCAGTTTTTTTCGGGACAATGACGCTCTTCGTATATAAAATTTTTCACGCTATGCTGGTGGGATTCTTCCCGATGGGGGGAGTCAATGACTCGGCAAACAGCGGCAATATTGTCCCGCTCGTACGGAATTATCTGGAAAGGGCTCTCCCCCTATTATACCTACAGTGACATCTCGTAAATAATTTACGGATGACAATCTCGACGCGTTATGAATCGTGACGATTCACCTTCGTGGCTGGCTTAATCCCGATCGTTTTGATATTTCTGTGATCGATTACCGATCATTTTTGAAATCCAGTCCGAACTATTTGAATGTAATTTAATACTAAACTATTGACAATTTTTAATTCAATGTTGTTGGTTAATGATTCACCGAGTCTATAATTTCAAAAATCTCAGGAATATATAACGAAAACTAGTCGAGTCAATGGATTTCGTTTCAAGCTCGGCGGAGAAGTGGTAATTTCGTCGGGGGTGACATTTAATTTCGCGGCTGTAATTGAGCGTGCGCTCGCGCTTTGTTCATGCTGGACCACGGCGCGTGGGTATACCTATCGGCGGAATGAAGAGAACGAGAGAGAGAGAAAGAGGGAATGTTTTATTGCACGACTGGACACGAAGGTCGGAGGCCGATAGCGTACGCGCACGGTCGGCAGTCGTAATTCTCGCGCGAGAGAGCTGCCCTCGCGGGAGGGAAAGAGAGAAAGAGAGGGAGAGAGGGAGAGAGAGAGAGAATACAGCGAGTTCGAGAGATCGATATAGCCAACCGGCGACCACTCCCTCCATTCTCGAGCTGACCAATCGAGGCGAGCTAGCCACCCCCCTGGGTTTCGCGTTACGCTCTCTCCGTCTCTCTCCCTCACCCTCTTCTTTCTCTCTCTCCCTCGCTCGCTCACTTTTCGCCGGCACAGGATTACCGTGACGTCACCGACGCCATTTTCGAGGCGCGTGCCGGGATTCCTCGGGCAGTAGCGCGGTTATCATTGCTGGAAATTGCGTCGGTTCGATTTTTGCCCCGACGACGACAATCGCAGGAAGCGATTGCCGAAACGAAAGATAAGGCCGACCCGACCGACAGCTCTACGGCTGTATGTACAACTTCCGTGCCTGGTTCCGAGACAATCACAGCGAAATTTACGATCGCTACGAGACTCTCGAGAGCCGGAAGCGCGGTGCATACGTAATGATATCCTATTGGCTCGCTAGAGTCACCGAAATTCTAACGAGACGAGCGTCAGAGTGATAAGAGAGAGAGAGAGAGAGATGAAAGAAAATCAGCGCTGATAAGAAGCAAGAGTGTTATTAAGGGTGGAAAACAGCCGGCGAAATTGCTCGCTACACTGCAAAATAATTTTGTAGAATTTACTGAATATATATTTCCATAAGTTCAAATGAATATTTAGTTCGATAAAATGAATTATTCTTCGAAATGGTCAGATATTAGTTTAATTGAAATTGATATTTGCCATTCAAACAATTCTTTTTTCTAGCAAATTAAATATTTATTTGAATGTATGCAAACGAATATTTGGTACATTCCACAACATTTTTCTTGCAGCTTAGTCATCAAAATTCTAACGAGACTTAACGTCAAAACAAAATAGAGATTGAGAGAGAGAGAGAGAGAGAGAAGTAGAGGTGAAAAAAAATCGACACCGATATGAAACGAGAGTCTTTCCGAGAGACGGAAAGACAGCCGGCGAAATTGCGAGATGGGCGGCGGAGGGGAGGGGTGCAAAAAAGAGGAATCCGACGAGCGGAGAGGAAGCTCGAGAAAAACGTCGGCGACCTCGCGAGCCTCCACCGGCCATCTAAAAGCGGCGTCTATGGATGTCAGCCGGTAATTACGATTTATTTCTCTTAATCGCGCTTAAGCGGCAGCCAATTTATGCTCGGGTACGGACCTCGAGTTAATTTACGCAATTATATAATTAACGTCGCGGTAGCCTAATCGGGTCTCTCTCTTCTCTCTCTCTCTCTCTCTCTCTCAAGCAGGCTACCGGTTAATGGCGACGCTCGATAATTTAAGGAGAGTTTTCACTCCGTTCTCTTTTCGCGTCGCCATAAAATCCTCTACGGCGAATTTCAGCGTGGAAGCGATCGAGGGGAAACTTTGATATCGCTGAGGAATTCCGATGTATATCGACGAGCTCGTAAAGAAGCCTCCCCGACACTTTCGTCTCGCCAGGAGCGAGCCCCACGCGCGCGAAAATCGGTATCGCGGAATTATTGCCGGAGAATTAGCTCGGCTCTCTCTCTCTCTCTCTCTCGAGCGCGCGCGAGCCCGAATAGCGATCGTTACCCGCATTCCGCTCGCGAATTCTTTAAAACTCGTCCCGATCTCCCACTGGACTACTCTTTTAGCGCGAACTATCGCGCAATCGATTCTAGGGGCCGCGTTATCGGCCGGACGAGGGGGGGAAAGTCGTCGACGAGATGGCTGCCGGTGTCGAGTGACACCAGGAGGGACGAGTCGAGAAGAGCCTCCCGCGGGTTTATCGATTTCAGTACCGAGCGTAAGGAATGTTCGCTCTTGGGGAGAATTCAAAAACTATATTCTTCAGATCCGAGCTTGAAAGCTCGGTCTCGATATTTTCAATAGGGGAGAGAGTGCTCGAGAACTGATGAACAACTACGAACCAGTTTTCCAATAGACTATATTTGTTAATTCGCTCGTGCTGTAAGCTCAAGCCATGAAATTTCGACTTCGTTGTTCGGAAATTCGGTTCGGAGCGCAAGTAGGTTGAAATCGAAAATAGCCGGGTCGCAAAGGAAAAGCGGAGAAGAAAAGAGCGTTGCCAGAGTCCGTCGTCGCGCGGATGGGAGTGGTCTTGGCGATTCGCGATGGGCGTGGTGGGCAACGCGCGGCTCCCCTCGGTCTACCGCGATAGCTCCGTTCGATTCGGGAAATTGCCGAAATTATTTCGCGGTGGATAAATAATCACCGTACGGACGGGGGGGTTTCGCGACACGTCGGGGAATCCCGGGCCAACGAAAAAGGACTCGCTCGCGCGACGAGCGAGAATCGGAGAGAAAACACCGCGGCGAGTTCTCTTTCGCTGGTCCGGACTTTGCGCGAGTTATTTTACGGTCCGCACGCGTCTTTTTGTCACTCGTAGGGATGATTTCGGCGTGGACCGAAAGGTTGCCAGCGAGAGAGGAAGAGAGAGAGAGAGAGAGAGAGAGAGAGAGAAGTCGGATGAAGAAGCGGTCGAGAGGTGGAATACGAAGAAGGTTAGCGCTATATTGTCCCGCGGAGCCCATTAAGCTCTTATTAATTGCGAGCATCTGAAGGACCGGGCCGCCCTTTCTTGCGCTACCTGCGCGCCATTCCGAACTCTCTCTCCCTCTCTCTTCAGGATTCGACCGCTCTCGCGACTTTGATCGCGCTCTTCTCGCCAGTGCGCGATTACGATCGTCATCCAAGCGTCGCGCTCGCGCGATCCCGTTCTGACGTCTGGTACCCCAACAAGAAATCCACACCGGTATCCTTCTCGAAGCTTTCCTCCTCTTCCTTTTTTTTCTTCCTCAACCTCGAAAGCAAATACCGAGATATCGCCGGTGAGCAAAGTTTAATCAGCCTGCTTCGATACGTATCGCTTCTACCCGAGAAACGATGGATTGGCTTCCGCGGAAGCTCTGCCGTCTCAATATCCTCGAGAAAATTCCAATTAGGATTATAATGACGATTAGGATCGATCTCACAGCATCGCGCAAAGAAAAAATATCGAGGAGAAATTTTTCACAAGAGCAACGATCAGCTTATGTAAAAGTGAACAGTTCGGAAAAACAATTCAAGTTTTTTTGCTGAAATTTTTGTAATATAAAAAAATTCTCCTCAGGATTTTTATCCCCTGAAGAAAATTGAACCAATTGAATATGCATTCATATACTGCCAAGATGATATTTTGACAGTTCGATAAAATAATCATTCAGTCTGACAAACTAGTTGTTAAATCAACCAATAAATTCTTCACTCAAAAGATTTTGATTCCATTCAACAAAATATCCTCTTGGCAATATATGATTGCATATTTAACCCTTTCGTACGCCCATCAAACTCGCGCAGTTTTCAGACGAAAACTGAAATTCGAAACGATTTTCATTAATTATCGGAAGAAAAATAATATGGGTATGGTAGTGAAAGGGTTAATTGGTTCAATAAAATTTTTCTCTCAGTGTTGGAGAAATCGCTCTTCGAGGGCTGTTCCAGCCCCCGAAGGCAGCCGGGTAGTCGAGACTCACCGGACAGCGGCGCGTACGGCCCGTGAGGGTAGGGGGGCGCCGATGAAGCGTCGACGAGTGACTGCGAGGGCGTCGCGGATGTCCAGTCCTTGTAGGAGGCGGCCGCGTGCGCGTGATGCGCCGCGTGGTGAGACGTGTGATGACCGAGGCCCCTGGCGCCGCCTAGCAGGAGGCCACCGTAACTCGCGGCCGCCGCCATGTTGTGGTGGTGGTACTCGTGCACGGCTCTGAACAGAATACACACACACATAAGCGCTGTGTTATTTCGCCGAGGGTTTCGATTAATTGCGAATCGAGAAATAAAAGAGAGAGAGATAGAGAAGGGGGGGAGGGGGTAAATTAACGAGGGAACACGGAATCATACGAGAATAAAAAAAAAGCGAAAATTGAGGGGGTTGAGAGGGGAAGGAGAACGTAAGAATGCCCGATACCGCGCCTCTCCTCTTCTCAAGAATGGTGACAGACTGGTAATTTATACGCCGACCGACGCGAGATCAGTGCTAAAGATCTACTCGGAGGTACCTGCTCCCGACGGTTTTCTGTATTTTTCACTACGTAACTCTCTCTCTCTCTCTCTCTCTCTCTCTCTTTCTCTCTTTCTCTTTCTCGCATCCCTCTGCCCGCCATCTCTCTTTTTCGTTCTCCCTCCCTCGGCGGAGAGCCCCCGTGCGTCTTTGTCTTTAATTTATCCCGGCCTCTTCCATCGCCCCGACCCCGGAACACACCGAATCCATGTTGTCGCCTTTTATTTATGATAGTTGAACCCACCGGTGACTATATCGTGTAATGAGCCAGATCCTCGAGCCGGTAATATTTCGTTACGAGTTCGGAGATGGCACCTCGCGATAGAGCCGCGCTCTGGTACGATTCTGATACCGTTTAGGATTCCTCTCCCTTTTTTTTCGCCCTCGTTTATCCGAGCTTACCTGTGATGATATTGCGGGTAGTGCGGATGCCAGGGATCCGTCGGGTACTCGTAAACGTCGCCCGGGTGCTGGCTGTTCCAGAACGACGGGGGAAAGTTCCTCATGGACATGGGGGATATGTTTTCTGCAAAAAAGAAGAGAAACAAGAATAGATCGTTAATTTCGCGCGTCGATCGATCGAATTTTGTTTGACAAAATTTCTTTCCCACGAGAGAGTTGAGAGAGCTACCACGAGAGCGGCTATCCCACGGGATCGAATTGTGCGCGACAGGAGGATACCGGCCGCGGTTGTTTTACAAGCGGCCACTTCGAAGCCAGAAGCTCGTCGTAGGTATTCCTCTCTTTCTCTCTCTCTCTCTCTCTCTCGCGTCCCCGAATCTCCTTTTTTTCCACGACTTCTCTCTTTCGACCCGAACCAGCCAATTCGTGGATTCGCGCGCGCGTGTGCATAAAGGAGCTGAATTCCAGTGGTGGGGATATTCGTTTCGATCCCCCGTACGATTTATATCTCTAATTCCACACCCGATTCCGCCGATTCGATCTTCCCCGAAATCACCTCGGACTCTCGATAACGAAACAAATTATCGATCCGCCCCGGGGTGATAATTCGAGAATAATCGAATACACTCGAGATAAGCGGGGACACGAAATTTCGTGTAAAAACTCTGCGTTGGAATTCTCGGATCATAACCCTGCCGCGGTGCGGAGAACGGAAGAGGATCGACTACGACGAATGCCAGTTCAACGAATTTAAAGTTACTCAATTTGACCACGATATGAATCTACAGAGAAATGGTTGGTAGTTTATTGGCACACTGAACGATTATCTCATCGAGCCGTCAAAATGTCGATTTGAGAGTATTAGAATGCAGATTTAGTTGGTTCGAAATTTTTTTCTCGATGAAGTATACAGCCGAGGAAGGAAAGATCGAGGTCTCTTAATTTTCACTTGATGCGAAACGGAAAGAGATGGAGAACGAGTACTCCCTCCTCTCTCTCTCTCTCTCTCTCTCTTTCCTCGAGGACCATTCCCGATATTGTAATTCGGCCCCGGCTATTGGGTCGTTCCCGTAACGACTGACCCACGACACGCCGCCCGTATATAAAGAAGCCGGTAACCGCATTGTTTCCCACGCGTGGAATGTCCCGGGGAATCGTTCCGAACGAGCGCGTAAAATATGCCCGTGACTCTCGCCGGGTGAGGAGGAGGATGAGGAGGAGGATGAGGAGGACCGCGAGTAACCGGTCCGGGAACCATCCACCCACGACTTCGCGATCCCTCATCGCGTCAAATGTCGCGACACCTACCCTCGCTACTTCCGAACTTTCGTCTCGGGAGATGAGGATGGCGTATGGTGTTCCGTGAGTCACCCGATTAATGTATTCGCGTATAGTTAATCACTCTATTTACATTAATTTGTATTTCAAAGTCTCGGCTATCTCAGAGACTCGAAACAAAAAATTTTATATTTACAGTGAGGCAGAATTTGACAAGAAATTAAATAAACAAAAGAATCGGCAGTTCGATTCGACTCGTCACAAAATACACTCGAATCCTATTTCCGGCCCGGAGCATTCGCGGAGAGCTTAGCGACTCCGGTGAGCGCGGCAGACCTTCTCGCGGGGCTCGTACATTAATTTATTCGTTTTATATATCGGCCCGATTTCTTCCTCTCGCGATCCAACTATTATGCTTCGCCTCTACCTGTCTTTTTGCGTACACCGTTCTTCTTTTTATTCCTCGTTCTCTCTTACTCTGTGTATAGGCTCTTTCCCCCCCTTCGTGCGCGTCCGACTGTCCTTTATTTATTAACGCAATTAAAGAAACAGAGTGTCGGGCGTCCGTGGCCGGTGCTTTCTTCTCTGCCGCGCGCGTTGCCGCGAAACAAAATAGAAAAAGCCGAAGGGGGCTTTTAAAAATCGAAGAGCGCGCGAGAGAGAGCGAGAGAGCGAGTTCTCCACCTCCGGTAAGATAGATCGAGTCCCATACCGATTCCGCTCCGCGGCGGATCGACGTTTGCATCGCGGGACCTCTGCTGGCGAAGGTCAGCCGTGCGACAGATGTCTCCCGATAAGGCAATTCGCTCGACGATTAATGGACCGGTCTCCCCCCCCCCCCCCCC